>JBBGZY010000083.1:2620000-2667257 GCA_037952925.1 Lithobates clamitans | reverse complement strand
AATGCAGGCTCCTGGGGAGATCAGATATAGGGAATGCAGGCTCCTGGGGAGATCAGATATAGTGAATGCAGGATCCTGGGGAGACCAGATATAGTGAATGCAGGCTCCTGGGGAGACCAGATATAGTGAAGGCAGGATCCTGGGGAGACCAGATATAGTGAATGCAGGATCCTGGGGAGACCAGATATAGGGAATGCAGGATCCTGGAGAGATCAGATATAGTGAATGCAGGCTTCTGGGGAGACCAGATATAGTGAATGCAGGATCCTGGGGAGACTAGATATAGTGAATGCAGGATCCTGGGGAGACTAGATATAGTGAATGCGGGCTCCTGGGGAGACCAGATATAGTGAATGCGGGCTCCTGGGGAGACCAGATATAGTGAATGCAGGCTCCTGGGGAGACCAGATATAGTGAATGCGGGCTCCTGGGAGACCAGATATAGTGAATGCGGGCTCCTGGGGAGACCAGATATAGTGAATGCGGGCTCCTGGGGAGACCAGATATAGTGAATGCGGGCTCCTGGGGAGACCAGATATAGTGAATGCGGGCTCCTGGGAGACCAGATATAGTGAATGCGGGCTCCTGGGGAGACCAGGTATAGTGAATGCGGGCTCCTGGGGAGACCAGATATAGTGAATGCGGGCTCCTGGGGAGACCAGGTATTGTGAATGTGGGCTCCTGGGGAGACCAGATATAGTGAATGCAGGCTCCTGGGGAGACCAGATATAGTGAATGCAGGCTCCTGGGTTTAATAACACTTTAACGCCAAATCACGTACCTGTAAACATTTGGCTTTAGGTGGTTGTACCGGGTATAACTTTTTTTTTTTTGTATAAGCTGCTGGATTGCTTTTACAGGCTGCGGGAAGGGTCACTCCCCTCCCGCCGCCTGTCAGTGCCTCTCCGGGAGGTCCCGTCCCCGGCTTACCACAGAATTCATGGACGACCGGAAGGTCCCCAATGATCTGTATGGTACAGGAAGAGACAACACTTGTGGTTTCCTGGATGTAAACAGCGCTATTTTTAAATAGGTGAATCCTCTGACAACACTGATCTTGGTGTGATCAGATGCTTTTAGAGCAAAGGAGAGATCTGGGGTCTAATAGACTCCAGATCTCCTCGTGAAGAGTACCTGTCACTGCCCTTTTTTTTTTTTTTTCAAGGGATGTTTATGCATTTTGCCGCCATTCCACGAGCCTACACAATTGGGTGTTCTAAGTAATTTTTTTGCAAAAAATACTGATTTAAACTTGTAAACAATAAGTGCTATAAAAAGCCTGGTCTTCAAGTGGTTAGGAAATACATGGTGCCCATGCCATGCGGCCAACCTCCTGCGTTCAGTAGGCATCTAGTAGAGATCATTGTAGTAGTGTAATACAAGCCTAATGGATGGTTATGGAAGATATGTAGTCAGATGAGGACCTTCAGTGTCTGTTAAAAGTGAACCTGTAGTTAGAAGTATATGTAAGCCCGTTCTCTGAAATCTTGTGTAAGCTTCAACATTTTATAGAAGCCCCCTGTCAGTTCAATGGGGGACAAAAAAAGCAGATACCTAAAATAGAAAATGGATATGCTCGCCTCTCCAGTGGTCCGTGTTTCCTACCTTCTCTCCATTCCAGCACTGCAGCTACCAGGGATCTAGAATTTTCAGCAGACTGCCAGTATTTCCAATCCGCTCTCTCGTGACAGGTTCTCTTTAATCTATATAACGCCAATTGACTTCATTGCTCATTTTAGCAGTGGTGAGACGGAAGGAAAAGCTGCAATATCAATTACCACTTGCTGTGCGCCATATAACTTCATTAGCCAATCTGCTGGAAACAGCAAAACCTAATGAAGTTTCATGACGGATAAATTTAATTTGGGGCCACTTGCATTATTTTAATTTGATAAAAGGGTTTTCTTATAGTAGTAGTTTTTTTTTTTTTCCAGTTTTTTTTTCCCTAGGCTGTTTCTTGGCTGGAATATGGAGCGTGTCGTGTTTTGTGTTCGGCGATTATTATTTCATGTGTCGCCGTGTTGGTATCTGGACTGGGGAGATCCCAGCGGGGAGGAAGGATCTTCTCCCTCCTCCGTACAGGCTAAGTATTGATCCTCTAAAATACGATCGGCGCTTCAAAGCAGCTGAAATGCCAGAAGTGGGCTGGTGTATTGAGCCGGTGTGCAGGTGAAAAGGTCCGTTCTGTGAATGGGGCTTTCTCATCATTAGGAATTTTCCAGATCGGTTCCTTTCTGTGATTTGTGCTGATTTTCTGAGGTTTTATATCATGATAGGGATCAGTCACAAAGCTGCAGGAGTTATTTTAATGCAGAACTGTAGGCAGTCCCCTAAATCCACAGTCAGGTCCCTGACCTCACTTTCCTCTGCTGTGGTTACAGCAATGCAGCTCAGTCACGGACAACCCCTGCCAGTAATGGAAGAGTGGAGCATCAGCAGCTCACTAATAAGGTCATACCTTTGTCCTATTACCTGTCAGTAAGCTGTCTGTGCTAGACTGACAGCACTGTGCAATGCCATAGAATCTCATTGTCCTCAAGTGGTGCCCCTCCTTCTCCCCATGATATGCTGGGCATTACTGTTCTTAGGTTTTTTTTCCCTTATTACAAGCAGTACTTGCAGTGTGTGTACCCGACAAGCATAGGATTGTTCTTTTTCTTAGTAAACACGGAGTTACACTTTAAGAAGCAAAAGTCTTTATGAAAATGTTAATGAGTTGACTTTGAAAAAAATAAAAAAAACAGCAACATTTGCAGCAATTGCTTAATTGAGCTGAACGTTTCATCTTTGTGAAAAAAAATAACACATAGTAATAAAATATCGTTTTGCTGTGCTTTTGTGAACCCCAAATTATTTTACTGTAATTCTGTAATGTCTTCTCATAGTCGGTCTCTATAAATGGTTAATCAAACCCTGAAAGGCAGATTACTGCTTAACCTATTAACATGAAGGCTGTTGGAAGACCTCTACCTCTTCCTCTCTCCTCTCCTTCCCTTCTTCTCACTCTGCTCCCTCCTCCTCCTCCTCCCTCCTCATCCCTCCTCCTCATCCCTCCTCCTCATCCTCCCTCCTCCCTCCTTCTCCTTCTCCTCCCTCCTCCATCCTCCTCCTCCTCCTCCTCCCTCCTCCCCTTCCCCGTACTGCATTTCCTCTTTACTTCTCTTTCTGTCTTCCCCCTCCCTCTCCCTCTACTTTCTCACCATGCTCTCCTTTCCTCTCCTCCTCTCCTCCTCATCCCTCCTCATCCCCCTCCTCCTCCTCTCCTCTCCTCCCTCTTCATCCCTCCTCCTCCTCCCTCTCCCTTCCTCGTACTGCATTCCCTCTTTACTTCTCTTTCTGTCTTCCCCTTCCTCTGCCCCCTACTTTCTCACCATGCTCTCCTTTCCTCTCTCCTCCTCCCCCTTCTCATCTCTGCCCTTCTCACTTCTTTTCTTTTCCCCTTTCCACCTCCTCTCCCCTCCTTTCTTTATGTTCCCTCTCTTTCCCCTTTTTCTACCTCTCCCTCCACACCTCACTTCCCTTCCCCTCCTGTTATCACCTCTCCCCTCCTTTCTTTATCTCCCCTCTCCCCTCCTCTCTTTATCTCCCCTCTCCCCTCCTCTCTTTATCTCCCCTCTCCCCTCCCCTCTTTATCTCCCCTCTCCCCTCCTCTCTTTATCTCACCTCTCCCCTCCTCTCTTTATCTCCACTCTCCCCTCCTCTCTTTATCTCCACACTCCCCCTCCTCTCCCCTCTCCCCTCCTCTCTTTATCTCCCCTCTCCCCTCCTCTCTTTATCTCCCCTCTCCCCTCCTCTCTTTATCTCCCCTCTCCCCTCCCCTCCTTTCTTTATCTCCCCTCTCTTCTCCTCTCTTTATCTCCCCTCACCCCTCCTCTCTTTATCTCCCCTCACCCCTCTCTTTATCTCCCCTCTCCCCTCCCTCTCTCTTTATCTCACCTCTCCCCTCCTCTCTTTATCTCCCCTCACCCCTCCTCTCTTTATCTCCCCTCTCCCTCCTCTCTTTATCTCACCTCTCCCCTCCTCTCTTTATCTCACCCTCCCCCCTCCTCTCTTTATCTCCCCTCTCCCCTCCTCTCTTTATCTCCCCTCTCCCCTCCTCTCTTTATCTCACCTCTCCCCTCCTCTCTTTATCTCACCTCTCCCCTCCTCTCTTTATCTCACCTCTCCCCTCCTCTCTTTATCTCACTCTCCCCTCCTCTCTTTATCTCACCTCTCCCCTCCTCTCTTTATCTCTACCTCTCCCCTCCCTCTCTTTATCTCACCTCTCCCCTCCTCTCTTTATCTCCCCTCTCCCCTCCTCTCTTTATCTCTCACCTCTCCCCTCCTCTCTTTATCTCATCTCTCCCCTCCTCTCTTTATCTCACCTCTCCCCTCCTCTCTTTATCTCACCTCTCCCCTCCTCTCTTTATCTCACCTCTCCCTCCTCTCTTTATCTCATCTCTCCCCTCCTCTCTTTATCTCCCCTCTCCCTCCTCTCTTTATCTCCCCTCTCCCCTCCTCTCTTTATCTCACCTCTCCCCTCCTCTCTTTATCTCATCTCTCCCCTCCTCTCTTTATCTCCCTCTCCCCTCCTCTCTTATCTCCCTCTCTCCCTCCTCTCTTTATCTCCCTCTCCCCTCCTCTCTTTATCTCACCTCTCCCCTCCTCTCTTTATCTCACACCTCTCCCCTCCTCTCTTTATCTCCCCTCTCCCCTCCTCTCTTTATCTCCCCTCTCCCCTCCTCTCTTTATCTCACCTCTCCCCTCCTCTCTTTATCTCACCTCTCCCCTCCTCTCTCTTTATCTCATCTCTCCCCTCCTCTCTTTATCTCATCTCTCCCCTCCTCTCTTTATCTCATCTCTCCCCTCCTCTCTTTATCTCATTCTCCCTCCTCTCTTTATCTCATCTCTCCCCTCCTCTCTTTATCTCATCTCTCCCCTTCTCTCTTTATCTCATCTCTCCCCTTCTCTCTTTATCTCCCCTCTCCCCTTTTCTCTTTATCTCACCACCTCTCTTTATCTCCCCTCTCCCCTCCTCTCTTTATCTCCCCCTCTCCCCTCCTCTCTTTATCTCCCCTCTCCCCTCCTCTCTTTATCTCCCCTCTCCCCTCCTCTCTTTATCTCCCCTCTCCCCTCCTCTCTTTATCTCCCCTCTCCCCTCCTCTCTTTATCTCCCCTCTCCCCTCCTCTCTTTATCTCCCCTCTCCCCTCCTCTCTTTATCTCCCCTCTCCCCTCCTCTCTTTATCTCACCTCTCCCCTCCTCTCTTTATCTCATCTCTCCCCTCCTCTCTTTATCTCATCTCTCCCCTCCTCTCTTTATTTTTTTGTAAAAGCTGCTGGATTGCTTTTACAGGCTGCGGGATGGGTCACCCCCCTCCCGCCGCCTGTCAGTGCCTCTCCGGGAGCTCCTGTCCACGGCTTACCACAGAATTCATGGAGGACCGGAAGGTCCCCAATGATCTGTATGGTACAGGAAGAGACGACACTTGTGGTTTCCTGGATGTAAACGGCTCCATTTTTAAATGGGTGAATCCTCTGACAACACTGATCTTGGTGTGATCAGATGCTTTTAGAGCAAAGGAGAGATCTGGGGTCTAATAGACTCCAGATCTCCTCGTGAAGAGTACCTGTCACTGCCCTTTTTTTTTTTTTCAAGGGATGTTTATGCATTTTGCCGCCATTCCACCAGCCTACACAATTGGGTGTTGTAAGTAATTTTTTAGGAAAATATACTGATTTAAACTTGTAAACAAAAAGTGCCAGAAAAAGCCTGGTCTTCAAGTGGTTAAGAAAATACATGGTGCCCATGCCAACCAGCCAACCTCCTGCGTTCAGTAGGCATCTAGTAGAGATCATTGTAGTAGTGTAGTACAAGCCTAATGGGGTTATGGGAGATATGTAGTCAGATAAGGACCTTCAGTGTCTGTTAAAGTGAACCTGTAATTAGAAGTATATGTAAGCCCGTTCACTGAAATCTCCCTCTCCCTCTTTTCCCTCTCTCATCTCTCATCTCTCCTCTCTTCTCTTCTTCTGACCTGTCCTCCCCCTTCCTATCTGCTCTTGTCCTCGCCTTCCACTTCATCTCACCTCTTCTTGACCCTTCCTCTCCTACTCTAGTCTCTCTCCCCTCCTCTCCTCATCTCACCTCTCCCTCACCATCCCTCTCCCACTCTAATCTCTCCATCTCACCTCTCCTTCCTCTATTTCTCCTGCTCTTATCTCTCCCCTCCTCTCCTTATCTTACCTCTCATCTACCTTTCCCCCTTCATCTTACCTTTTATTCTCAGCTAAGGTGTACTTACCTGTCTTGATCTTACCTCTCCTCCCACTTCCTATATTTTCCTCCCTTAATCTCACCTCTCTTCTTCTCCCTGTAGTTACCTGTCTTTATCTTACCTCTCCTTCATCTTCTCCTTCCGTTCTTTCTCATCCTCATCTCTTCTTCTCTTCATCTCACCTCTCATCCACCCTTTCTTTCCTCCTCTCATCTCCTCCTCTCCTCATCTTACCTCTCCTCTACCCTTCTTCTCCTGCTCTCATCTGTACTGCTCTCCTCTCTCTCCCCTCCTCTCTTCATCTTACCTCTCCTGCCTCTTCCCCTACCTTCCTTGCTTCATCTCACTTCTCTTTCTCCACCACTCTGTACTTACCTGTCTAAATTTTACCTCTTCCTCTCCTACTCTAGTCTCCTTTCTTCATCTCACCTCTTCTCTTTCTTCCTCTCCCGCTCTCTCATCTTTTGCCTCCTCTCTCCATCTCACCCTTCCTCTTTACCTCACCTCTTCTTGACTCTTCCTCTCCTACTCTAGTCTCCTTCTCCTCATCTCACCTCTTCTCTTTCTTCCTCTCCCGCTCTCTCATCTCTCCCCTCCTCTCTCCATCTCACCCTTCCTCTTCCTCACCCTTCCTCTTCTGCTTTAATCTCTCCTCTCTCTTCATCTGACCTCTCCTCCTCCTTCCTCTCCCGCTTTCATCTCTCTCCTCCTCTCTTCATCTCAACACTCCATCACCCTTCCTCTCCCGCTCTAATCTCTCTTCATCTCATCTCTCCTTCCTCTCTTCATCTTACCTCTCCTCTCCCTTCCTCTATTTTTCTCCCTTCATCTCACCTTTCTTCCTATCTTGCTTACCATTCTTCACCTTACCCCTCCTTCACCCTCTCTTTCCATTCTTTCCCATCCTCATCTCCCCCTCCTCATCTTACCTCTCCATCTACCCTTCTTCTCCTGCTCTCATCTCTTCCCTCCTCTCTTCATGTTACCTCTCCTGCCTTTTCCTCTACCTTCCTTTATTCATCTCGTTTCTCTTTCTCCACCACTCTGTACTTACCTGTCTTCATTTACCTTTCCTGACCCTTCCCTTTCCTGTTCTCCCCCATCCTCCTCCTCTCTTTCTCCATTCATCTCACCTCCCCTCCTCCTTACTCTCCTCTTCTCATTGCCGATCTCCACTCATTCTTTATCCTTTTGTACTTTTCTGTTCCCCTCCCCCCTATTCTGTTATCCATTCTTGACATTTCTCTGTCTTTTTCCATTCCTTACCTGCCTCCTTCCTTGTCTGTCTCGTCTTCTGCCTTTTCCATTTTGCACCCTCCGTCCTTCCTCCTTCCTCACCATCTCCTGTCCTCCTCCCCTGTCCCATTCACCCTCTTCCTTATCTTCCTTGTTTCTCCCTCTATTTGCCTTTCTTTTTCCTTCTTTCCCTTTGCCCTTCCTCTTTCTCCTCCTCTCTCTTAGCCTTGTTTTCCCTCTTAGTTCTTCCATCGGTTGTTTATTGCGTTGACGTATTATATAACCGTTTTACACATTTTAACCCAAGAGATGCGGCCATCAACATGCTTGTATTTCTCTCAATTTACATTCGACCTTTCCAATTTCTAAATTTATCATTTAGTGTAATTACCCGGCTCGGTTAATTTCGGCTTTTTTTCCTCGGTAATTACAGTACGCGGACACAAGTCTTTGTTATAGATGTGATGTGCTATATTTAGCCTGGTCCCTGCAGAGCGCGAGCTCTGAATGCGGATTAGTGGAGTCATTGAGTACAGTAGAAGCGCTCAGGGAATGCCGCACAAGCGTCCTTCCTCGTCACATCCACCTGACACACAACCTCTCTAATAACAGTCTGCCTTACATAGACCTGTAAATGGCTATACATTGTCTTATAATTTACATAGATCAGATTTCCCACAGTAGAGAATGTGCTCCATTGTAAGATGCCAACAGTGTGGTGGCCCTGATGCTTCCATCCGCGCTGTCAATGCTTTGCTGCAACTTTAAAGGAGGAAGTAAACCCCGTAACTTTTTTTCTTTTTTTTTAAATATATAAATAATGTAAATGATTGCTAAGCACATACATTTAAATTTCTCAAAAACGAGGTTTGCAAATATATTCTCATTTTTATTATTTAGTGTCTTCCGGGTATTGGCCGCGCCATTCATACCACTATATGGTGAAACGTTTGTGGACGTCATTCCGCGCTTACTTTGTTTCCCTGTCCAAATCTCGCACATGCGCCATAGCGTCGAAACCAAGCCTCTAGCTCGATGCTGCTCTGATTCACTCCCCTGTGTGACGTCTTATACAAGGGGGGAGAACCAGGAACGGGAGGATCAGAGTTCAGCATCGCTGAGGCTTCCCTCTGTGCCGTTCTCAGTGTAACATAATGACCCGGCATGCAGAGGAGACAGAAACGGCACACATTGTGTGCCGTTAAACGATATACGCAATGTGCAAGCGCGGCTGACGTCACTGCATGTAGAAGGGCGACAAAAACAGTGAGTGAACTTTCACAGGCAGCGATCAGCTGCCTGTGCTATATAGATTACGAAGTGCAAAAGTTGTTAGGGAGGGTTTACAACCACTTTAAGTCACGCCTATATGAATGGTTATCATTGGAAATCATGGGGAATGTCTTGCCATGCAACTTTGATGCCCAAAGTTGCATGACAAGTTGCACAAAGTGTGAATGAAGCCTAAATGAGAAATCAGCGGCCTTTTATGCCACGTACACACGAGCGTATTTCTCGACGGGATTCCGCTCAAGTTTGCCTTGCATACACACGGTCACGCAAAAGTTCGCTGAAATTACGACCGTCAAGAACGCGGTGACGTACAACACTACGACGAGCCGAGAAAATGAAGTTCAATGCTTCCGAGCATGCGTCGAATTGTTTCCGAGCATGCGTAGGGATTTTGCATGTCGGAATTGTCACAGACGATTGCATTTTCGGATAGGAACTTTTCCTGACTGAAAAATTGAGAGCATGGTCATGGAATTCCGCCAGCAAAAGACCGATGGAGCATACACACGGTCTCATTTTCTGACGAAAAACTCTCATCGGTCTTTTGCTGGCCGACATTCCGATCGTGTGTACGCGGCATTAGACTCCTGATGTCTCATCTGCCTTCCATTGAAGCGAAGTGCAGGGGAAATTACACCAAAAAAAGGAAGAGTCGCTGCTGGGTTCATTCTAGTTAGGGGAGGTCATGAAAAGGTATGTTTGCTGGTCTCTCTCCCCTTCACCCTGCAACACCCGCCATGTGGATTCCAGGCCAGCAGATGGGACAGCAGGGCCTGGGAAGCATAGTGGGGGGAGGCTGTATTCTCTGGGGGGGTCACATAAAACACAGGGCTGCCAGGTCGCTATCATTAGAAATGTAACAGTTGGTGTGTGGAGTGTACCCTCTGCTGTCAGTGCTGTAAGACTTCTGGTGGTGGTGGTAGTAGTAGTAGTAAAAGAGTTAAAGGTAATCTGGTTCATAGTGTCCATAATCCATTATATCAACATCATTATATTCATCACAGATAATCTTAGACGTGCAGATGTTCCATCCATCGCGTTTCTTGGAACAAAGTCCACTTCTTCAAGGATGCATATGAAGTTCAAATGATGAAACAGATCTCACATTATAGATCATGTTTGCAACCACCAACCATCTATATAAAATTTGCCAAGAGTCGCCCCTTCCTGAGATGAGATGCCAAATCTGAGGAGTCCATCGGACGGTGTAGTCCATCAGCATCCATATCCCTTGTGGATGCAAATATTTTTTTACATTTTGCATCTGCATAAGCCATCAATATCTTCTTTTTGTGTTTAAAGTACAGTAAGGGGAAAAAGTATTTGATCCCCTGCTGATTTTGTATGTTTGCCCACTGACAAAGAAATGATCAGTCTATAATTTTAATGGTCGGTTTATTTTAACAGTGAGAGGCAGAATAACGCATTTCAAAAAAGTTATAAATTGATTTGCATTTTAATGAGTGTAATAAGTATTTGACCCCTTAGTACTTGGTGGCAAAACCCTTGCTGGCAATCACAGAGGTCAGATGTTTCTTGTCGTTGGCCACCAGGTTTTAACACATCTCAGGAGGGGTTTTGTCCTACTCCTCTTTGAAGATCCTCTCCAAGTCATTAAGGTTTCCAGGCTGACATTTGGTCACTCGAACATTCAGCTCCCTCCTCATATTTTCTATGGGATTAAGGTCTGGAGACTGGCTAGGCCACTCCAGGACCTTAATGTGCTTCTTCGTGAGCCATTCTTTTGTTGCCTTGGCTGTGTGTTTTGGGTCATTGTCATGCTGGAATACCCATCCACCACCCATTTTCAGTGCCCTGGGAAGGGACGGGAAGGAGGGAAGGACCCAAGATTTGATGGTACATGGCCCTGTTCACCGTCTCTTTGATGCAGTGAAGTTGTTCTGTCCCCTTAGCAGAAAAAGCATAATGTCTCCACCTCCATGTATGACGGGGGGAATGGTGTTCTTGGGGTCATAGGCAGCATTCCTCCTCCTCCAAACACGGCGAGTTGAGTTAATGCCAAAGAGCTTGATTTTGGTCTCATCTGACCACAACACTTTCACCCAGTTCTCCTCTGAATCATTCAGATGTTCATTAGCAAACTTCATACTGGCCTGTACATGTGCTTTCTTGAGCAGGGGGACCTTGCGGGTGCTGCAGGATTTCAGTCCTTCACGGTGTAGTGTGTTACCAATTGTTTTCTTGGTGACTACGGTCCCAGCTGCCTTGAGATCATTGATAAGATTCTCCCGTGTAGTTCTGGGTTGTTTCCTCACCGTTCTCATGATCATTGAAACTCCACGAGGTGAGATCTTGCATGGAGCCCCAGACCGAGGAAGATTGACAGTTATTTTGTGTTTCTTCCATTTTCAAATAATCGCACCAACTGTTGTCACCCTCTCACCAAGTTGCTTGGCGATGGTCTTGTAGCCCATTCCAGACTTGTGTAGGTCTACAATCTTGTCCCTGACATCCTTGGACAGCTCTTTAGTCTTGGCCATGGTGGAAAGATTGGAATATGATTAATTGCTTCTGTGGACAGGTGACTTTTATACAGGTAACAAGCTGATATTAGGAGCACTCCCTTTGAGAGTGCTCCTAATATCAGCTCATTACCTGTATAGAAGACACCTAGGAGCCAGAAATCTTGCTGATTGATAAAGGAACCAAATACTCATTTCACTCATTAAAATGCAAATCAATTTATAACTTTTTTGAAATGCGTTTTTCTGGATATTTTTGTTATTCCCTCTCTCTCACTGTTAAATAAACCCTCCATTATTATTATAGACTGATCATTTCTTTGTCAGTGGACAAACATACAAAATCAGCAGGGGATCAAATACTTTTTTCCCTCACTCTATATGCTATGGGAAACGATGAATCCATTCATCTAATGACCACCATCTCTACCTCCACCACCATCTCTACCTCCACCACCATCTCTACCTCCACCACCATCTCTACCTCCACCACCATCTCTACCTCCACCACCACCTCTACCTCCACCACCACCTCTACCTCCACCACCACCTCTACCTCCACCACCACCTCTACCTCCACCACCACCTCTACCTCCACCACCACCTCTACCTCTACCACCACCACCACCTCTACCACCACCACCACCTCTACCACCACCACCACCTCTACCACCACCACCACCTCTACTACCACCACCACCACCACCACCACCTCCACCACCACCACCACCACCACCTCCACCACCACCTCCACCACCACCACCACCTCTTGTCAGTATGAATAAACTATAGTATATACTTAAACTACTGGTAGTTTTCTTTTAAGTGCTTCTTTCAAAGTGTATCTTCCCATCTAGCTGGGATAAAGTTCTTACCACTTTGTCTTTGTTGTATACTGTATCACCTTGTGGCATCATATATCTCCCCAAGTTAGCCAGTTGTAATTGATATTCTACTGGCAGATTTCCTTTAAATGGATCAGGTCTACCGTAATAGTGTGCTGCTTGTCTACATTACTACAGTCAGTGGTAACACAGAAGTAAAATTCTCTCTCTGTAGACACAGAAAATCATCAGCTCTAATCCGCTGTAATAGGTACGGGGAGATGCTGCGTTCTCCCAGATTGGTCACTTGTCTGCTCTTTAGTCTGTACACGTTGTAAAAGAAGGACAGGAGTAATAAAGACTCTTTAGCGAGAGAGCCAGTCAATAATTATATTTATTGGTGCAGTTTCACTGTTACTGTGTCCTCTGCAAAGGCTGGCTCTTATTGATTGCTTTTATTCATTTACTGTATATAGTAGTCCATATATCTAGCATAAACGTAACAATCGCCATTGCCATAGTGTTTATGAACTGAGCACAGTACTAGAGAAATCCCATAAGGCAGGTCACCAATGTGCCTAAAGGCTTTCTGAGCCTTTTCCATTGTTAGAAAGAAATGCTTCCAGGCATTTTTTAAGAGCCTCCTAGATTGGTTTGACAAACTCCTCAATTCTTTGCTACTTTGTGTACCCTGACTAACGAGATATCTCCAAGCTAAGACTTAAGCTGGCCATACAGGATTAAATTTCAACTGATTCCAGCTAAATAGACCTAAATTTATTCAGTGGATGGCCCTGTTTCCACCACCTGGCTCTGCAAAATTCAACTTTTCAATTTCTGACATTTGTCAAAGTTGCTGGTTGGAAAAATGATTGGCCGAACAGCGCCAATCAGATGCAGGCGCTGTTTTGGGTATTCTGATAGGCACAGGTTCCAGCTGTCAGAATACAATAGTCAGCAACTGAGAGTCATTCATTTATGCTGTTTACCTGGGATAGGGGGAATCGAGTGATTTCCCTTGTTCTCTTGATGCTGAACGCTAGAAATCTCAATGTGTAATGCTTTATCTCTGCCACTGACCAGACATCTTCAAGCCAAGACTAATCTCGCCCAGTGAGCACACATCTCCAGCCCAAGACTTATTCCTGTATATAACCTGACATTCCCAACCCTAGGGACTTACCTCTCCAAATGACCAAACCTCTTCAAACCAAGGCTTATCTCTACTAATGCCCAGACCTCTCCAAGCCATGACTTCTCTTTGCCAGGCACTACACTTCTCCAGCTGAAGACTTATCTCTGCATATGATGAGACATCTTTGACCCAAGGAACCTATTTCTGCTAATGATCAGACATCTCCAACCCAAGACTTATCCCTACCATATGTCTCCAACCTAAGGAACTTATCTCTGCAAATGATCAAACATCTTTAGCTCAGAGCTTTTCTCTGCCAATGACCAAACATTTCCAAGCCAAGACTTCTGTCTGCCAGTGACCACATATGTCCAGCTGAAGACTTCTCTGCAAATGATGGAACGTCTCCAACACAAGGCTTATCTTTGTCAATGATCATAAATCACCAAGCCAAGACTAATCTCTGCTAGCGAGCACACATCTCTAGCCCAAGACATATCTCTGCATATGACCAGACCTCTCTAACCCAAGGAATGTATTTCTTTTCTACTAATGATCAGACCTCTCCAACCTAAGACTTATCCCTGCCAATTACCAGATGTCTCCAACCTAAGGAACTTATCTCTGCATATGATCAAACATCTTTAGCTCAAAGCTTTTCTCTGCCAATGACCAGACATTTCCAAGCCAACACGTCTGTCTGCCAGTGACCACATATCTTCAGCTGAAGACTTCTCTGCAAGTGACCGAACGTCTCCAACCTAAGGCTTATGTTTGTCAATGATCAGACATCACCAAACCAAGCCTAATCTCTGCCAGTGAGCACACATCTCTAGCCCAGCACTTATCTCTTCATATGACCAGACATCTCTAATTCAAGGGAATTATCTCTGCATATAACCAGACATCCCTAAAGCCTGGTACGCACTATCAGTCTTTTTTTATTCAATCCAGGGGGCTCAACGGAGGAGCTCTGGAGGAACTGCTGTACTAACAACCCCACGTTAGTACAGCTATCTTCCCCGCTGAGCTATTGTGTTCTGACAGCGGGACGCCCCACCCTCCCCTTTGCCAGAACACACCGGTCAGTGCTCTAATCCGTTGGCTGAGCGTACTGATCGGATGCCGACCAGCTGACATTTTTTGGTCATGCCCTTCGGCAGAAGCCGGACCGGCTGCTGTACACTCAGGCTGCATGTCGGCCGGTTTCTATCGAACTGCCCGATACCGCCTGATATTTGGCCTGTGTGTACAGCCCTTAACCCAAGGGTCTTATCTCTACATATAACCTGGCATCTCTAACACAAGGGTCTTATCTCTGAAAATGACTAAACATCTTCAACCCAAGACTTATCTCTGCTAATGACCAGACCTCTCCAAGCCAAGACTTTTCTCTGCAAGTGACCACACATTTTTAGCTGAAGATTTGTCTCTGCAAATGACCAGAAACCTCTGATTCGGGGGACTTATCTCTGCAAATGATCAACCATCTCCAACCCAAGACTTATCGTTTATTTACCAGACATCTCAAACTCAAGTGAGTTATCTCTGCAAATGACAGAACATCTCCAACTCAAGGCTTATCTGTGCTTATGACCAGACCTCTCCAAGCCAAGACTTCTCTCTGCCAGTGACAACATATTTTCAACTAAAGACTTATCTCAGCATATGACCAGATACTTCTGACCCAAGTGACTTATCCCTGCAAATGACCAGATATCTCCAACCCAAGATTTATCCATTCATTTACCGGACATTTCAAAACCAAGGGACTTCATGTCTATACATCTCCAACCCAAGGCTTACGTCTGGCAAATGTCCAGACATCTCCAAGCCAAGACTTCTCTCTGCCAGTGACTGCATATCTCCAGCTGAAGACTTAGCGCCAAAACAAGGAACTTCATGAGGCATCTCCAACCTAAGACTTATCCATGCCAATTACCAGACATCTCAAACCCAAAACGTATCCCTTCATTATTCCAGACATTTCCCACCAAAATAACTTCTCTCTGCAAACGTTGGGACATTTCCAACCCATGACTTATCTTTGGCTTGGCATCTTGTTAGTACCAACCAAGGTTTCCAATTTCTGTAAAAGACAGATTATATGAGAAGTTGCATAAGATATTAATTAGATCACTGAGTGTAGCTGTACACTCACTACTTTACATTGTAGCAAAATGTAATTTCTGCAGTGTTGTCACATGAAAAGATAGAATAAAATATTTACAAAAATGTGAGGGGTGTACTCACTTTCGGATAGAAAATATAAGAAAGGAATAGAATGGAATAGAACAGAATAAAATGCAATAAAACAGCATAGAATGGAATAGAACAGAATAGAAAGAAATAGAATAGAATAGAAAGAAATAGAACAGAATAGAAAGAAATAGAACAGAATAGAAAGGAATAGAACAGAATAGAATGGAATAGAACAGAATAAAATTGAATATAATAAAATAATTAAAAAGAAAGTTTATAACCATCTTCTGAAATTCGAATAGAGTAGAATTAAAAAATAATAGAATAGAAAAAATATAACCATTTTCCAAAATTTAAATAGAATCAATTCGAATTTGAATAGAGTAGAATGAAATAGTAAATAACACAATGGTATAGAAAAAAACAACAGAATAGAATGAATATAACCATCTTCCTATTCCAAACTATTCTTGTCTACTCCATTCAAATTTGAATTGATTCTATTTGAATTTTGATAAATGGTTATATTCTTTCTATCCTATTGTTTTTTTTATTGTATTCTTTTTCTATTTATTTAATCTATTATTTTTTTTTCTATTCTTTTATTCTATTCTATTTTTTTCCATTCAAATTTATTGTATTAGAAATTTGAATTTTGGATGATGGTTTTATTCTTTCTATTCTATTCTGTTGCTTTTTTCTATACTATTCTGTTATTCTGTTATTTACTATTCTATTCTAATCTATTCGTTTCTTTTCTATTCAAATTGATTCTATTTGAATTTTGGGAAATGGTTATATTTCTATTCTATTGTTTGTTTTTTTTAATTTGTTTCTTTTCTATTCTATTAGTCTATTCTATTCTTTTTTTATATTTTATTCTTTTCTTATGTATTCAAATGTATTCTATTTGAAATTTTAGAGGATGTTATATTCTTTCTATTTTATTCTATTCCATTTGTCTCTATTATATTATAGTCTATTCTGTTTTTATTTTCTATACTATTTTGTTCTATTTTACTCTATTATATTCTATTCTTTTATTTTCTTTTCTATTCTATTCTATTATTTTTTTTCTATTCTACTCCTTTATTGTCTACTTTTTTTTTTTTTTATCCTCTTTGGAAATTCGAAACTAATCAAATTTGAATTTCGTCCCGAATTTTTTAATTGTTATTTCGGATTTGTTTAAATTTGGTACTGTTGTAATTTAGAAATTCAGATACATCCGAATTTCCGAGAAAACGAAAATTCGTCCGAGATTCAATTCAGAACGAAATGATCCCCACATGTCTAATAGGCATGCGCAGTTATTTCAGCCAGTCTTACATATCCTGCAGCAAACAATAGACAGAAATGAATGCAGCTCTGTAATCACCCCTTTCGCACGGGACAGATCCGTTTGATTTCCGCTGAGCAGGCCGACGACAGATCCATCTCTGCTTCGCTGTGCAAGGATGGACCTATCAGAATCCCGCTCTCCTCTATGGGGAGATCGGATGAAAACGGACCGCCTGTCCATTAGTATCCCATCCGATCCACCAGACAGATGGAAAATAGAACCACCATCTGTCTGGATTTGGCAGACAGGTTTGGATAGCAGCGGGCTTCAGCAGGGAGCTCGTGTGAAAGGGGCCTAATACATCATTATTTTTTTTTTTAATGCAAGCAGTCCTCAATATGACCTGGTATTATTGTACAGCAGGGCTGAAGTGTGAGAGGAAGAAGCAAAACAAGGCGCCAATCCATTCATTACCTGTCAAGAAGCGTGCTGATAGACAGAGAGAGCAGAGTTGATCGCTGTGCTTATAGGCGTGTGCACAGGGGGTGTGCCAGGTGTGCCTGGGCATACCCTAATCACTACATGCAGTGCCGATTCCCTCTACTGCCTGTTTTTTCCGGGTTGGCCTGGCAGCGCGGCTGGCTTCCCTCCTCTCCCCTCCCCCCAGCTGCTGTGGGGGGATGTTTCAGGATGGAGAGTGGGGGGGAAAAGGCTAGTAAATATGTAATTTACCAGAGACATTCTTTTCTAAATGAACACAGTAAACGCACTCACTGTGTTCATTCATAACAGAAGCATAGTAAACACTGTTTACTACTCTTCAGTGTGTGAATCAGCAAGAAGCAGCTCACCACAGACCACTTCCTATCCATTTATTGTCCCGTGCAACTGAGGCTGTGTGTATTTGAGCTTTGGGGTGCACACCCTAATGCAACAGGCTGCGCACACCTATGGTAGTCTGTGCTGCTTCTCTTTTCACTGTCCATTCAAAGGCTGGGGGTGAAGGTCTAGGACAAGGATATGCAATTAGCGGGCCTCCAGCTGTTGCAAAACTACAAGTCCCAACATGCCTCTGGGAGTCATGCTTGTGGTTGTCGGAGTCTTGCTATGCCTCATGGGACTTGTAGTTCTGCAACAGCTGGGGGTCCGCTAATTGAATATCCCTGGTCTAGGACAATGAAAGTGGGTTGAAAGATGCTGCCTATCAGACTGAGGACATCTTGTGGCAGAAAAGAAAGACTGCAAGGGAAAGATCTGATTTGAAAATTAATATTGCAACAAAGGCTGCCCCCCCTTTCAAGCACATGTCACACCTCTGTGACTGTAGTAGTTCTGCTACTACAGGGATTGCCTTTGTGTTTTCAGGTCCCATGTTTAGCTGCTGTCCTGTTGCATAGTAATAGTATGTTATAGATAGGCAACTCCTATCCTCATATTGATTAGTGGTTCCAAATTAATAACTATTGCAGTAGAGAACATAAACAAAGATACACTCAGCATCTTTCCAAATAACTGTTCTGTTTTATTTGACGCAATTGAAGGTTTTTTTTATACACATGATTACTTGGGTATCACATTAATATTACAATTGTACTTTTATGGTAACAAGGGGCGTAACATAGGCAGGCTAAATTCTAATCAGGACTCGAAAGAATGCAAACATGTACTAAAAACATTATTAATGCCTATAAAATTTCAAAACAGAACACCTTGTATGTTTGCCAATGAATGTAAAGCCTCATACACGCCATTTTTTTTTTTCGTTCAACCCAGAGGGTTTTGTTTTCACTTCAGCTGTCAGCAATGGTACAAAGCATTGAAAAGTTATTTACAAATGAAATAAATTGATTTTTGTTTTTAATTAAGAGCTTTTTCAATGTGAAATGTGTAAATAAATGTTAATATATATGTGTAAAAATTTTCACTAACAAAGCAAACAACAAAAAAAAGTTTTAATTGTTTATCGTTTATAAAATGGATGTGAACAAAAGAAAAAAAAAGCAGGAAATTAATCATAAAAAGGAGGAGAATAGGGAGTTAATTAAAGGCTGATTAGAGTAAGTTGAGGGGTTAAACAGAGGAACATGTGTTCATCCCTTTGATCTGCAGATGAAGAAACAGAAAGATACAAAAAGAAACAATGTTTCTTTTTATTTTAGTGTTTCAGGGCTGAGCAATGTTGGTAATATCCCAAAACTATACCTCTCACACGTGTACAGATAGAGATAGCGGCGCTAATATAAATTGTGTAAAATAATGGGTCAGAGCAGCATAATGCCTACGACCCTCTACTTATGCATAAAAATAATAATAATAGTGTCATGAAAAATATTAATTTTATCATGAAAAGAAATTTCCTTAACACCCAGTGAAAAGTGACACTATAAATGAATGATCAAGTTCAACAGTTGTTTTTCAATCTTCTTGAAGAGTAGAAGAAGATTTTTCACAAGAAGATTGAAAAACAACTGTTGAACTTGATCATTCATTTATAGTGTCACTTTTCACTGGGTGTTAAGGAAATTTCTTTTCATGATAAAATTAATATTTTTCATGACACTATTATTATTATTTTTATGCATAAGTAGAGGGTCGTAGGCATTATGCTGCTCTGACCCATTATTTTACACAATTTATATTAGCGCCGCTATCTCTATCTGTACACGTGTGAGAGGTATAGTTTTGGGATTTTGATCAGTCTATGTATTTATTTAAGTGGCAGCTTTTTTTCATTGTACACTGTGGATGTACACATATTTTGTATTCATTTACACACCTTTTATACAGCTTTGCACTTTTCTTTGGCGCAGTGGAGTAAGAGAGATTCAGGGGCGGTTTATTTGTATATCTCTTGCTACAAACCAATGTTAGTAATATACATTGCCAGCTGCTTTTTTTTTTTTTTTTTTTTTTTTACAGCTCCAATTACCGGACTTCTTTAACATTGGGGGGAGATCCACTGACAGCTCAAAGAACCGAGCCTGAAAGTATGGGTTTCAGGTATCGGTGCATTTGCATGAGTACCGATACTCGTGCAAATACTCGGTATCAGCACCAATACTAGTATCGGTGCAACCCTAATTAATTGAGAAATATACAAGGCGTGCTGTAATCGGTGACTGTGCTGAGTGAGCGACCTCCTGTGTTACTGTGCAGCAGGGCGGGCAGTTGGCACCCAGAAGACTGTGGCAATGACTATAGTAATGGCGACTTCCACAGCGGTCCCACAGGTGTGGAGTATACATTCTTACATTGGTCCAAGCCTTGCCCAATATAGAAATGTAATAAAATCCTTTCCTAGAGTTCTGCTTTAAAGGAGAAGTCCAGCCTGAGCTCGTTTGGCTGGGTTCTCCTGAGGGGGTCACAGGAGGGCAGTTCGTTTGGCACTCCTGTGACCCGTTTCCAGCAGAGAGTGGTCTGAAGTCCGCTCTCTGCTGACGTCACAGGAATCGGTCCAGGTACTGCGTCATCCCGACAATAAATGTCTGGATCCGCCAGGTGCCTGGATTGACACCCGTTTCAGCCCCTCAGTGAGCCGCTTTGAGACTGAGACAGCCGCTACCCGCCCCCTCCACAGCTCCAGTTAGCACATGGGGGGGGGGGGGGGGCAGAGCGGAGAGCTGCTGACTGACAGGCCGCAGCTCTCTGCTCGGGGAGCTGTAGGAACCGAGCCATCGGCTATGTTCGATCGATCGGTTCTCAGTGTAGCAGCACCTGGGGACAGATGCATCATCCACCTAGGTAAGTATAAATCTACAAAAAAAAAACAAAAAACCTACTTCTCTTTTAAAGTATATGTGAACCCTCACTTTGTATTGAGTTTAGAAGTGATGATATTCCCTCTGTTCTTAGCTGCACAGAGAGGTGGGGAAGGAAAAACAGCAGTGCACTGAGCTTTCCAGTGATAGGCTGTGCAGTGGGGGCGTGTCAGGACAAGTTTGATCATTGGAGGAGAGCACACTGATTCCCTAGCACAGCTAGAGAACTGACCACAGTGTGTTCTTCTGCTTAGCGTGGTCAGTTTGTAATAGGAAAGCAGAGGGACTGGCAGGAACACCACAAAGGAAGCAATACTATGAGAACATGAGACTTTTACATACAAGTACACGGTACAGCAGGACACATATCAGGAATATAAAGTGTTGGGTTTTCATACGCTAAGAATTTCCCAAAATGATCCTATTCATGAACTAGCACACATTTCCTAGTTTGTGTCATTGATGTTTGACAGCCAAATCTGCTTTTAAAAGTGGACCAAGCATCAAATATCCAGGGTCTCCATCTGTGTCCTGGACTGAGGTGCCAGCTCAGAGAAGACACAGTCATGTAAATCCTGGTCACTGTACGGTTCCTGACTGTGTTGACAAATGTCTGACACAGAACAGCCTCTGCTGCAGCCTTTGCACCTTGCAACTTGCAACAAAGTTACAATGTTGGGGGGGGGGGGGGGGGGGGGACTGAGGGTATGCTTCCTCCTGCCTGCAGCAGACTAATGACATCATCATATCCTAGGCAAAGTGGCGACTGGTGTTAAAAGATGGCTTCCTAATGATAAAAGGTGGAGCTTTTCTAAAAAACAAAACATCATTGTTCCCATGTCAGAGATGTACTCATACAGTGCCTTGCAAAAGTATTCACCCCCCTTGGCATTTTTCGTGTTTTGTTGCCTCACAACCTGGAATTAACATGGATTGTTTGAGGATTTGCATCATTTAGTTTACAGAACATGCCCACAACTGTGAAGATTTATTTTTATTTTTATTGTGAAGCAAACCACAAATAGGACAAAATAACAGAAAAAGTCAATGTGCAGAACTATTCACCCCCCTAAAGTCAATACTTTGTAGAGCCACCTTTTGCAGCTATCACAGCTCCAAGTCGCTTTGGATAAGTCTCTATGATTTTGCCACATCTTACCACTGGGATTTTTGCCCATTCCTCCCTGTAAAACTGCTCCAGCTCCTTCAAGTTGGATGGTTTGCGCTTGTGAACAGCAATCTTTAAGTCTGACCACAGATTTTCTATTGGATTGAGGTCTGGGCTTTGACTAGGCCATTCCAAC
Source organism: Lithobates clamitans (assembly GCA_037952925.1). Classification (NCBI taxonomy): domain Eukaryota; kingdom Metazoa; phylum Chordata; class Amphibia; order Anura; family Ranidae; genus Lithobates; species Lithobates clamitans. Next base: position 2,645,485 of record JBBGZY010000083.1, on the reverse strand, counting down.
ACATTTACATGTTTCCCCTTAAACCACTCAAGTGTTGCTTTAGCAGTGTGTTTGGGGTCATTGTCCTGCTGGAAGGTGAACCTCCATCCTAGCCTCAAATCACACACAGAGTGGTGCAGGTTTTGCTCAAGAATCTCCCTGTATTTATCACCATCCATCTTTCCCTCAACACTGACCAGTTTCCCAGTCCCGACTGCTGAAAATCATCCCCACAGCATGATGCTGCCACCACCATGTTTCACAGTGGGGATGGTGTTCTTTGGGTGATGTGATGTGTTGGGTTTGTGCCAGACATAGCGTTTTCTTTGATGGCCAAAAAGTTCAATTTTAGTCTCATCAGACCAGAGCACCTTCCTCCATACATTTTGGGAGTCTCCCACATGGCTTTTCACAAACTCAGAATGTGCCATTTTGTTTTTTGCTGAAAGTAATGGCTTTCTTCTGGCCACTCTGCCATAAAGCCCAAATCTATGGAGCGTACGGCTTATTATTGTCCTATGTACAGATACTCCAGTCTCTGCTGTGGAACTCTGCAGCTCCTCCAGGGTTACCTTAGGTCTCTGTGCTCCTCTCTGATTAATGTCCTCCTTGCCCGGTCCGTGAGTTTTGGTGTGCGGCCGTCTCTTGGCAGGTTTGCTGTTGTGCCATGTTCTTTCCATTTGGTTATGATAGATTTGATGGGGCTCCTAGGGATCATCAAAGATTTGGATATTTTTTTATAACCTAACCCTGACTTGTACTTCTCAACAACATTGTCCCTTACTTGTTTGGAGAGTTCCTTGGTCTTCATGGCAGTGTTTGGTTAGTGGTGCCTCTTTCTTAGGTGTTGCAGCCTCTGGGGCCTTTCACAAAGTTGTGTATATGTAATGACAGATCATGTGACACTTAGATTGCACACAGGTGGACATCATTTCACTAATTATGTGACTTCTGAAGGTAATTGGTTGCACCAGAGCTTTTTGTGGGCTTCATAACAAAGGGGGTGAATACATACGCACATGCAAATTATCAGTTTTTTTTTATTTCTGAAAAATAGTTTTATGTATATATTTTTCTAATTTTACTTCACCAACTTAGACTATTGTGTTCTGATCCATCACATATAATTCAGATTAAAAAACATTGAACTTAAGTCTGTAGTTTAGCAAAATAGGTAAAAAGCCAAGGGGGGTGAATACTTTTGCAAGACACTGTACATTTATCTCATCTTCCTTATAGTGCTGTCAGTTTCTCTCCACGTCCCTTCATTCTTTGTATGGAAAATACCCCCCCCCCCCTGTACAATTTCCTGCCTGCACCCCCGCTAATGTGCTCACTTTATATAGCAGATACTATCAGAGCTCTTCTTTATTTGTTGCATTGGAGTTCTGTGTACTCATTATTTCTTCTTTTTCATCTTCAGGTTACCCCGCTGGATATCCCACGCCAGCGCAAGCCTTTAATCCCAACATGTACGCTGCCAGTAGCCCCGGCTATGCCCCAGGTAAGATCCTGCCGCGGTCTCGCAGCTCACGCCGGCTTCAAACGCCGTCAAGCTGTTTCCTGCACAACAGGCTGTGTTATGTATATTTCATGCCGCATGTTTGTCAGATGGAGGGGATCTGATACAGACTGTTATATCTTTGCTATTCACCTTTCAGTCACTGCGGTGCAGAGCCATATGGCACGGGACGGAGATCACCACCGTCTACTGCTTCACCTGTTCTCTGTCAGAGGGGACCTGAGACTTGTATATCAGAAGTGCTGGATTCAGCTTATTAGTAGTTCATGAGAAGAAAGGCATTCAAGTTCATATGGAGCACATTCACCCTGGAGAGGCTGTTCTCAGCAAAAATAGGGCGCCCCCGTAGAGCCCTTTCACACTGGGGCTTTATTGCACTAAAAATACCGCCTGCAAACCGACCCAAAACTGCCGCTGCTGTTTGTTCAGTGTAAAAACCCGAGGGCTTTCACACTGAAGCGGTGCGCTGGCAGGAGATGAAAAAAACTCCTGCAAGCCGCATCTTTGGAGCGGTGAAGGAGCGGTGTATTCACCGCTCCTAAACCGCTTCTGCCCATTGAAATCAATGGGGTAGCGTGGCAATACCGCGGCTATAGCCGTGCTATACGAGCGGTTTTAACCCTTTCTCGGCCGTCAGCGGGGGTTAAAACCGCACCGCTAGCGGCCGAATACCGCTGCAATAACGACGGTAAAGCAGCGCTAAAAATAGCGATGTTTTACCGCCGACGCCCCCACTGCCCCAGTGTGAAAGCAGCCTTAGGCCGGCCGTAGATGGTGTGGATCTCTTTCCTGCAGCCACGGGTTGCAGGAAAGAAATTCACACGACTCTTCCATCAACGCAGACAAGGGGCGCTGTGAAAGAATGAAGAGAGGGCGCACCAACCTTGCCCAAGTAATATTTATTAACCCTTTCAAGCCTAAGCCTATTTCCGACATTTGTTGCTTATAAGGAGCTCAGGTGCGTTCAATAATTTTATTTGTATTATATTCTCTAGGGTCTCTGCTAAAGAAAAAAAAAAAAAAAAAAAAAAAAAATAATATATATATATATATATATATATATATATATATATATATATATATATTATGTTTGGAGGTTCTAAGTAATTTTCTAGCAAAAAATACAGATTTTAACTTGTAAGCAACTAAGGATGAGCTCAGACGTGTTCGCAAACAGCATGTGCAGAACCCACCAGGAAGTCGGCACTGCGGAGCGCTAATCACAAGCAGTGAGATAATGTCCCGATGTGTGGCTGCAGAGATTGGGAAATGTCTCACAGCTTGTGATTAGTGCTTCCCAGTGCCGACTTCCTGGTGGGTTCTGCACATGCTGTTTGCGAACACGTCTGAGCTCGTCCTTAGTTTCTTACAAGTTAAAAATCTGTATTTTTTGCTAGAAAATTACTTAGAACTCCCAAACATTATATATATTTATATATATATATATATATATATATATATACACACACAGAGACCCTAGAGAATAAAATGGCGATCGTTGCAATATTTTATGTCACACTGTATTTGTGCAGCAATCTTTCAAACACAATTGTTTGGGGAAAAAATACACTTTCATGAATTAAAAAAAGACTAAACAGTAAAGTTAGCCCAATTTTTTTGTATAATGTGAAAGATGATGTTACGCCGAGTAAATAGATACCAAACATGCCATGGTTTGAAATTGCACACACTCATGGAATAGCAACAAACTACGGTACCTAAAAAATCTCCATAGGCGACGCTTTAAAAAAATGGAATGGTTACCAGGTTAAAGTTGCAGAGGAGGTCTAGTGCTAGAATTATTGCTCTCGCTCTGCTGATCACGGCGATACCTCACATGTGTGATTTGAATACTGTTTACATACGCGTGCGTTTTCTTTGCTGCGCAAGCTTATTTTTAACATTTTTAAAAATTTTTTTACATTGTTTAAAAAAGATCACTTTTATTGCTGTCACAAGGAATGTAAACATCCCTTGTGACAGTAATAGGTGGTGACAGGTACTCTTTATGGAGGGATCGGTGGTCTAAAAGACTCCCTCCTTTGCACTGCAAAGTATTCACATACCAAAAACGGCGATTCTGAATACTGTCATTTTTTTTTTTAAATCGCTGCCATTGGCAGCTGAGTAAACCGGAAATTACGTTATGACGTCCCTTCCGTGTTTACACATAGGAGACTCGATTGAAGCCGTATCCGACTTCCTTCCAGTCTCATTCTAGCTGGCTGAAGTGCTAGATCGTGGATCGGGTCTCTCGGTGGGACGGAAGGCCCGGGAAGGCGGCGGGAATATCCCCTTCTGCCCCTTTGAGATAACACCCGGGTGGCTTTTAGCCGCATCAGTTGTTAATGTTATCCCTAAAAAACCAACCGCCCGCTCTAAAAAACGGTACCGGGATGATGCTTGCAGCTGCAGGCATCATCCCGGTATAACCCCTTAAAGCCGAGGCTGCATATGTGCGTAGGGGTTAAAATCTAAAGGAAGGAAACATACATACAAACAAGTTGATTATAAAAGCATATCGGAGTCCACAATGGACCAAAAAGCAACCAAGTCACCAGGACTGTGTCCAACACGCCGGAGGACCTTCCAGATGACTGACGCATTTCGAGGGGGATCCCCTGGGCTCTGAGGAAGAGGGATTCCCCCCTCGAAACGTGTCGGCCATCTAGAAGGTCCTCCGACATGTTGGACACAGTCCTGGGGACCTGGTTGCTTTTTGTCTATTGTGGACTCTGATATGCTTTTACAATCCACTTGTTTGTGAGTATGTTTCCTTCCTTTTGATTTTAATAAATATTACTTGGGTAATGCACAAGGTTGGTGCGCCCTCTTCATTCTTTTACAGCGTTCCATTGGGTATGCCCTGACCCTTGGAGGGCAGCAAGGCCTGTGCATGAACAGGTTAGTGTTATGAGAGCAGTGGGAGGGGAGGGGGGAGGAGGACACAGGAGCAGAGAGGAGAGCAGATAGCAGGCTGCTGATGACAGAAGCACGTAAACTGACCACGGTGTTTTGTCTCAGCAGCCATGATACACCGTGGTCAGTTTACAGAGGGGTGGGGAGAAACTGGCAGAATCAGCCAGGTTTTTTAGGTGTTACAGAGGGCCAAATGACACAGGGTAAGCACTGTGTCATATAACATGCTTTAAAGGAGCAGGATCCATTTTTTGGGGGGTTAACAAACGCTTTAAATGCTCATTTAGTCTAGGGATGCAAGGGTAAGGTGTATTTTCGTGCCCTATTGTGCGATCTGGCAGGCTCCAGTGTTATCTTATTCTGGAAGACTATAGACGATCCCTCAGCCTCATCACATATAGTGTTGGGCTAATAATCCTGCATTGTATGAGAGGAGGTGAGCATGCAACAGCAGATTAAAAAGGGGGCAGCGCTACAATGGTCACATTGCTGGAGGAAGTCTGCTGGGGCCAGCAGGCTTTCTTTTGATCAAAGGCCGGGATCACTCCCATGCATGGCATGCATTGTGTTAAAGCAAAAGTAAAAATGATTGTAGCTTTAAATTTTTTTTTAAATAATAATAAACATGTCATACTTACCTGCTCTGTGTAATGGTTTTGTGCAGAGCAGTCCTGATCCTCCTGGCTCCTCCTCCTCTTCAGCGGGTGCCCCCATAGAATGTTCTATCCCAAGCTGCGCTGCCTGTGTCTGTAGACACAGATAGCCTGGCTCGCCCTCACTCCCTCGTCATAGAATTTGATTGAAAGCAGCAGGAGCCAATGGCTCCTGCTGCTAGCAATCTGCCCAGGAAGAAGGGAGAAAGCGGGGAGAGACGCTGCTCTCCTGCATATTGCTGGATCAACATCCAGCTCTGGTAAGTATATGTGGGGGGGGGGCGCTGGTGGGATCCATTGGCACAGAGATGTTTTCTCTTACTTCCTGTTGGGTTTTTGGGACAGAAAGTGAAGGGAAAACTCTCTAAGGGGACACAGCAAACACAGGTTTTATCTTTTCCCTACTATATCCTAGAAAAAACAAGCGCGCATCCACTCTTATTTTAAAAAATTATATAAGTGAAAAAAAAATATATATATATTATAAAAAAGAAATGTGAAAAAAAAAACAATTAGTGAACTAATCAAAGATGACTAATGTTCAAAAAAAGAAAGTCCATGTAAGTGAAGTGGTCACAATATGTGATCCAGTATATCTTCCAATACTCTCAAGCCAGGAAATTATATCAGTGCCGCTTACCAGATTCGTAGGATCTCAAATTATAGAGAGGCCTCCTCTGTTCCCAGTCGATGCCTTGTATTGGGAAACGCGTCGGGTGGAGCACTAGCCCTTGACGTCATCACACCAAACAGTCAGCTGGCTTGAGCCGCGGCTGTTTTAATTATATTTTCTCACCGTGTTCTTGGATGTAAGCGTTTGCTACTTTTTTAAAATAAACCTTTTTTTGGACATATTACACTATGAAGTCCTCTTCTTCTGTCCTCTATTGAACGAGACCATCCAGGACTATCTGAAAGATATAGGGTGATTCCTGTCTGGAAGTCTTTTGTCCAAAATTGAATACCTTGCTGCAACCGAAGGAGTATTACCCCTGAATTGACTCACAGGAGGATCATATTCCTGCCGGCAGGCTTATGCACAGGCATCTCTGATCTCTATAAATGTGAGATCCTACGAATCTGGTAAGCGGCACTGATATTATTTCCTGGCATCAGAGTATTGGAAGATATACTGGGTCGCATATCGTGACCACTTCACTTATATGGACTTTATTTGTTTTCTTGAACATTAGTCATCTATGATTAGTTCACTAAGTATTTTTTTTTATGAGTATTTTATTTGAGATATTGTGTTGTGACACTCACTTGGTCATATTTTTATAATATATATATATTTATTATAGATAGATAGATAGATAGATAGATAGAGAGATATAAATATTTTTTTTTCACTTAATTTTTTCAAATATGAGTGGATACGCTCTTTTTTTACTTTTTATTCTCATGTTTTGAGCTTTAGTATTTAGGCTACCTACGAGCTGCAGCACCTCATTTCCTATATACCTTATATACTCGAGTATAAGTCGAATTTTTCAGCACATTTTTTTGTGCTGAAAGTGCCCCCCTCGACTTTTATACTCGAGTCAAGCACTTTTCTGCAGCAAAAAAATTCATTTTCCGAACTGATTTTGGGGCCCCGTATCTCAGGGCCACTTAGTGCTAGGGACCCCAAGTTTGGTGTGCAAACCCAGTGGAACTGGTACCACAACATATCCAAAGCTGAAGTTCCTAGCACTAAGTGGCCCCGAGATACGGGGCCCCAAATTCGGTTCGGAAAATGTCATTCTCTGCTGCAGAAAAGTGCTTGACATTTTCTGAACCGATTTTGTGGCCCCATATCTTAGGGCCACTTGATGCTAGGAACCCCAAATTTGTTGTGCAAACCCAATGAACCTGGTACCATAACATATTCAAAGCTGGGGTTCCTAGCACCAAGTGGCCCTGAGATACAGGGCCCCAAAACCGGTTCGGAAAATGTCATTCTCTGCTGTAGAAAAGTGCTTGACATTTTCTGAACTGATTTTTGGGGCCCTGTATCTCAGGGCCACTAGATACTAGAAACCCCAGCTTTGGAAATTTTATGGTGCTAGTTCCACTGGGTTTGCACTCCAAATTTGGGGTTCCTAGTACTAAGTGGCCCCGAGATACAGGGCCCCAAATTTGGTCAACTGTGTCCATCTGCAGCAATGTCATTTCGGGACACTTTGGGTTCAGAGACCCCAAATTTTGGCTGCAGCTAGGGGGCATCTAGGAACCCTTAACTACCAAGTTTGAGGTTCAGGGGACCTATGGCTGCAAATGGGCACAGTGAGGCATGCAAATGGGCACAGTGATGCTGCAAATGGGCATTGTTGACCCTCTTTTCCACTTACAGTAGCTGTGCATTTCTCACCCTCGTCTTATACTCGGGTCAATAAGTTTTTCCCATTTTTTTTTTGTGGTAAATTAGGGCCTCGACTTATACTCGGAACGACTTATACTCGAGTATATACGGTAGGTTAGTGCAGATTTTGTACTTTTTTATACCTACTACATCCTAAACTTAAAAAAGTTACATGTTTCATTCCTGGATTTCTAAAGAACTTTCTGGGTGAGTTTTCGCTCTTTCTTGTTTTTTTTTTTTTTCCTTCACTGTCCTCTTTCTGTGCCCTAAAAATATACTTTGAATGTGGAAATACATGTTCTAATTGTTTATCTGAATCACTGGGCTGGAAGTAATCCTAGCATGCCATGAACTTTACATTTCTTTTTTCAAATTAAATTTTTCATGAAAGCCGTTTCCACATGACGGCACGTTAAATAAATCAATGGTTTGCGTCCATGCGGTAGCACACGGCATTAAAGCAGCAGCATTTTCTTGCAATGCAATATTTCCCTGCTGCTTTCACAATTCATAATGCAATGTTTCCTAAACTGGCAGCTAAACAAATCCCCATTTTATCCAGTTTCGTATTCCTAGTCATCAGCTGTACTATTTACACAGCTAGTATAAGTACCTCAACCAGCTATAATATTAGCCTCTTGTAATCTCCCTCCTCATTAATGTCAGGGGACACAAATGATTTATATACTGCACTGCCCTTATGTAATCACTGGAGATCACAAACGGCAGTAATGTGATTATTCCCTATTGCTTTCATAATTCGTAAGTCAGTGTTCTGTGAACCGGCAGATATACGATCGCCGTATATTCCAGTTGTGCATTATTTGTCATTAGCTGTATTTTTAACACGAGGATTCTACGCATTAAGGTAAAACATGTTCTGGGTGCAGCTCCCCCCTCTTATACTTATCTGAATGCATCTCGATCCAGCAATGTTCATCAGAGCAGCGGCTCTCTCAGGTCTCTCGCTCCTCATTGCCTCATACAGCAGCGGGAGCCATTGGCTCCTGTTGCTGTCCATTACAGCCAGTGAGCCAATAAGGCGAGAGCGGGGGCGGGGAAGTCACGCTCTCTCTGTGAATGGGCCTGCTCGAGTGATCCCATAGAAGGATTCTTGCTATTGGGGGCACTCAGCTGGGGTGAGGAGCCAGGACCACCAGCGAGGACCCAAAAGGAGGAGGAGGATCAGGGCTGCTCTGTGCAATACTATTGCACAGAGCAGGGAAGTATGACATGTTTGTTTTCTTTTTTTTTTTTAATAAAAGCTTTAGAATCAAGCTATATAAAGCTTATATGGAGACACATAAAGGAATAGGCTGTAACTCTTAACTTAAACCTCACGTTGGCAGGCTACACCCTCCCAATGCAGGCAGTCCCCAAAACCTCCTTCTCTTCAGTGCTTCGGCATGTCATCTTGTACATTGCAGGACAGGTAGTCTTGTATTATGTGTGAGTCCAGTAAGGGTCCTTCCACAACCCAAGGAGTGAGGGATCCTGACAGGACAAGGTGTAAGGTAAGTATTATAGCTTAATTCTCTAACACAGTGGTCTCCAAAACTGGGGACCTTTGCTTGCCTTTATCCGGCCTTGGGGATAAAGGCAAGCAAAGTTCCTCCCACTGATACCAATGATGGGGCAGTATTCCTCCCACTGACACCAATGGTGGGGCACTATTCCTCTCACTGACACCAATGATGAGGCACTATTTCTCCAACTGATAAAAATGATGAGGCTCTATTTCTCCCACTGACACTAATGGTGGGGCACTATTCCTCCCACTGACACTAATGATGGAACACTATTCCTCCCACTGACACCAATGATGGAACACTATTCCTCCCACTCTATTCCTCCTACTGACACCAATTATGGGGCACGTTTCCTTCCACTCACACCGAGGCATCATTGCTTCTACTGACACCAACAGTGAGTCACTATTACTCCCATTGACACCAGCAATAGCAATGGGGCACTATTTCATTCACTGGCACCAATGATGGGACACTATTCCTCCTACTGACACCAATGATGGGGCACTTTTCCTCCCACTGACACCAATGATGGGGCACGTTTCCTTTTACTCACACCAACAAGGCATCATTGCTTCTACTGACACTAACAGTGAGTCACTATTACTCCCATTGACACCAGCAATAGCAAAGGGCACTATTTCATCCACTGGCACCAATGATGGGACACTATTCCTCCTACTAACACCAATGATGGGGCACTATTCCTCCCACTAAAACCAATGATGGGACACTATTCCTCCTACTGACACCAAAGATGGGGCACTATTCCTCCCACTGACACCAATGATGGGACACTATTCCTCCTACTGATGCAAATGATGGGACACTATTCCTCCCACTGATACAAATGATGAGACACTATTCCTCCCACTGATACAAATGATGGGACACTATTCCTCCCACTGACACCAATGATGGGACACTATTCCTCCCACCGACACCAATGATGGGACACTATTCCTCCCACTGACACCAATGATGGGACACTATTCCTCTCACTGACACCAATGATGGGACACTATTCCTCCCACTGACACCAATGATGGGACACTATTCCTCCCACTGACACCAATGATGGGGCACTATTTCTCCCAAAGATACAAATGATGGGACACTATTCCTCCTAATAATACAAATGACGGGACACTATTCCTCCCAAAGATACAAATGATGGGATGCTATTCCTCTGAATGATACAAATGATGGGGCACTATTCCTCCCACTGACACCAATGATGGGGCACTATTTCTCCCAAGGATACAAATGATGGGACACTATTCCTCCTAATAATATAAATGACGGGACACTATTCCTCCCAAAGATACAAATGATGGGACACTATTTCTCTGAATGATACAAATGATGGGGCACTATTCTTCCCAATGATACAACTGATGGGACACTATTCCTCCCACTGATACAAATGATGGGGCACTATTCCTCCCAGTGACACCATTGATGGGACACAATTCCTCCCAATGATACAAATGATGGGGCACTATTCCTCCATCTACTGACCACAGGTGGGCGAAAAGAATGCTCTGTGAGCTGAGGGGCAGGAAGGTTGGAAGGTATACACTGTGAGTTGAGAGAAAGGTGGGTAGTAGAGATGCATTATGAGCTGAGGGGCAAGGTAGGTAGGAGGGGTGAGCTGAGACCAGGGGGACACAGTGGGTAGGAGGCATGTGCTGTATCTCCAATTTCATTATTAATACAGAATATGTGAGCATATGGTGTTTAGGAGAGTGAATATAGCAATGTATGGTCTTTAGGAGGGACCCGGGGTGTATTTAGATTTAAGAGGCTCATTTAAAAAGGAGTGGAATGTCTGCACTGCATCACATGATCCGCTCCCCTCCATTCACAGAGATCACTCTGCTCTACTTAGCAGAGGAAGCTTCACAAGGTTGCTATGCACCGCAGCCAGATTTAAATTTATAAAATGGGATGGGTCATGGTGTGCCTAACAGAGAACAGATCGTGATTTCCACTCTCCTTCATACATGAACTCCTTACTGTTTGACATTCCAAGGGCAAGGACATCTGGTTTGCCAAAATAGAATTGGTGATGAATTAATAGAGAAAGGAAGCACAGTACTGAATCATCAGGCTGGACAGTATCCTGATATCAGGGAAAGGTTAGGGCAGGAGAGACGAACGACAGGGCTGAGAGAACACTCTGAGAACATTACCAAGATATCATTTGCGGCATTGTTTTGGAAAGCTGAAGCCCTCTGGCTATTGTGGAGCTACAAGAATGAGAATCCCTCACCTGTCCTTGGTCATGGCCTCATGTGAGCAGATGCTGAGTATTGAGCTTTAATGCAACACAACTGAAGGAAATCACATAATGGACTATTTCCTTCAGCTATATTCGTACAGACATCAGCCACGGCCTTGTCCTAGTTCTTTCCATTCTCTCCTACACAAATAATCTTTGCACATCAATAATTAACCAGCTCTTTTCATCCTTTCTCTTGTTGTCCTGTTAAATTCCTCTTCTCTAGTAAAATTTATAGGACAGCTGTACTTTTATATAGTCAAGCTGCAAGTAACCTCCCCATCCAAAATGTTATACTTACCTGTCCATGCTTCTGTGGCAACCTGCTATTGTGGCCCACGGGCAGTCTGTATAGACACCACTGAGACTGTCCAACCAGTCCCCAGCTTCTGAGAAAATCCTTTTCATTATTACGGAGAGAATTACGGAGAGAAGATGTCTGTTATGCATCCCAACTATGGTCGGCTTAAAAAAGCTGGAGCAGCTGCAGAGTTAGCAGTGGTAACTGTACACTCTCCATCCAAAATATCCTAGTGTAGCGCCCCATCCAAAATATCCTAGTGTACCGCCCCATCCAAAATATCCCAGTGTACCGCCCCATCCAAAATATCCCAGTGTAATTCCCAATCCAAAATACTCCAGTGTAGCTTGGCCAAAATATCCAAGTGAAGCTCCCCATTCAAAATATCCCAGTGTAGTTCCCCATCCAACACATACCAGTGTAGCTCCCCATCCAAAACACCCCATTGTAGCTCCCTATCCAACACATCCCAGTGTAGCCCTCTATCCAAAATATCCCAGTGTAACTCCCCATCCAACACATCCCAGTGTAGCCCTCTATCCAAAATATCCCAGTGTAACTCCCCATCCAACACATCCCAGTGTAGCTGCCCATCCAACACATCCCAGTGTAGCTGCCCATCCAACACATCCCAGTGTAGCTCCCCATCCAACACATCCCAGTGTAGCTCTCCCTCCAACGCATCCCAGTGTAGCTCTCCCTCCAACGCATCCCAGTGTAGCTGTCCATCCAACACATCCCAGTGTAGCCCCCCATCCAACGCATCCCAGTGTAGCCCCCCATCCAACGCATCCCAGTGTAGCCCCCCATCCAACGCATCCCAGTGTAGCCCCCCATCCAACGCATCCCAGTGTAGCCCCCCCATCCAACGCATCCCAGTGTAGCCCCCCATCCAACGCATCCCAGTGTAGCCCCCCATCCAACGCATCCCAGTGTAGCCCCCCATCCAACGCATTCCAGTGTAGCCCCCCATCCAACGCATCCCAGTGTAGCCCCCCATCCAACGCATCCCAGTGTAGCTCCCCATCCAAAATATCCCAGTGTAGCTCCCCATCCAAAGTGTCCCTAGGAACGCATTGGGTTGTACATTTCTGTTTACTTTTTTGAACAAAGAGTAATGATTTAGATTTTTAAGACATCTTATAAAAACTTTAAAAAAAAAATGTTTTCCTTCTTAGGGATTAGTTTCCAGACCCTTTTCCTCTGGATATTAAAGGGAGAGGATATGAAACCAGAAATATAGTCTTTTTTTTATTATTATTTTTTTTTAGAATGGATGGTCCCTATTAGTCGGAATGCTATTTTTTTTTATTATTCACTTTCCAACATATCTCAGTGTAGCTCTCTATCCAAAATATCCAAGTGAAGCTCCCCATCCAAAATATCCAAGTGAAGCTCCCCGTCCAAAATATCCAAGTGAAGCTCCCCGTCCAAAATATCCAAGTGAAGCTCCCCGTCCAAAATATCCAAGTGAAGCTCCCCATCCAAAATATCCAAGTGAAGCTCCCCATCCAAAATATCCAAGTGTACTTCCCAATCCAAAATACTCCAGTGTAGCTTGGCCAAAATATCCAAGTGAAGCTCCCCATTCAAAATATCCCAGTGTAGCTTGGCCAAAATATCCAAGTGTAGCTCCCCATCCAACACATCCCAGTGTAGTCGGAGTGCTATTTTTTTAATATTCACTTTTCAACATATCCCAGTGTAGCTCCCCACCCAAAATATTCCAGTGTAGCTCCCCATCCAAAATATTCCAGTGTAGCTCCCCACCCAAAATATTCCAGTGTAGCTCCCCACCCAAAATATTCCAGTGTAGCTCCCCACCCAAAATATTCCAGTGTAGCTCTCCATCCAAAATATCCCAGTGTAGCTCCCCATCCAAAATATTCCAGTGTAGCTCCCCACCCAAAATATTCCAGTGTAGCTCACCATCCAAAATATTCCAGTGTAGCTCACCATCCAAAATATTCCAGTGTAGCTCACCATCCAAAATATTCCAGTGTAGCTCACCATCCAAAATATTCCAGTGTAGCTCCCCATCCAAAATATTCCAGTGTAGCTCCCCACCCAAAATATTCCAGTGTAGCTCCCCATCCAAAATATTCCAGTGTAGCTCCCCATCCAAAATATTCCAGTGTAGCTCCCCATCCAAACAATCCCAGTGTAGCTCCCCATCCAACGCATCCCAGTGTAGCTCCCCATCCAACGCATCCCAGTGTAGCTCCCCATCCAACGCATCCCAGTGTAGCTCCCCATCCAACGCATCCCAGTGTAGCTCCCCATCCAACGCATCCCAGTGTAGCTCCCCATCCAACGCATCCCAGTGTAGCTCCCCATCCAACGCATCCCAGTGTAGCTCCCCATCCAACGCATCCCAGTGTAGCTCCCCATCCAACGCATCCCAGTGTAGCTCCCCATCCAACGCATCCCAGTGTAGCTCCCCATCCAAACAATCCCAGTGTAGCTCTCTATCCAAAATATCCCAGAGTAACTCCCCATCCAACGCATCCCAGTGTAGCTCTCTATCCAAAATATTCCAGTGTAGCTCCCCATCCAAAATATCCCAGAGTAGCTCCCCATCCAAAATATTCCAGTGAAGCTCCCCATCCAAAATATCCCAGTGTAGCTCCCCATCCAAACAATCCCAGTGTAGCTCCCCATCCAACGCATCCCAGTGTAGCTCCCCATCCAACGCATCCCAGTGTAGCTCCCCATCCAACGCATCCCAGTGTAGCTCCCCATCCAACGCATCCCAGTGTAGCTCCCCATCCAACGCATCCCAGTGTAGCCCCCCATCCAACGCATCCCAGTGTAGCCCCCCCATCCAACGCATCCCAGTGTAGCTCCCCATCCAACACATCCCAGTGTAGCTCCCCATCCAACGCATCCCAGTGTAGCTCCCCATCCAACGCATCCCAGTGTAGCTCCCCATCCAAACAATCCCAGTGTAGCTCTCTATCCAAAATATCCCAGAGTAGCTCCCCATCCAAAATATTCCAGTGTAGCTCCCCATCCAAAATATTCCAGTGTAGCTCCCCATCCAAAATATTCCAGTGTAGCTCCCCATCCAAAATATTCCAGTGTAGCTCCCCATCCAAAATATTCCAGTGTAGCTCCCCATCCAAAATATTCCAGTGTAGCTCCCCATCCAAAATATTCCAGTGAAGCTCCCCATCCAAACATCCATCCATCCATCCAAAGTGTACCCAGAAATGCCTTTGTTGTTCATTTCTGTGTACTTTTTTAAACAAAGTGCAATGATTCGGATTCTCTAGACACACTTCCCTGTTCTGACAGGAGTAACAGATTGTGTGTTCCTATTGGCTAGGAACCACGATCCGTCACTTCCTCTAGTCAGTCCCCTCCCCCCTTCAGTTAGAATCACCTCCCAGGAAACACAGTTAACACCCCGATCGCCCCCTAGTGTTAACCCCTTCACTGCCAGTGATATTTTTACAGTAATCGGTGCATTTTTATAGCGCTGATCGCTGTATTAATGCCAATGGTCCCAAAAATGTGTCAAACTTGTCCGATGTGTCCGCCATAATGTCGCAGTCACGATAAAAATCGCAGATCACCGTCATTACTAGTAAAAAAAATGAATTAAAATGCCATAAAACTATCCCCTATTTTCTAGACGCTATAATCCTAAACTGAGAAGAAAATTTGCTTTTTTTTAAAAAAAAAATGGGGATATTTATTATAGCAAAAAGTACAAAATATTTTTTTTTTTTTTTTCAAAATTGACGCTATTTTTTTGTTTATATCGCAAAAAATAAAAACCGCAGAGGCGATCAAATACCACCAAAAGAAAGCTCTATTTGTGGGAAAAAAAGGACGTCAATTTTGTTTGGGTGCAATGCCGCACGACCGCGCAATTGTCAGTTAAAGCGACGCAGTGCCGAATCGCAAAACGTGCTCTGGTCAGGAAGGGGGTAAATTCTTCTGGGGCTGAAGTGATTAAATAAACGGTGAAAACAAATTGTGTAGATAGAAGTGGGATTCCACGTGACATCAATGTTAAGGTGAGGACACAGACGATAGAACCACCACCGGTTAGTGAGGAGGCTTACCGGAATGAGAGGACTTAAATGGGCATATGCTCAGTGAGTCAACAAGGCTTATGGTGCAACCACCAAAATATGGGACCTCCACGTCTGAGTTCCAGATCAAGTTGTAAGGCAATCCAGTTAGTCAAGAGATGTCACCAAGAAGCCGTCTTCAGAAGCAGCCAACTTGATAGTCCAAATCCTCTCAAGTGTTCAAAATAGCGTGCCCAAAAAAGTAAATACTCCACATAGTGTGAATCCGTATAAACGTAAAATGTATTAAAAGAAAATTGGAAACACTGACATTTAGAAAGTGGATCAAGCGCTTAAAATTGAAGTTTGTGGGTAATGCAATGGCATCAGTAGGGCTCGTCTTGACGCGTTTCGTCTAAAGAGACATAATCTGGGGTACCCAGTTGGCTGCTTCTGAAGACCGCTTCTTGGTGACATCTCTTGACCAATTGGATTGCCTTACAACTTGATCTGGAACTCAGACATGAAGATCCCATATTTTGCTGGTTGCACCATAAGCCTTGTTGACTCACTGAGCATATCCCCATTTGAGTCCTCTCACTCCAGTAAGCCTCCTCACTAACCGGTGGTGGTTCTATTGTCTGTGTAGCCTAGGCTTATGACATCATGCACAGTGCTCCCTCTCACTCTCGTGAGAGTTTGGCAGGAAGGGGGGGGATGAGTCCCATGAGGGCCAATGAGAGCTGGAGGTGTGCCTCTGTGTAAATCCAGGAAGTGAACAGGCAGCAGCTGCCCACAGTTAAAATGGCCGCACCCAGACTCTGTGGAGGGAGATTTCTGCAACATATTTGGCAAGTACAGAATCACAGTATATATAAATTAATATGCAAAGTGGTTGGAGGGAAGCTTCAGAATGTCAAAGATGGAGTATTTGGTCTGACAAGTTGGCTGCTTCTGAAGACCGCTTCTTGGTGACATCTCTTGACCAATTGGATTGCCTTACAACTTGATCTGAAACTCAGACGTGGAGGTCCCATATTTTGGTGGTTGCACCATAAGCCTTGTTGACTCACTGAGCATATCCCCATTTGAGTCCTCTCACTCCGGTAAGCCTGCTCATTAACCGGTGGTGGTGGTTCTATTGTCTGTGTCCTCACCTCAACATTGATGCATGCTGATGTGAAATTTAGTAAAAAAGGGGGAGAGGTCTTCTTTAAGCCGGGACCGCAGCTGTCAGAGAGAGGTAAGTATGCATCTGTGGAGGGGGAGGGTGGGTCGTTTTGGGTGAAGGTGGCAAAAATGACAAATGCACTTTAAAGGAAAGTGCACTTCTATAAGCCTGGTCACGTCTCCTTCCGAATTTTTATATACTTTAAAATGTGAAGGGTAAGACTTGTGCCTAATGATATGGGTAGTTTTCTGGCTGCAAATTGCTTGCTGAACAATTTCCTGCAAGTGTTATTTAGCGGGGTAAGTAGGCCACTTGTGTCCAGCCTGCTCATTACACTGACACGCACAGAAGGTCTCGGCAGGTTAGAGCACACAATTAGTAATGCCAAAGCGGTCTCATCAGCAGAAAAACGACACGGGGATTACTGCTGCTCACCTCGCTGGTGACAGCCGCTGTTAGCGAGATTAATCTCCTTACAGCTTCCTGTGCCCGATCAATTACTTTTTAATGCTGCATTCCAGCCAGACTTAAAATTCAGCCTGGAGATACATCCATGGAGCACAGCCTGACTACCCAGCACTCATCCAACCATTCCATGGAGCACAGCCTGACTACCCAGCACTCATCCAGCCATTCCATGGAGCACAGCCTGACTACCCAGCACTCATCCAGCCATTCCATGGAGCACAGCCTGACTACCCAGCACTCCTCCAACCATTCCATGGAGCACAGCCTGACTACCCAGCACTCATCCAGCCATTCCATGGAGCACAGCCTGCCTACCCAGCACTCATCCAGCCATTCCATGGAGCACAGCCTGACTACCCAGCACTCATCCAGCCATTCCATGGAGCACAGCCTGACTACCCAGCACTCATCCAGCCATTCCATGGAGCACAGCCTGACTACCCAGCACTCATCCAGCCATTCCATGGAGCACAGCCTGCCTACCCAGCACTCATCCAACCATTCCATGGAGCACAGCCTGCCTACCCAGCACTCATCCAACCATTCCATGGAGCACAGCCTGACTACCCAGCACTCATCCAGCCATTCCATGGAGCACAGCCTGACTACCCAGCACTCATCCAGCCATTCCATGGAGCACAGCCTGCCTACCCAGCACTCATCCAACCATTCCATGGAGCACAGCCTGCCTACCCAGCGCTCATCCAGCCATTCCATGGAGCACAGCCTGCCTACCCAGCACTCATCCAACCATTCCATGGAGCATAGCCTGACTACCCAGCACACATCCAACCATTCCATGGAGCACAGCCTGACTACCCAGCACTCATCCAGCCATTCCATGGAGCACAGCCTGCCTACCCAGCACTCATCCAACCATTCCATGGAGCACAGCCTGCCTACCCAGCGCTCATCCAGCCATTCCATGGAGCACAGCCTGCCTACCCAGCACTCATCCAACCATTCCATGGAGCATAGCCTGCCTACCCAGCACACATCCAACCATTCCATGGAGCACAGCCTGACTACCCAGCACTCATCCAACCATTCCATGGAGCACAGCCTGCCTACCCAGCACTCATCCAGCCATTCCATGGAGCACAGCCTGCCTACCCAGCACTCATCCAACAATTCCATGGAGCACAGCCTGCCTACCCAGCACTCATCCAACCATTCCATGGAGCACAGCCTGCCTACCCAGCACTCATCCAGCCATTCCATGGAGCACAGCCTGCCTACCCAGCGCTCATCCAGCAATTCCATGGAGCACAGCCTGCCTACCCAGCACTCATCCAGCCATTCCATGGAGCACAGCCTGCCTACCCAGCACTCATCCAACAATTCCATGGAGCACAGCCTGCCTACCCAGCACTCATCCAACAATTCCATGGAGCACAGACTGCCTACCCAGCACTCATCCAGCCATTCCATGGAGCACAGCCTGCCTACCCAGCACTCATCCAACCATTCCATGGAGCACAGCCTGCCTACCCAGCACTCATCCAACCATTCCATGGAGCACAGCCTGCCTACCCAGCACTCATCCAACCATTCCATGGAGCACAGCCTGCCTACCCAGCACTCATCCAACAATTCCATGGAGCACAGCCTGCCTACCCAGCACTCATCCAGCCATTCCATGGAGCACAGCCTGCCTACCCAGCACTCATCCAACCATTCCATGGAGCACAGCCTGCCTACCCAGCGCTCATCCAGCATTTCCATGGAGCACAGCCTGCCTACCCAGCACTCATCCAGCCATTTCATGGAGCACAGCCTGCCTACCCAGCACTCATCCAACAATTCCATGGAGCACAGCCTGCCTACCCAGCACTCATCCAACCATTCCATGGAGCACAGCCTGCCTACCCAGCACTCATCCAACCATTCCATGGAGCACAGCCTGCCTACCCAGCACTCATCCAACCATTCCATGGAGCACAGCCTGCCTACCCAGCACTCATCCAACCATTCCATGGAGCACAGCCTGCCTACCCAGCACTCATCCAACCATTCCATGGAGCACAGCCTGCCTACCCAGCACTCATCCAGCCATTCCATGGAGCACAGCCTGCCTACCCAGCGCTCAGCCAGCCATTGCTATAATCCAGCATTGCAATAATAGTAGGTAAATATATATACATATATACATTTGCAGTGATGTAATCCTCCGTGACAAAATAATCAAGTGAATAAACTAAATGTAGTGATAAAATAAAAATCCTCTGTGTGAAATAGCAATACTCAAAGGAAGCCACCTGAGTGTGGATAGCCTATTCACAGCGATCCTATTAGCACTTTCTCCCTCACTCAGAATTATACCGCCTTCTTTCACTTTTCAATGTTCCTTCAGGATTTCAGTGTGCAGTGGTTCTCATAAAAAACAAAGGAAAGGCATATCATTGCGCAATGCTGTTTATAATAAAGCTCTCCAAAAGGAAGGTGATTGTACTCACATTTGTTGATAAACAATCAGCGCTTTATGTAACGATCAGACGCTTGTAACGAGCGTCTCCTCACTCCGCGTCTAGCATGCACAAGCACCATAGATGTCGTCATTAGGCTCCTCTCGACGCGTTGCGTCACATGTCATGTGACTTTTTTAAGGGTATTTTTTGTTATTTATTTTGTTTGGATATTCGTACCAGCGCTTTAGTATATATTTTTTACGATTCCTCCTGTGACTCATACCTCCCTCCCTTCCTGGCAAACTCTCATTAGAGTGACAGAGAGAGCTGTGCATGATGTCATAAGCCTAGGCTAATGACCAGACAAGAAACAGGAAGTGGGCTGTATAAGGGATTTACTGGCAGAAAAGAACCGAGCGTCCAGCGGTGTTTGATCGCTCAGTTCCCTCTCTTAGGGGCATCAGGAGCCAGATCCAGCATCGGACTTAGGTAAGTATGTGTGTTTTATTTTTATTTTTTTAATCCCACACTTCTCTTTTAAAGGCTAAATCCACCTTTAAAAAAAAAATAAATTCACATAAGTTTGAATAAAAAAATGTGCTTTTATTGTTTGTTTGCATAGGAGCCTGCAAGCATCGGTGGATCAGAGGTGCAATTCCAGAATTTTACAGACTTCTCCTCCAGCTCCTAGTCCGTACCGAGGTACACGTTTATGTTGGAGAGCTGGAGGAAGGGTCAGTGGACAACAAGGGCGTTGTTGGCGGTGGGAGGTCCCATCTGCACCGTTTTACTTGTTACACCTCAAGGCTAGGTTTATATACACGATACTACCAAAAGTATTGGAACACCTGCCTTTACACACACGTGAACTTTAATGGCATCCCAGTCTTAGTCCGTAGGGTTCAATATTGAGTTGGCCTACCCTTTACAGCTTCAACTCTTCTGGGAAGGCTTTCCACAAGGTTTAGGAGTGTGTCTATAGGATTGTTTGATCATTCTTCCAGAAGTGCATTTGGACCAGAAGGCCTGGCTCTGTTTCTGCTCTAATTCATCCCAAAGGTGTTCTATCGGGTTGAGGTCAGGACTCTATGCAGGCCAGTCAAGTTCCTCCACCCAAAACTCACGATTATGGTGTGGGGTTGTTTTACAGGGGTTGGGCTTGGCCCCTTAGTTCCAGTGAAGGGAACTCTTTAGGCATCAGCATACCAAGACATTTTGGACAATTTCATGCTCCCAACTTTGTGGTAACAGTTTGGGGATGGCTCCTTCCTGTTCCAACATGACTGCACACCAGTGCACAAAGTGCGTCCATGAGCCAACAAACTCATTGACTATTTATACACAGACACTAATTGCAATTTAAAAAGCCATCTCACGGAGCACTGTTCAACCCATCATCCGAAAATGGAAAGAGTATGGCGCAACTGCAAATCTACCAAGACATGGCCGTCCACCTAAACTGACCGGCCGGACAAGGAGAGCATTCATCAGAGAAGCAGCCAAGAGGTCCATGGTAACTCTGGAGGAGCTGCAGAGATCCACAGCTCAGGTTGGAGAATCTGTCCACAGGACAACTATTAGTCGTGCTCTCCACAAATCTGGCCTTTATGGAAGAGTGGCAAGAAGAAAGACATTGTTGAAAGAAAGCCATAAGAAGTCCCATTTGCAGCCATGTGAAGGACACAGCAACATGTGGAAGAAGATGCTCTGGTCAGATGAGACCAAAATTGAACTTTGTGGCCTAAAAGCAAAACGCTATGTGTGGTGGAAAACTAACACTGCACATCACCCTGAACACACCATCCCCACCGTGAAACATGGTGGTGGCAGCATCATGTTGTGCGGATGCTTTTCTTCAGTAGGGACAGGGAAGCTGGTCAGAGTTGATGGGAAGATGGATGGAGCCAAATACAGGGCAATCTTAGAAGAAAACCTGTTAGAGTCTGCAAAAGACTTGAGACTGGGGCGGAGGTTCACCTTCCAGCAGGACAACGACCCTAAACATACAGCCAGAGCTACAATGGAATGGTTCAGATCAAAGCATATTCATGTGTTAGAATGGCCCAGTCAAAGTCCAGACCTAAATCCAATTGAGAATCTGTGACAAGACTTGAAAATTGCTGTTCACAGATGCTCTCCATCCAATCTGACAGAGCTTGAGATATTTTGCAAAGAAGAAGAATGGGCAAAAATGTGCCTCTCTAGATGTGCAAAGCTGGTAGAGACATCCCCAAAAAGACTTGCAGCTGTAATTGCAGTGAAAGGAGGTTCTACAAGGTGTTGACTCAGGGGGGCGCTATACAAATGTACACCACACTTTTCACATATTTATTTGTAAAAAAAAAAAATGAAACCCATTTATCATTTTCCTTCCACCTCACAATTATGTGCCTCTTTGTGTTGGTCTATCACATAAAATCCCAATAAAATACATTTACGTTTTTGGTTGTAACATGACAAAATGTGGAAAATGTCAAGGGGTATGAATACTTTTTCAAGGCACTGTATATAAATGCTTCTTTACTTTTTTTGTCAGTTTTAGGACAACCACGATTTATAATAAAGCCGCCGCTTGAGACGAATTCATAACTGTGTCTGACATCCAGCATCTTTTGTGTTCCAATTTAGACACTTTCTTCCTATGGCAGTTTGATCCGAGACCTTCAAAGCGCCATGAGATTGACATCTCAGCGCAGTATGAGAATAAAAAAAAAAAATAACTCCAGCGAGGTCACATTGATCAACCAGCAGAATTCGTGTTTGATTTATGTTTGAGGGCTACATTTGCCTGTCAGTCAAGAGCTGTCATTCTTTGTACGGCTGCCGGAGGAAGATGAAAATTCAGCGCGTTCTTGTCAGGATACTGATGTTGCCGCCTCTTGATCGCGGCGAGGCTTCTGCCCATTCTGGGATAGATTGTGTTTTTATCTTTTGACATTTATCCAAAAGCAGCAGAGAATGTAAGTCCTGATGGTACGGTTTGGCCCCCTTGGTTTTCCAATGAAGTAGCAGAGCTTAGGTAGAGTTTTGAGGCAAGCAGGTGCACAAACCAACCTACCCACGTCCATCAGATAGTGATCTCCACTCTCTGAATCCTCTCTTGGGTGAGGATGGTGTATGTCCACCCACCGGCTATCTCCTGGGATGTCTATGATACATCCCAGGAGGAAGCTTTTTAACATGAGTTCCTGTGCATGCACAGACCTGCCACGGGTTATTGGGACTTGACAGAGTGGGATCTAACCAGGGCTTTTTTTGGGTGGAACTTGGTGGAAATCAGTTTCACCACCTTTGGCTCAGACCCTTTGGTGCCTGCTCACCGCAATCACTTGTAAACACAGAAGTCAGGTTTCTGTGTTGACAAGTGACAGCTCTGCACTTTGTGTGTAACCCCCATGAACTCTGCACTCTGTATGTAATGCAATCCTGATATTTAATGCCCCTTTAAGACCTTTCTACTGTTTGTGAAATATGACCTGTGACAGACCTAGCCAGGACAGAGGCTTTTGGAGGGGACTGAATGCCAGCCTCTTGCCGACCAATTATGGGCCCTGGCATTTGGGGGAACGGTGCTCGTTGTGAGCTCTATGCCTGGGGACCCTGGAAGTAATGTTACTTTGGATTCAAGTCCATGTCCCCCAAGACACACAGACTCTGAGGACCCTGGATATGCCATTGTGATGGGAGTCACTAATAGGGACACAGGGTGAATGAGAACCCCACTATGATCTGTGCTAGTCGGACTCATTGCTGTATATATGTATATATAATGTGTGCTGTCTTATTGTGTTGTGTACTATTTGCTGTGCTGGTTTGGGGTGAGGCTGTATTCCAATGTTCTATTGTGTCTGTCTTGGATCACAGGATGTGTAACTCTTTGGAGGGAGGGGGGATTTCTCCAGCAGCCCCCTGCTGCTAAGACTGTGTACTGATGAGAAGTTTGAACACACCTGACCTGTGTGTCTATTGTCATTGGACAGTTTAACCTGCCCTGTTTTCCAACGGTGGGGGGAAAGAGTCTCTGAGTTATTTTATCTGTTGTGTCCATGTGTGAAAAGGAGTTGATTCCGGCTTGACCCTCAAGACAGAGCTTTGTCTCGTATTTGGGGGGAGAATTATTTGTATGGGTTCCTGGTTCGGCTGATGGAAGTCTTCGGTAGCTGCCTTTGTGTTTGGGTATGGAATGTCCTAGACGACTTTAACCCCTTTCATACTCGGGGTGTCGTTACATGACCACACTCACTATTTGATATGATTTGGAGGGTGTGTGTGGGGGGAGGGGTTTTGGGGGGTCGTGGTTGAGTTCCTGCACCTACTGTTTGAGAAAAAAAGCCCTGGATCTAACGCATGCGCAGTCACACCACGGGTCTCTGCCAGGTCCCATAGACCCACAGCATGTCTGTGCATGTGCGGAATTTCATGTAAGTATAAGCAAAAATGAATATAAAGCCATACTACCGACTACCTTGCTTATCTTTTTCGTTGAGAAATACTTCTGCAGGCAAAAAAGCAAAGGCAGCACAATAATGTTAACTAGAATTTGTTCAACAGTATGAAAGAATAATACCATAGCAATAAAGGTACAAGAACACAGTAGGATGCGATATAGTAAAACAAGCTTTACAATGTATAGTAAAGGCAAAACATTCCTGTATAATCACAGTGATACGTTTTCTCTCTTAGAACGTGGAGACTGGCTCATTTTAATCACCCGGTGCACTCTGTGTTCTGATGAGAAAAGCTGCAGGGTCTGCATCCCTTTAGAAGTATTAACCACTTAAGGACTGAGAGCCTCTTTTTGAGATTTGTTGTTTACAAGTTAAAAAACGTTTTTTTTTTGCTAGAAAATTACTTAGAACCCCCAAACATTATACATTTTTTTTTCTAACACCCTAGGGAATAAAATGGCGGTCGTTGCAATACTTTCTGTCACACCGTATTTGCGCATCGGTCTTACAAGTCCACTTTTTTTGGAAAAAAATACACTTTTTTGAATTAAAAAATAGGACAACCGTAAAGTTAGCCCAATTTTTTTTTTTTAAATATTGTGAAAGATAATGTTACGCCGAGTAAATTGATACCCAACATGTCACACTTCGAAATTGCGCTCGCACGTGGAATGGCGACAAACTTTTACCCTTAAAAATCTCCATAGGTGACGTTAAAAAATTCTACAGGTTGCATGTTTTGAGTTAGAGCCCTTGCACACTGGGGCGGTTTGCAGGCGCTATTGCGCTAATAATAGCGCCTGCAAACCGACCCGAAAGTGCCGCTCCTTGCATTCCAGTGTGAAAGCCCCGAGGGCTTGCACACTGGAGCGATGCGCTGGCAGGACGGTAAAAAAAGTCCTGCTAGCAGCATCTTCGGAGCGGTGAAGGAGCGGAGTGTATACCGCTCCTTTACCGCTCCTGCCCATTGAAATCAATGGGACGGCGCGGCTATACCGCCGGCAATGCGCCTCTGCAGAGGCGCTTTGCGGTGGTATTTAACCCCTTCTCGGCCGCTAGCGGGGGGTAAAACCGCCCCGCTAGCGGCCGCATACCGGCGGTAAAACGCCGCTAATAATAGCGGCGTTTTACCGCCGATGCCGCCCCCGCCCCAGTGTGCAAGGGCTCTTACAGAGAAGGTCTAGGGCTAGAATTATTGCTCTCACTCTACGGATCACTGTGATACCTCACATGTGGTATGAACACCGTTTTCATATGCGGTTGCTACTCAAGTATGCGTTTGCTTCTGCACGCAAGCTCGGCGGGACGGGGCGCATTTAAAAAATGTTATTTCCTTATTCATTTTACCTTTTTATTTTTTATTTTTATATTTATTTCTGTCTGCTGCTTCGTTCCTCTGCTATCAGCAAGTTTTCCTGACACCAAGAGAAAAAAGGT
>JBBGZY010000083.1:2332500-2615000 GCA_037952925.1 Lithobates clamitans | reverse complement strand
ATAACTATATCTTAAATATTAAATACACAAAAACAGGTAATCAAAACTTTTGGACGAAAAAAAATGGGCTAACTTTACTGCTTATTTTTTTTTTTTTCATTAATTTTTGAAAAAAAAAATTGCGTTTGAAAGACCGCTGCGCAAATACCGTGTGACATAAAATATTGCAACAACCGCTATTTTATTCCCTAGGGTCTCTGCTAAAAAAAATATATATAATGTTTCCAAGTGATTTTCTAGCAGAAAATACAGGATTTTTACTTGTAAGCAACAAGTGTCAGAAAAGATATAGGCCTCTTTCACACGGGGCAGATCAGTGATGATCCGCCCCGTGAACATCCGCTTGCTCAGCGGGGATAGCTCCGCCGATCCCCGCTGAGCAGGAAGATGACAGGTGCATCGCTGCACGCTGTGCTGCGACGGACCTGTCAGAGCGCCGCTCTCCCCTATGGGGGGGTCGGATGATGATGGTCCGTAGTGTCCGTCGTCATCCGATCCGATCCGAAAACGGAGGGAAAAGTAGGTTTTTCCTCCGTTACACTTTTCGGATCGGAGCGGGTCGGATGTCAGCGGACATGTCACCACTGACATCCGACGCTCCATAGGGATACATGTATGTCCGTTTTTCATCCGAAAACGGAAGGATGAAAAACGGACATACGGATCGTCCGTGTGAAAGAGGCCTTAGTCTTTAAATGTTTAAACTGAGAACTTCTCCATGGAGTTCAGTCTATTGATAAAAAGAACCAAGAAGAGATACAAATGTATCTTCTTATCAGACTTGGCAGGCTGCCCAGAGGAGGAGAGAAGACAAACTTCAGACAACTTGCACTGACTTATATTACAGAAGTCATTTGCAAGTCCCGCTGAAGCTATTATCGGCTTTTTTTATCAGCACAATCGGCCGATGCCGATTAAGTAAAAAAAAGCCAAATATCGGCCGATATATCGGTGGACCTCTAGTCTCTACACGTTTTTGACCATATAGTGTATTTTGTTTTCTAATTACCACTTGCAGCCAGAAGTGGAGCTCTTTATCCTCTACTGTACAATTCTCTGTTAAATAGTCAGCAATATACTATATGTGTTTTATGTTTTTTATACTTCCATGGTTATTAATTTGCTGCCTGTTTATTCCTCCTGCGCAGGGTACACAGCCGGCACCCCTTACAAAGTCCCTCCAGCGCAGAGTAATAGTGCTCCTCCGCCGTATTCCCCATCCCCCAACCCATACCAGACAGCGATGTACCCCATCCGAAGTGCCTATCCTCAGCAGAACCTGTATGCCCAGGTAAGGGTACTCGCCAGTAACACACATGGGTGTCTTGTGTATGTACAGCGCACATTTGAAGTGTATATATCTGGGCAACATACAAAATAAAAAATAATCAGTGCATCTCTGCAATTCATACATTTCATACACATTTCTCCATGTTTGTCTTTTTTAAAGCCTCTCTGAACTTTAAGTTTAAATCGGCTAAAAACATTTCTTAGGCAGCCCATACATGATTCTTTTTTTTTTTGTACAATCAGCAGGATGAATGAAAAAAAATGACCTGATTCCCCCATCCACACGTTCGAGGTGATTGGTGGAACCTCTCCTGCTGAGCTATTGTGTTCTGATGGCAGGGAGACTTCCCCCACCATTAGAATACACTGATCAGTGCTGCCAGCTATAGCCAGCAGCACTGATCATGTGGACATTTCCCTACGGGCTGGTTATAAAGCAGTTAATTGGTAGATCAACTATATAGGGTGCCCAGACATGGATCGAAATTTGTCCGGTCCCTGCTGAACTGGCCGCATTTCAATCTATGTATGTCTGGCTTTAGAAAGCAGCCACAGCCTAAGTAGAAAAGTCTGTCCCCAGCCTGCATGCCGAAAAGAAGGACCCTTGCTCTCTGTGTGGAAGCAGTGGTCTCTCTGCAGTGGTCTGACACCACGCGCCCCTCCCACCTTGCTGAGTCAGAGCTGGAGCTCTCCGGTCAGCAGGGAATGTGACATTTATAAATGGGGAGACCCTTAACTATGTCTCACAAGCAAGGGGCCTTTCTCTACAGCATTCTGGCAGGGTACAGCCTCCTTGAATGTATTTAGAGGGTTTTGTGCCCAGTTCACACTGATGCGGGAAACAGGAATCGCTGCATTTCCTGTATCGCACCGAATAACAATCGCAATGTGTTCATGCGATCTGCTGCGTGTGTCAGTTAAAAGTCAGGTCGCAGAACGCAGTGCATTTGTTGTAATCGGATTGCATGAGTATGAACCATCCAATGCGATACGATTCCAGGGTAGGGAAAAAAAAGGTGCCTCCACCTTTTTGGTGTGGATCCGGTGCGATTTGAGCCATACAAAATGAACGATTTCACAGATTCACGTGATTTTCACAGGAATGGGGTGCGATTTCTGCATGAATTACATACATTGTGATGCATAGCTGTGAACCGAGCCTAATGTATAATTGGGCTTTAACCACTTCAGCCCTGGAAGGATTTTCCCCCTTAATGACCAGGCCGTTTTTTGCAATACGGCACTGCGTTATTTTAACTGACAATTGCGCAGTCGTGCGACACTGTACCTAAATATAGTTGATGTCCTTTTTTCCCACAAATAGAGCTTTCTTTTGGTGGTATTTGATCACCTCTGTGTTTTTTTTTTTTTTTTTTTTTTTTTTTGCGCTATAAACAAAAAGACCGAAAATTTTTAAAAAAATATATTTTTTTTACTTTCTGCTATAAAACATCCAAAAAAAAGCCTTAAAAAATCTAATTTCATCAATTTAGGCCAATATGTATTCTGCTACATATTTTTGGTGAAAAAAAAAAAATCCCAAGAAGCGTACCGTATATCAATTGGTTTCTACAAACTATGGAATATTATTATTCTTTTTATTTTTTTACTAGTAATGGCGGCGATCAGCGATTTTTTTTTTTTTTTTTTTTTTTTTTTTTTTTTTGCGGGACTGCGGACAAATTGGACACCTGACACTTTTGACACTTTTTTTTGGAACCAGTAACACGAATACAGTGATCAGTGCTAAAAATATGCACTGTCACTATACTAATGACACTGGCAGGGAAGGGATTAACATCAGGGGCGATCAAAGGGTTAAGTGACTCCCTAGTTGGTGCTTACTAACTGTGTGGGGGATGGTCTTACTGGATGAAGACAAAAGAGAAAAAACAAGATCTCTATATTCTTCCTGTCAAAACGGCGGTCTGCCTTGCGGCTTCACTGCCAGTTTCCTACTGCGCACGTGCGAGCGGCGCGGCAATCTGTGAATGGACCCGTGGTTTTCTGGGAACACACACAGTTCCCAGAAGGCAACAGGGGCCGCTCACCGAGGAGCAGAACATGCCGCAGAATAGGAAGAGGCAGATTACGAAGGCTCCCTAGCAACAAGGGTTTCAGGTTAATTACATTTTTTAAAAAATTTTTTAAAGATTTTTGATGCAATTTTTTTTTTTTTTTTAGGGTGGCCCTCCACTTTAATGCATCCTATGCATTAAGGTGAAAAAAACACCTAACAGTGACCGCAACCCCTGCTTTGTTTACCTGAGCCCTGGAACTTGACCCTGTGGGGACGCACTATCTCTCTGCCCGGGGTTCTCGGCTCTTGATTGGAAAGATTGATAGCAGCACAGCCATTGGCTCCCGCTGCTGTCAATCAAATCCAATGACGTGACCGAGGGGGGGGGGGGGGGGCGCAAGTCATACATTCGGCGGCTATGGACGCCGAATGCTGGACTCGGGAGCGCGCCTGCAAGGTAACCCCCTCAGGAGAGCGCTTCTCCTAGGGGGTCACCTGATGCAGGGAGGAGCCGCCAGGGGACCCCAGAAGACGAGCTGCACAGTGGAGGTAAGTATGATATGTTTAAAAAAAAAACCAAAAAAAAAAAACAAACCCTTACAATCACTTTGAGGGGTTGTACCGGGGTGACGCATGCAGCTGCAGGCATCACCCCAGTACCGTTCTTTAGAGCAGACGGTCGGCTTTCTTGTAATAACAACCGATGCGGCTCAGCAGCCACTCCGCTGTTATTACAAGCAGTGGGAGGGGATGTCCCCCCATCTCCCCTCCCTCCCGCCGCCACTCCGCCTGGGTCTCCCGTCCAACCTGCCGCCACGCCCGCCGGCTGGCCGAAGACCCCAAACAGAGCAGATCGGCTCTGTTCAGGTCTCTGATCTAGTAACCCGGAAGCGAGGTCATGACATCACTTCCGAATTACGGGAAACCTAAAGGTGCCACTTTAAAAAAAATAGAAAGTATTCAAAAACGCAGATCTAATAATTTCAGTGTAAAAATAAAAAGTGTAAATCTACAGAATATCTGCACCGGATATCGGCTTTAAAGGCAGAGGAAAAATCGGTATCGTATCGGCCCTGAAAAAACGATATCGGTCGACCCCTAATGACTACTAGTAATTGTCAATCTCCACAGCAGTCCCACAGATACGGCAGATGTTGCCAAGCTGGACTAATGTAACTATGCAAAAAAAAAAAAACATACCTGTTCAGTAGGAAAAAAAAAAGTGATCACATAACTTATTAAAGCTCTCATCAGCCCATGTTATGTGCATGATAACGGGTGCACTGTGGTGTGACCGGCCCTTACAGACATTAACGGGGTAGGACACATAATATATCCCAGTGTATACCTGTCACAGGTGATTGCTCAGTAAAGGCTGATGACCTTACTGCAGCACTTCTATGCAGTCTCATCTTACAGCTCCACCTGCAGTCAAGAGAGTGTACTGCACCCAGAACAAAATGTCTATACATCACAATACACTAAACCAGCCTTTCTCAGTCCAGGCTTCCTCCAAAGGTTGCAGGGGTTCCTGTGTACAATGTCTTCCTCTCTGTAACAAATGGCATCAATGATCCTTTTAGTGGTCTGAAAGATGAGCCGTCTTCCCACTGATGACAGTGTAAGGATTAGAGTTGCCACCTCATCCCTTTAAACCTGAACACATATGAATTACACAGGTTCTGAGGCTAATTTAATGCAGATAAGGCACCAAGTGAGTCTAATAACAACCTTAATTGCCCACAGAACCCTGGTAATTAATGTGTTTGGGTTTTAAAGGGATGAAGTGGCAACCCTAGTAAGGATACAAATGCACGGGTGACTTGGCCCATTGCAAATAGCAGTGGCAGGAATCTGCTGATCTCTGCTGCTGTTTTTGCCAACTGTGAGCGGCTAGCTGCGGCCATCAAGCTCATACATTTTAACCACTTGAGCTCCGGAAGGTTTTACCACTTTCATGAACAGGCCATTTTTTTTATATATATTTAGCACTGCGCTACTTTTCTTTTGCAAATTATAGTTATTGGGTATTAGGATTTGTAATACAAAACAAAGCCTATAGGGCATACCCAGACTTTGGTAACTACATAAAATATATATATATATATATATATATATATATATATATATATATATATATATATATATATATATATAAAGAAAAACATACAATAATCATCCTATTACACCCTCCGACATTCAATGCACTGTTATAGTAAATTTGTCGTGGATGGAATGACAAAATTTCCAACAGAAAGCACTGCACTACTTTAACTGGTAATTGCGCGGTCATGCAACACTACCTAAACAACATTTATATCATCTTTTTTTCACACAGTTAGAGCTTTCCTTTGAAAGTATTCAAAAACGCAGATCTAATACTTTCAGTGTAAAAATAAAAAGTGTAAATCTACAGAATATCTGCACCGGATATCGGCTTTAAAGGCAGAGGAAAAATCTTTTACTACCGTATATACTCGAGTATCGGCCGACCCGAATATAAGCCAAGGCACCTAAGTTTACCACAAAAAACTGGGAAAAAGCATTGACTCGAGTATTAGCCTAGGGTGGGAAATTCAGCAGCCACTGAGCGAACAATGCCCATCTGCAGCCTCACTGTGCCCATCTGCAGCCTCACTGTGCCCATCTGCAGCCTCATCAGCCTTTACCGAGCAATCACCTGTGACAGGCATACAGGTATACACTGGAATATATTATGTGTCCATCGGCAGCCTCACTGTGTCCATCGGCAGCCTCACTGTGTCCATCGGCAGCCTCACTGTGTCCATCGGCAGCCTCACTGTGTCCATCGGCAGTCTCACTGTGTCCATCGGCAGTCTCACTGTGTCCATCGGCAGTCTCACTGTGTCCATCGGCAGTCTCACTGTGTCCATCGGCAGTCTCACTGTGTCCATCGGCAGTCTCACTGTGTCCACCGGCAGTCTCACTGTGTCCACCGGCAGCCTCACTGTGTCCATCGGCAGCCTCACTGTGTCCATCGGCAGCCTCACTGTGTCCATCGGCAGCCTCACTGTGTCCATCGGCAGCCTCACTGTGTCCATCGGCAGCCTCACTGTATCCATCGGCAGTCTCACTGTGTCCATCGGCAGTCTCACTGTGTCCATCGGCAGTCTCACTGTGTCCATCGGCAGTCTCACTGTGTCCATCGGCAGTCTCACTGTGTCCATCGGCAGTCTCACTGTGTCCATCGGCAGTCTCACTGTGTCCATCGGCAGTCTCACTGTGTCCATCGGCAGTCTCACTGTGTCCATCGGCAGTCTCACTGTGTCCATCGGCAGTCTCACTGTGTCCATCGGCAGCCTCACTGTGCCCATCGGCAGCCTCACTGTGCCCATCGGCAGCCTCACTGTGCCCATCGGCAGCCTCACTGTGCCCATCGGCAGTCTCACTGTGTCCATCGGCAGTCTCACTGTGTCCATCGGCAGTCTCACTGTGTCCATCGGCAGTCTCACTGTGTCCATCGGCAGTCTCACTGTGTCCATCGGCAGTCTCACTGTGCCCATCGGCAGCCTCACTGTGCCCATCGGCAGCCTCACTGTGCCCATCGGCAGCCTCACTGTGCCCATCTGCAGCCGTACCTTTGATAACTAAAACAGGGGGATACAGTTTCCTAGCTTTGTATCAGTGTTCCGTCTATCACAGATGAGGAGAGGGCGGGGCTTTGTTACAATGGACGGCCGCCGAACAGACGGCATGACACAGCGGGAGACACCCGCTGTTTTAGTATTCACAGGTACAGCTGCAGATAGGCACCCACACTCGAGTATAAGCCGAGAGGGGGGGGGGGGGGTTCAGCCTAAAAAATGTGTTGAAAAACTCGGCTTGTGCTCGAGTATATATAACAAAAAAAAAAAGACCCAAAGTTTAGAAAAAAATAAAAATGTTCTACTTTCTGTTATGAAACAAAGCCAATAAAAAAAAAATTTCTTCATAAATTTTGGCCAAAAATTATTCTGCTTCATGTCTTTGGTAAAAAAAAAATCCTGATAAGTATATATTGAATGGTTAGTCTGAAAGTTATAGCGTCTACAAACTATGGTGTATATATACTGGAATTTTTATTTATTTATTTTTCTACTACTAATGGCGGTGATTAGTGACTTATAGTGGGACTGCGTTAGTGCGGCGTGCATTCTGAAACTAACTGATGCTAAAAGGGGGGGGGGGTGACATCACCAGTGCCACTAATACAGTGATCAGTGATAATACTATACACTGTCACTGTACTAATGACACTGGCTGGAAAGGGGTTAACATCTAGGGTGATCAAAGGGTTAAATGTGTGCCTAACCATGTTTAGTATGTTTACTGTGTGGTGTTTTACTAAGCGATGTGCTGGTTATTACTCCCTGCTTCCCCAGGGAGAAAAAAAAACCAGCACGTTACTTCTATGTGTAGAGAGCCCTGTGTTGTTTATGCAACAAAGAGAAAAAGCGGCACATCCAGAGATGAAGAAAAATGTGTAGAATCAAAGGTTAAAAAACATGACACACGAGGAATCCACACTGTTCAGCCGACGCGTTTCACACAAAGTGCTTAATCATTGCAATTATTTCAATCAATCATTTCCATTTAGTTTTCGTCACTGTAAGAATGCCGCTGTCGAAAACCTTTTTTTTTTTTTACCGTAATGCATTCGCCCCATTACCTGTTCTACCCACCTCCATCCCTAAACACTTGTCTGACTCCTGTCACCGCTCCAGCATCTCTCCCATCACTTCCTGCTTTCACTGTAGACACTGATGCCCATGGCTCCTGCTGCTGTGCCAGTAAGACTCCAGTGAGGAGGGGGGCGGGGGTGTGTGGCTTACTGACGCTGTCTGTGTCTATAGACGCACACAGCCCTGCTTGGGAACAGGTATGCACAGATGCCCCTATAGCACCCACCTTACTAAGGAAGCACCCCAAGTAGAGAGAAGCTGACCGCTCTGGTGGGGGACTGACAAAAGAGGAGGTAAGCAACCGCTCTGTGCAATATCATTGTACAGAGCAGGTAAATATTACTTCTATTTATTTTAAACCCCCAAAAATTGCCTTTATTATGACTTTAGTATAAAGAGTAATGTTACATTGATGGTTTATTACTAATTTCATTATGGTCCAATGGGCAGTTAGTTGGCACAGCTCAGGATATTCCATATTGAATAGTTGGATCACCTTACTTGTCCCTACAGTGCGACTAAGGCCGTGAATCGCAAGACCGGCAGAACAGAATTATGAATATTATTATTAATATATAAATGTTATATATTTATAATCTATATATAAATCTAGTATAATAATACCGTATATACTCGAGTATAAGCCGAGTTTTTCAGCACATTTTTTTGTGCTGAAAATGCCCCCCTCGGCTTATACTCGAGTCAAGCACTTTTCTGCAGCAGAGAATGACATTTTCCATACCGACTTTGGGGCCCCGTATGTCGGGGCCACTTGGTTCTAGGAACCCCAGCTTTGGATATGTTGTAGTGCTAGTTCCACTGGGTTTGCACACCAAATTTGGGGTTCCTAGCACCAAGTGGCACCAAGATACGGGGCCCCAAATTCGGTCAACTGTGTCTATCTGCAGCAATGTCATTTTGTCCAGAGACCCTAGGAACCCCTAACTACCGAGTTTGAAGTTCGGGGGACCTATGGCTGCAAATGGGCACAGTGAGGCTGCAAATGGGCATTGTTGAGCCTCTTTTCCACTTACAGTAGCTGTGCATTTCTCACCCTAGGCTTATACTCGAGTCAATACGTTTTCCCAGTTTTTTGTGGTAAAATTGGGTGCCTCGGCTTATATTGGGGTCGGCTTATACTCGTGTATATACGGTAATAATTATGAATATTATGGTGGGAAGTTTGGGGGTGGGGTGTTATGTGTCAGTTTGTTCTGGAGGAGGGAGGGAAACAAAGGAAGACAGTAAGAAAAATAAGCTTGGGTCATTTGACTCTTGCGTAATAAACAGAAAGGACTAGGAGACACCTGATTATTTTCCGGCTTTGACTGCAAACAACTGGATTGGCTGAATGTTATTTTGTTTTTTGACATATATGACATGACCTCTGTTGTGTCTAAATGACCTCTCGTTCTTGTCCCTCAGGGCGCTTACTACACACAGCCTGTCTATGCTGCACAGCCCCACGTCATCCACCACACCACTGTGGTCCAACCAAACAGCATTCCTTCTGCGATATACCCGGCCCCCGTAGCGGCACCACGGACTAATGGCGTTGCGATGGGAATGGTTGCCGGGACCACCATGGCCATGTCAGCAGGTGGGTTCTCCTACGGTGAGTAAAGGTGAAACATCTGATTTCGGGTCACCCATAGCTAGAGGTGAACTGTACCAAAGAGGGCCTGTCATTTAAATGGCCGGTGATAGATGTAGAGAGACCTCGGCTGCTGCAATCTGGAGGGTGAATTCCAAAAACTGGAGGCTGATTCAGCCTGCCAGAAAACCATCGAAAATTCAGATGTCCGTTATGGTGAGACAGAGATATTAAAGTGGTTATAAACCCTTTTAAAATAAATAAATAAAACACCTGCAAGACCAAGGCATAATGAGCTAGTATGCATAGGATACTAGCTCATTATATAATACTCACCTGGGATCGAAGCCCTCGCTGTGGTGCCTGTACACAGCCCCTCCTGGCGACATCACTCCCGGGGGTTACTTCCAGGTATCGCAGCTCCGGCGCTGTGATTGGCCAGAGCCGAGATGCCGTCACTCCCGCGCATGAGCGAGGTAATGGCACACTCACTGAACCAACGGCGCATACGTGCCATTGCTTCAGTTTGTGTCAGTGCACATGTGCCGATGACGTCGGCACATGCAAATACAGGGGATATCTCCTAAACTGCACTTTTAGGAGATATCCGGGGTTGCTACAGGTAAACTATTATAGGATCACCTGTAGCAAAAAGTGGTCTGTAAGGGTTTACAATCACTTTAAAAGAAGAGTCCAAATAAAGTGCATGTATACATATAGCCAATTTTTTTATCACTTTTGGATAGAGTAGGGAAGAGTTAAAACCCCTCGTTGCTTTATTTTTCTGTCTCTTTTTCCACTGGGGGGATTTCTATTTCTGTTTTTATCTTGAAGATGAAAGTAAGAGGAAGTTCCTCTAAAATGTCACCAGACACGTGTCACCAGAAGAGGTGTTACTATTAAAATAGTTATTACCCTTACATTTAGTTCTGGTGACCACTGTACGTGTTTTAGTTTCCCATTCTTTTCTGTCTCTGGGACAGTGGTCACCAGGACAGATAGCGGTATATCTGTCTAACATGGGGCACAGACAGCAATAAAAACTTGATGGGGATTGTAATACTTTCCTGCTCTATCCAAAACAAACAAAAAAAAAAAAGTTTAGGCTATACTTACATTTTAAAACTGCATTTTCAGTTCTAAATCAAAGCTGAACCAGCCAGAAAGAACAGAATAATTTTTGTAAGCTACTTGTTTATCGTGTCCAAAAATGCACTTTTTAAAATAGTTTTTTTATAATAATTTTCTTCCACAAACGTGAATTTTGGCTCATGTTTACGAAAGCTTCCATGTAATGGGACCAGGCACCTCTACTTTCTTTCTGCGGAGAAAGAAAACAGTGGAGTTTACGTTATCTTTCGTGGGCACTCGCCCTGCAGTGGAGAAGTTTCCTTGTGTTTCCTAGTAGAGAAGATTCCTAGGGTCCCTTGTATTTCCTAGTGGAGAAGATTCCTAGGGTCCCTTGTATTTCCTAGTGGAGAAGTTTCTTAGTGTCCCTTGTATTTCCTAGTGGAGAAGATTCCTAGGGTCCCTTGTATTTCCTAGTGGAGAAGTTTCTTAGTGTCCCTTGTATTTTCTAGTGGAAAGAATTCCTAGTGTCCCATTTATTTCCCAGTGGAGAAATTTCCTAGTGTTTCCTAGTGGAGAAGCTTCCTAGTGTCCCCTGTGTTTCTTAGTGGATAAGTTTCGTAGTGTCCCCTAGTATTTTTTAGTGGAGAGGATTCCTA
This sequence comes from Lithobates clamitans, assembly GCA_037952925.1. Classification (NCBI taxonomy): domain Eukaryota; kingdom Metazoa; phylum Chordata; class Amphibia; order Anura; family Ranidae; genus Lithobates; species Lithobates clamitans. The sequence continues at coordinate 2,603,687 of JBBGZY010000083.1, read as the reverse complement.
GTACCCCCCCAGTGTTTACTATTGGAGACATTTTCTAGTGTCTCCTAGTGGAAAAATGTCCTAGTGTCTCCTAGTGGAGAAGTTTCCTAGGGCCCCCCAGTGTTTCCTAGTGGAGAAGAATCCTAGTGTCCCCACGGTGTCTCCTGGTGGAGAAGATTCTTGGTGTTCTCCAGTGTCTCCTAGTGGAGAAAATTCCTAGTGTTTCCTACTGGAGAAGATTCCTTGTTTTACTTGTGTTGCCTAGTGTCCCCTAGTATTTCCTAGTGGAGAATTTTTCCTAGTGTCCCCCAGTGTCTTCTAGTGGAGAAGATTCCTAGTGTCCCCTAGTATTTCCAAGTGGAGAAGTTTTCCTAGTGTCCCCCAGTTGTTTTCTAGTGGAGAAGATTCCTAGTGTCCCCTAGTGGAAACGTTTCCTATAGTGCCCCCTGGTGTTTCCTAATTGAGAATAAGGTTCCTAGTGTCCCCTAGTATTTCCTATTGGAGAATTTTCCTAGTGCACTTCAGTGTTATCTAGAGGAGAAGTTTCCTAGTGTCCCCCAGTGTCTTCTAGTGGAGAAGATTCCTATTGTCCCCTAGTGGAAACGTTTCCTAGTCCCCCTGGTGTTTTCTAATTGAGAAGAAGATTCCTAGTGTCCCCTAGCATTTCTTAGGGGAGAAGTTTCCTAGTGCCCCCTGGTGTTTCCTAATTGAGAAGAAGATTCCTATTGTCCCCTAGTGGAAACGTTTCCTAGTCCCCCTGGTGTTTCCTAATTGAGAAGAAGATTCCTAGTGTCCCCCTAATATTTCCTAGTGGAGAAGTTTACTAGTGTCCTCCAGTGTCTCCTAGTGGAGAAGATTCCTAGTGTCCCCTAGTATTTCCTAGGGGAGAAGTTTCCTAGTGCCCCCTGGTGTTTCCTTATTGAGAAGAAGATTCCTAGTGTCCCCTAGTATTTCCTAGTGGAGAAGTTTCCTAGTGTCCTCCAGTGTCTCCTAGTGGAGAAGATTCCTAGTGTCCTCCAGTGTCTCCTAGTGGAGAAGTTTCCTAGTGTCCTCCAGTGTCTCCTAGTGGAGAAGATTCCTAGTGTCCTCCAGTGTCTCCTAGTGGAGAAGATTCCTAGTGTCCTGCAGTGTCTCCTAGTGGAGAAGTTTCCTAGTGTCCTCCAGTGTCTCCTAGTGGAGAAGATTCCTAGTGTCCTCCAGTGTCTCCTAGTGGAGAAGATTCCTAGTGTCCTCCAGTGTCTCCTAGTGGAGAAGATTCCTAGTGTCCTCCAGTGTCTCCTAGTGGAGAAGATTCCTAGTGTCCCCTAGTATTTCCTTGTGGAAACATTTCCTAGTTCCCCCTGGTGTTTCCTAATTGAGAAGAAGATTCCTAGTGTCCCCTAGTATTTCCTAGTGGAGAAGTTTCCTAGTGTCCTCCAGTGTCTCCTAGTGGAGAAGATTCCTAGTGTCCTCCAGTGTCTCCTAGTGGAGAAGATTCCTAGTGTCCTCCAGTGTCTCCTAGTGGAGAAGATTCCTAGTGCCCCCCAGTGTCTTCTAGTGGAGAAGATTCCTATTGTCCCCTAGTGGAAACGTTTCCTAGTCCCCCTGGTGTTTTCTAATTGAGAAGAAGATTCCTAGTGTCCCCTAGCATTTCTTAGGGGAGAAGTTTCCTAGTGCCCCCTGGTGTTTCCTAATTGAGAAGAAGATTCCTATTGTCCCCTAGTGGAAACGTTTCCTAGTCCCCCTGGTGTTTCCTAATTGAGAAGAAGATTCCTAGTGTCCCCTAATATTTCCTAGTGGAGAAGTTTACTAGTGTCCTCTAGTGTCTCCTAGTGGAGAAGATTCCTAGTGTCCTCCAGTGTCTTCTAGTGGAGAAGATTCCTAGTGTCCCCTAGTATTTCCTAGGGGAGAAGTTTCCTATTGCCCCCTGGTGTTTCCTAATTGAGAAGAAGATTCCTAATATTTCCTAGTGGAGAAATTTTCTAGTGTCCTCCAGTGTCTCCTAGTGGAGAAGTTTCCTAGTGTCCTCCAGTGTCTCCTAGTGGAGAAGATTCCTAGTGTCCCCAGGTCTCGCCTCTGGCCTCCAAAGCATCTGATCACACTGAGATCGGTTTGATTAGATGCTTGTTCAAGTCGGCAATGGCTTGTTTACATGAGACCGAAACCAGAAGTGATAAAATCCTCATCGCTTCCGGTTTCTGAGGTTGCGCGGTGTGTGGAACAACATCAGTTCCTTTCAGTGTGTGCCTGGAACTGGGTTCTGCCGGTCGCATCCTCACTGGGCTCCTCAATCGCACTGGAGAGCCTGATAAAGGTAGCGGGAGGGGGATGGGACCCCCTTCTCCCGCCTGAAAAAAGTAATCCAGGGGCTTCTTAGCTGCAGTGATGACCAAGATATCACCCTTCCAATCCAGCGGTACGTCAATGGTGCACCAAATTATTTGTGTCAATTGTAATCTCTTTGTACCACAGGAAAGACAAAGTAATGAAGCAGACTGACTGACAGAATCTTATTGAATTAGTAGGACAGATCTTAACTTTCATCACTTTTTTTTTTATCCAGGCACGTTACTGACCACGCCTCAGCACACTGCCCTAGGAGCACATCAAGTCTCTGTGCCAACATACAGAGCTCAAGGAACCCCAGCGTACAGCTATGTACCTCCCCACTGGTAATCTGCTGGCCTGTCTATGTAAGTACAATAGCCATGATCATACTCTATATACAGAGCTTTCCTATATACAGAGATATGGTGGTATTAGTGAGACCTCTTGTGGTGCCTCAGTGAACAGCAATGCTTGTGACACAATTGATTTAGTAATGGCCCATTCCTATTGTGCGTTGCTCTCATACATGCAATCTCAGCCATTGAGTCACAATGTGTAAAAAGTTTATGTACTCAAAATCATTTTTTTTTAGTACATTTGGTATCTTACCCCACTTCCTGGGCAGGAAGGGGGTGAAAGTGCCCAGTGGGCAAGTGATTAATATCAAAATTAACCCGGGGGGGGGTCATGTTACTCTTTAATTTAACCTCTACTACCATCTTATTGAGAGTCAAAAAAATTGCAGAAGGCCTTTTTTTTTTCCCCCTACAAAATTTTTATTATTTAGGAAGTTGCATGTGAGGCATTCCGAAATACTATAACTGCATTATATATCAGATAAAGACATATCACATCATTATGAGATTGTAACGTTATGGGTACAAGACAATAGCAGGAGAATGATGCATAAACCCAGTACATAAAGGGATGCATTCTAAAAAGTGGTCTTTCCCCGTCATTTTCTAAAATGCAGTCCCTCTATGGATGTTTGTATAATATAGTCATGGATACTGGGGATATCATGTAACAAGAAACAAAGAGAACATGATAACAGACAGCCAAGAGCACAGCCATGGTACAGACATACCCCATATTTAAGTACACAATGGGGTTTATTTACTAAAGCTGGAAAGTGCAAAATCAGGCTCACTTCTGCATAGAAACCAATGAGCTTCCAGGTTTTATTACCAAAGCTTAACTGAACAATCTGGGGTTAGAAGCTCATTGGTTTCTATGCAGAAGTGAGCCTGATTTTGCACTTTTCAGCTTTAGTAAATAAATCCCATTGTGTACTTAAAAGTGGGGTATGCCTGTACTGCAGTCCTACTATTAAAGTGTATCTAAACCTAAAAATGTAATATATTGTAGAAAAATAGTGCTTGGTGTGGTGTCTGCATGGTGGTAGGACAATTGGTAGTTTAACCACTTGCCACCCGCCATATAGCAGAATGACGGCGGCAGGCAAAGTGGTTGTGATATCCTGACCGGACGTCTAATGACTTGATTGGGATAACATAGCCGGCGTGCGCCCGCAGGGGGTGCGCAGCGATCGGAGGTGCGGTGTGTCAGTCTGACATACTGCAACTCCCATCGTGGTATGAAGCCTCTGACAGAGGTTTCTTACCACGTGATCAGCTGTGACCAATCACAGCTGATCATCGCATGAACCAGGAAGTGCCGGTAAACGACTTTCTTCGGGTCACGCTGACAGGGATAGCCGATTGGTGGCTCTCCCTGTCAGAGGGGGGGTCTGTGCTGATAATCAGCACATTCATTATCAGCACAGCCCCCATCAAAAGGTGCCCATCAGTGCCCAACACCTGCCAGCTTGTCCCCATGATAAATGCCTGTCAATGCCCAACAGTGCCCACAACAGTGCCAATCAATGCCCCATCAGTAATGCCTGTCAGTCCCCATCTCAGTGCCACTCAGTAATGCCTGTCAGTAGCTCCTCATCAGTGCTGCCTATCAGTGCCCATCAGTTTGGTTTTTTTAAATTGTCGTTTTTTTTTCGTTTATAGTGCAAAAATTAAAACCCGCAGAGGTGATCAAACACCACCAAAAGAAAGCTCTATTTGTGGGAAGAAAACAATAAAAATTTAGTTTGGGTACAGTGTTGTATGACCGCGCAATTGTCATTCAAAGTGCAACAGCGCTGAAAGCTAAAAATTGTCCTGGGCAGGAAGGGGGGAAAGTGCCCGGTATTAAAGTGGTTAAAGTGATTGTATAGGCCAAGGATCCTCAAACTACGGCCCTCCAGCTGTTGCAGAACTACATATCCCATGAGGCATTGTAAAACTCTGACATTCACAGACATGACTGGGCATGATGGGAATTGTAGTTCCTGAACAACTGGAGGGCCATAGTTTGAAGACCTCTGGTATAGGCTTTTCTTTTAAGTTAAAATAACAAACAGGTTTCTCAGGTCCACCGCTGGCACTTTTGGCTCCCCCTCTTGTCCGTGTACCATCATAGGAAGTGCTAATAGTGCAAAGTCCCAAAATTAGGTGCATGATGACTATCAATCTTCCTCCATAATAAATGCACTGTCAGCGTGGATTATTTCTGGTCAATTTTTTTGGGGACACTGCATATGCATTTATAATAGAGGAAGATTGAAATTCATCCTTGCACCTAATTTTGGGACTTTGTTTGCACTATTAGCACTTTTTTAAGGCGGAAGATTGGTATTCATCTGTCATTTGTTTGCACTGTCAGCACTTTTAAGGAATGGTTGCCACCTACTGGTGATTATCCCTTATTACATGTATTGTTTATGTTAAATTTTTTTTGGTTTAACCACTTACCGACCAGCCGCTTCAGTTATACTGCGGCAGGTTGGCTCGGCTGCGCAAATCGTACACAATGATCTGTGGGCACGCGCCCGCCCCCATTGGCCAGCCAGGGGAGCCAATGAGCTGGTCCGGTGGACTCGATGTCCGCCAGCCACCCACGTTCGTTCCCTGCAGTGACAGAACAGGGGATCTGCCTGTGTAAAGACGGATCTGTGTGTTGTCCCAGTGAGCCCTTCCTCCATACAGTTAGAACACACACTGAGGGAACACAGTTAACCCCTTGATCGCCCCGATGTTAACCCCTTCCCTGCCAGTGTCATTAGTACAATGTTAGTGCATAGTTTTAGCACTAATATCTAAAAAGTGCAGCGCTAAAAAAACACTGTGAAGTGTAGTGAAATAAATAAAGATAAGTGGTATGAACACAAATAATATAAAAATGCATAATAACCACAACATATGAAGTCCAATCACTAAGTGACAAAGTGTGAAATAAATTTCATAAGACAAGTGTCCAAATGAAATCGATTCCTTGATGTCAAAACAAAGAGATGTAATCACAGGGGTATCTGTAAAGCACATTCAATACAGGGTAGGCATTCGTCTGTTCGTAAATTATAGATAAATACTCCTTACCAGACAAGGTGGACCCACCTGTCGTACGACAGTGGATCAGTAGGGCTTATATCGGCCAAGGCCAGATGGTCATCTGAGGGACACGCTCTCTGTTGTAAATGGAACCTGTGAAGAAGTTTGCTTGGCGCAAGTTGAAGACCATTAGGTCGAAACGCGTCAGCCCTTCTTTCCCCACACTGCTTTTACTTTTTATCCTGTTTGTGATCATTTACATACAATTACTGCAAAAGACTTGACTGGGGCAGAGGTTCACCTTCCAGCAGGACAACGACCCTAAACACACAGCCAGAGCTACAATGGAATGGTTTAGAACAAAGCATATTCATGTGTTAGAATGGCCCACTCAAAGTCCAGACCTAAATCCAATTGAAGATCTGTTGCTGTTCACAGACGCTCTCCATCCAATCTGACAGAGCTTGAGCTATTTTGTAAAGAAGAATGGGCAAAAATGTCCCTCTCTAGATGTGCAAAGCTGGTAGAGACATCCCCAAAAAGACTTGCAGCTGTAATTGCAGTGAAAGGGGGTTCTACAAAGTATTGGCTCAGGGGGGCGCCATACAAATGTACCCCACACTTTTCACATATTTATTTGTAAAACTTTTTATTAGAGGAGAGATATACTGTATATACTATTAGAAGAGATATACTGTATATACTATTAGAGGAGATATATACTACTATAGGAGATATACTATATATACTATAGAGGAGATACACTGTATATACTACTTGAGGAGATATACTGTATATACTATTAGAGGAGATATACTGTATATACTACTAGAAGAGAGATATACTGTATATACTATTAGAGGAGATATACTGTATATACTACTAGAGGAGAGATATACTGTATATACCACTAGAGGAGAGATATACTGTATATACCACTAGAGGAGAGATATACTGTATATACTATTAGAGGAGAGATATACTGTATATACTATTAGAGGAGAGATGTACTGTATATATCATTAGAGCAGAGATATACTGTATATACTATTAGAGGATATATACTGTATATACTACTAGAGGAGAGATATACTGTCTATACTATTAGAGGAGAGATATACTGTAAATACTATTAGAAGAGATATACTGTATATACTATTAGAGGAGATATATACTGTATATACCATTAGAGGAGAGATATACTGTATATACTATTACAGGAAAGATATACTGTATATACTATTAGAGGAGAGATATACTGTATATACTATTAGAGGAGAGATATACTGTATATACTATTAAAGGGTGAATCTGGTAAATATCAGACTCAGAGATCATTTTTTTTTTATTAAAAAAAAAACAATACAATGTCTTCCTTCAAAAAAATTTTTATTTTAAGAACGTTTGTTCGATTTTCTAATCGTTACTGGGGTCAAATCGATATTCATTTTCAACAACAGTGACGAGAACATTTGGAAATAGAAAACTTCTTGGAATTATCAGACAATGTATTTGGTTTTCGTTCAGAAATTACATTCATTTTAAAAACAGAATGTTAAAAACAAGTGAGAATTTCAAACGACATTCTTTCATTCAGCGAATGTACAAAGATTTTTCATATGAATATTCTTGTCTGAAAATTGATCGGTGTGGCCAGCATAAGGCTCGGTGCACACCTATGCAGTTTGCTTTTGATCTGTTTCTGCAGTGCTTTTTGCTATGCGTTTTGATTTTTGCGCACCTGATTTTGCTGCAATTTGTGTTTTTGCATTTTTTTTTGGCCAATTTGTTGTCGGGCAGATTAAAAAACAAATTGCTGCAAAAGAACACATTGCATACTTTTCTGCAGCTTTTCCATTGAAGTATATTGAACCAAAAAAGCACCATTTTGCGTTCAAAAAATGTCCCCGACCGTTTCCAAATACGCAGCGGCTGAAAAAAAGCATAGATGTGAACAGGTCCCATAGGAAACCATGTAAATGAACTGTAGTGCGCTTCTACAAAAAGCACCAAAAAAATAAACACAAAGATGTGAACCAGGTCTAAGACGTTTAGTAACATAATGGGGTTAAAAAAACTAAAATGAGCCCTTTATAGTACAAAAAAAGCAAATAATCACAACTGTAAGGGGTTCATTTTTTTTTTTTACTGTAGAACTGTGAAAGTAATATTTACAGTAGCGATTATTTGCTCTTTTTGTACTATAAAGGGCTCATTTTATTTTCTTTTTTAACCCCGTTATGTTACTGGCCGATTAATCGATTATGAAAATAGTAATCGATTAATTTCATAATCGATTCGGTGACGATGAATCGATTAGTTGTTTCAGCCCTAATTGAAATGTATTGTAATTGTACTGTCTCCCTTTATACTGTAAAGCGATGCGCAAACCATTGTCGCTGTATAAATCCTGTATAATAATAATATTTTCTCTGACCAAACTTATTATTATTATTTTTTTTTATCTTGCAGGTCTGGAGTAAAACATTGTATGCAAACGCTCAAGTCTTACATGGGTGCTGGAACAACTGACGAGCGGCACCAAGTCTGTCTGCAAGATCAAAAACAACGGAACACACACAAAAAAAAAAAGAAAAAAAAAAAAAAAAAAAAGTGCATCGGTCACTTTATTACTCTTTAGTGTTTTTGTAAAAGCTGCTTTTCTGTAAGCCGCCACCTTTTCTGTTTTCCATGTGTCACCCGTTAGCCGCTCCCAAGCGCAGAGGCCACCCCCTTCTCCGCCTACGACATTGCTGGCGTCTCTGTGTGTTTTCTGACACTCATTGAAACATTTCCCTTTTTCTATTTTTTTTTTTTCTATTTTTTTTATTACGATTCATCATTTTTGTTTTTTGTTTTTTTAATTCCTCTTTGTTCAGTTTTCGAAATTTCATTAATACTGTTTTAAAATTGTGTCTTCCAAAGCTCACTGTCTGGCATTAGAGAATTGTCGAAAATTCTGTTCTCGTTGAAGCTGTGATGGCTCTCGCCTTGTCACAGGAAAACTACGAAACTAATGCAACGTTTTTTGTTTTTTGCTTAGTTTTATTTTCGCAATGAAATTCGAGGCTGCTATACTAGTTTTTTTTCTTGTGGGGAAAAACTAGAAGTATTCTAGATGTTACGTACAAACCACCACTTTTCTGTAAAAGCACAAAAAACAAACGTATCTCGTGTTTTTTTTTTTTTTTGTGTTGGAGGGCATCAAACATCCCCCATCTCCCCCACACACACGCAAACACACACACACACACACACACACACACACACACACACACACACACACACACGGGCCTTGCCCCCTCATCTGAACAGTTCATAAAAGCGGCACAAGACCACTATACCAACGTGCTATCGCAGATACACCACAATTGTATCCCGGCGTCATGCACCCGAGTGGTGTCCGGGACCCCCGCACGCGGTCCAGTCTTTTACTCTAGTTGATGAGATGTTGTATTTGTGAGACAGTGTTATGGATAGAAAGGCTTGAGTGTTATTGTAGATAGCTCAGTCCTAGTTTGCATGTTCGTATAGGAATGAACAATTTACTCCACGATGTACTGTAGCTCGGTGGGGCCTGCCATGGCAAAGCAGTGAGCCACTGTTACCCTCCTATTAGGAAACTCCAACTCCCACCTTTTCACAGCCGCCCACCCGGTTCAACGACTATCTGCTCGATGCAAAAGATGTATGAAGCCTCTGCAGCAGATATGCAATATACAAGTCTTAAGTCAAGGCGCAAACAACTGGCATCTTTGCCGTGGCTGAGGAACTGCAACCTCCGGGCACACTGGGCATTGTAGTTCCCCTGTCGCCACGGTGAGGCCAACTTTCCCCATGCCTGTAGCTGTAAGTGTTTCTAGTTTCTGTAACTGGAGACTACTATCATATATTAAGTGTTTTTTTTTTTTTTAGTGTGCATTTTGGCACCTGTCCCGTCCCCCACCCCTTCCAGTCACGATTACACAATTACCTCAGCTTAGCACTGGAATTTCCGATAAGCCTAGCTTTTTAGAACACTAAACATCAGAATACACTACAGACCAGTCCCTTTTTAATTTTTTTTAAAGCTAACATTTTATTGATGATTTTTCAGTTTTGGTCATTCGTTTCATAATGGGATTTGGGGTGGCCCCCCCAGGGGCAGCTTGCAAAAGAGACACACTTACCTTTACCAATCAAGACAAAGTAACATTGTCTGCATATAGCCCATCAACCGAGGCATGTATACTTGCCCAACAACCCGCTGCTTCCTACTGCAGAATCAGGTCTAAGGTCCAGTGTTGGAGTCTAGACTGGGAAGGTTATCCCATGAGCCCTTCCACGTGATAATGTTGGGGTCTGGTGAGTTGCAGCTTAGACCCAGGCACTGTCACATGAAGAAGGTCACAAGCTCCCTCATACCTGGAAGCCCCTCTTGATTGACATGGGCTCTGGTTTTGCAGAGAGGCGTCATGGCTCCTTACCTGTCTCGAGAAGTGGGCTATTTGTTCTGAATAAGCAAAGTGACATATCCTTCCATGAATTTGCATGTCAGAGTGCCCATACTCTTACAGGTCTTGTCCCTTTTTATTTCCAGAGAAACCAGGGGGCTTAAAACCTAGCAGCACAATTGTGGACTTCCAGCTTGGAAGTCAATGACTTAGCATGCCTTTCCCATCCTGTAGTACCACCATCTGCAGCTTGAAAGTCAATGACTTGGCATGGCTTTCCCATCCTGCAGTGCCACCATCTCTATTGCAGCTTGGAAGTCAATGACTCGGCATACCTTTCCCATCCTGCAGTGCCATCATCACTATTGCAGCTTGGAGGTCAATGACTTGGCATGCCTTTCCCATCCTGTAGTACCACAATATCTATTGCAGCTTGAAAGTCAATGACTTGGCATGCCTTTCCCATCCTGTAGTACCACTATCTCTATTGCAGCTTGAGTCAATGACTTGGCATGCCTTTCCCATACTGCAGTGCCACCATCTCTATTGCAGCTTGGAAGTCAATGACTTGGCATGCCTTTTCCATCCTATAGTGCCACCATCTCTATTGCAGTTGGAAGTGGCCATCAGACTGAGTGCACTGGGTTTGGGGCCTCCAGGGAGCTCTGGAAAAAAAAAAACCCTGTGATCCAAAGTTAAGTTTCAGGTAGACATCTTTTTTCTGCTGCTGAAATGTTAGGACTCGTTCACAACACGTGGTCTGTATCTGTGTGTTGCTGTGCATTACCATTTATTGTCTATTGCACCCAGAGCGCATCTACAGTACACTGCAATGCACCTGCACTGAAGTGCACCATAATGCATCATAACTCACAGATGCTAATGCTCTGTGTATTGCACTGTGATGCATTTTGGAAAGAAGCAGAAGACCTATTTTTTCATGTGTCGATAGCCCATTCAAAATGGGCTTACGTGACTTGCCTCAAACCCATGTGTTGCAGCGCACCATATTGTGGTGTGAATGGCTCTTATATCGCAGTGCAAATCTACATCGGTTTAATCCACATAGTCCAGCAGTTTATTATGCCCTCGAAGCGACAACACAAACCTACATACAATCCTCTACTTATGTATTGGTTTTACTGACTTTTAACACAAAACGTATCCAGTCTTTTCAGGAAAATGATAAAACCGCTCTTTTTTCCAGCATTTTGTATATCAAGCAGCATTGTACACCAGATGTGTTTGTTGCAAATACCGTATAGTGTTGTCATGTAGTATTGCACTGTGTGTGCGGTCTTTGTGGCTGCAGTTGTTCCTTGTCTGGCTTTTAAGTTGGCTCTCCCAAGAAGTGGCACGGTCTGGCTGATTTGACGTTGAAGGAACCGATGAAAAGTAGTAGCAATAACTTGCCTCCTGCAAGAGGGGAGGGGCTCTTTACTTGACCAATAGACTTGCTCCTCCCTGGATGCACAATATTGACATAGGTGTTTGTAAAGGTACTTTGCACTTGTTACTCTTTCTTTTGCTAACGGTACTTGAGGTTATTCGGAGAGATTAGGTTTAAGCAATACATTTTGTTGTGTGTGCATGTGCAAAAAAATAAATAAAAAAAATAATGGATTTTTTTTATGTTTTCTCTTTAAAGGACTAGGAGGGTGTCAGTGAAGTGTCGTGTGCTTGTTATGTTTGCCCCTTTCTATCTGTTTAAACAGAAATTAAAGAGTTTTTTGTTTCATTCGAGTCAGTAGTGCAACATTTAGCTGCCAGCAACTTTTAACATGACTCACATTTTTAAAGGCTTGCTGATCCATATTCTTGTTTTTGTACACACATGCTCCCTCTAGTGGTCCCCTTTTTATCAGGGTAGGTAAGAAGTGTCGATCGGTAAAGAGAATAGGACTTTGTCCATTTACAGCACAGTGATGGAGTTTTCAGATAGCTCACCCTCCAGGTAGCTGTACTTACCCAGCTGTTCTCCAAGGCCACAATGCTTCTTGGCATTGGGGAGCACATGGCCACCCTGTGTGACACTGACCCGCTAACAGACCCAAACACTGTTAAAGTGGGAGGGTTGAAGGCATGACCTCATCTCCCTTTCTAAATTTTAACAATAAAGCTTAGGTGGGGATACTGCAGCTGCAAGGGAGTGTGGCTGGGTAGGCACATTACTTTTCAACTGATTATATCCACATTTATAGCTAAAATATCCCTACATAGTTTTCATTTAAAGGGTAATTTCACTCCACCTTTATCAACCTTGTAAAAAATACTTCTCTCAGTGTATATTTAGCAGTTTCATGTTAATCTACATTTGCTAAGAATTCGGCAGCAGAATACAACAGTGGAGCTTCAAACATATAGTAAACATTATTGCCCTTTGTCCAAGCCTTTTACGGCCAAAAATGTACCATCTCTTCAAGGTCCATGCCTATAACAGTTCCAATGCATCTGCTCCCTCTCGGCTTGTACTTGTTAAGGAAAGAACTCTGCTTCCATGATGCCTTGCAAAACTAAAAATAGTTTATGACGCAGTTTACTATAAAATAACAGTTGTTCAGTTCCAAGCTAACATGGAGCAGTGCATACTGGAGGGGTAATCACTCAAGCACTTAAGTAAAATAACCTTGTACTCAGCCCCACAAGCAAAGTGGACCTGTCAAAATTATAACTAAAGGTTTCATTCTAAAATAAAAAGGGAGGCTACACATTGCTTCAAGACTTCTCTGTTATGAGCAGTTAAGTTAAGCAGTTAAGTACACAGGGGCAGAATGTCAAAAAAAAAGTCCAACATTCTGCCCGTGTGTATGTTGGTCTGTCCGAGAGAAGCCGGCTGTTTGCCTGGCCTCTGTTGGACGTGCATGCTGGAAAACCAGCATCCCATCGACTCCCGATCAGCGCCCTCAGCCAATGGCAGAGAGCGCTGATTGGAGTGTTCTGGGGGGGTCCCCCTGTCAGAACACAACAGCTCAGCGGGGGAGATCCCTGAACTAACCTTGCATGGTTAGTACAGCGACTCCAACTGGAGCTGACAGTTTTTTTTATTTGTGTAAAAAAACTAGTGTGTACCCGGCTTTAGGGGGACCTTCGGATTACATCTTGTGTTGTTTAAACAGTAGGGAGAACACATTTAGTTTAAAGCTGATTGGCTGGCTTTGTGCTGTGAGTAAATCCAGTTGCATAGTGTATTGTTGAACTGTGGTGAAAAGTGGGGTGTTTGCTTGTGCCCATTACAGCTCCATGCCAGAAGACCTGCAATTCCTAATTTTTATATTGGTTTTTGAAGATAAGTAAACATAGCAAATGTCAATACATTTTCACTTCACAGTGCCCTCTGGCACTGGCAATCAGAAATACCAGCATCACTTTTTATTTTCCTGGCATGGTTCAGTCCATGTTAATAGAGCGTGTAACTCTCTAGATACTTTGTATTGTACTCCACAGAACAGCCAAGCACGGATGCGTGCTGCAGGACACCGCTGCTTGTACAATTCAACTAACCCTATATGCATTGGGGGCATGCCAGCTGTGCTAAACACAGGGAGGTGGAGATGGGGCTTGGGCAGCTCCTTTTTGGGGGGGGAACCCACCACCAAAATGTAGTCCACAGTGATATTTAAACATTGAAGGTCAGGTTAGCTCTAGCAAACCACCCATGTGTATGTTTTGATACAGCTATGCACATTTTCTATACTGCTGCAGATTGTTCTTCGATATCAAATGTGTATGTACAATGACCGCTTCCTATCACTCAAATCGGATATAAATCAATCCCACACAGACTCCCGACGTTATAGATCATACACTTACTGTCTCTGTGACATTCCTGATGTTGATGTCCATGAGCCTCTCTGCAGAACTGCAAAGCCAGAAAATTTACTATCCAACCTTTCTTCATTAAATTTGATGGCCTATACATAGTACAATATGGTGCACTGAATAGCACACTCTTTTTTTGATGGCTTTGGGGTTTTACAGATCATTTAAAGTTTACTGGAGTGAATATTTCCTGGAAAACTTTTCCTATAATGTCGAAAACATTTTTGGCATCATGTGATTCCTAGATTAATAGTGACAATTTAACTTCTCTTCTTACATAAATGACAAATGCACTAGCAAGAGATCATTGGGCCAGGGTGAGTATAGCATAAAAAAAGCACTTGCTTCCATGACCTAGTGACTTAAAGTGAACCTTTCACCATAATAGACTAAAAGGCAATTTAATGTGGTGCTTATTGATAGCACCAATGCCTAGATTACATAACAAAGTTGATCCAGTGACCCCCAGAACCTGAGCTGACACTTTATATTCAAATCTGCAACCAAATTAGTGGGCATTCCCCACTTCCTGCAATGCAGTTACTATGCTTTGTTTTTTGGTGGCTTTTGTATTGTACTGTGGAAAGCAGAAAGAGTGCCAGAGCTGGTATTGGACATGATCCTTTAAATATCCCCCAATTTTACTGATCCTGGCGACCTCTACCCCCATCTGTCTCCTTAAGGGGTTGGGATCATACAAGTCTGAGATAAATTCCAAACACCCATGCAAACGATGTAGTCTGTTCTCTACCTCTATATGGCAGGGTTGTGTACTGTGAATCCTTTTTTGGAATGTGTATGGCTGTGTCAATGTTTGATACTTAGTTGAGAGAGAGGTGTTTACTATGCTCATTGCAGCCCCCGTATTGATGTTTGAAATTTAACTGAGAAAGGGGTGTGTACTGGTGCCCATTGCAGCCCCCTGTGTTGATTTTTGAAACTTGGCTGAGAGGGGTGTGTACTGGTGCCCATTGCAGCCCCCTGTGTTGATTTTTGAAACTTGGCTGAGAGGGGTGTGTACTGGTGCCCATTGCAGCCCCCTGTGTTGATTTTTGAAACTTAGCTGAGAGGGGTGTGTACTGGTGCCCATTGCAGCCCCTTGTGTTGATTTTTGAAATTTTGCTGAAAGAGCGAGAGAGGGGTGTTTTACTAGTGCCCATTGCAGCCCCCTACTAGGAGACGCTTTCATTTTCATATGGTTTCCCCTGATGAACAAAACAAGTCAGTATGTTTCATTTACAAAACAATTCAGGGAAAAATTGTCTTGCAAGCAATCTCCTTTTCAGTCTCCCAAATTGCATTGGGAGATTGAAATTTACATTTCATTAGTTGCATCTGGCAACACAGTCTGATGAAATACTTCCCTCCAAGCGTTATTTTTATTTTCACACTTCACTCACTCCGCTTCATTGATCCCAGCCTAGTGGACCTCCTGACCTACAAACTGATCTTGAAGCTGCTATTCCGTGTAAATTATATACCAACCCTCCACATAGTCACTCGTTTTGTTTTGTCCTTTTTAATATCTGGGATTTTTTTTTCTGTAAGATGGATCACTGCTCAGTATTTTTTTTTAATAAGGTGGAGATGAAAACAGAGAAGGATTTTCTTACAATCGATACATGATGTACAATCCACATTCGAATCCTTGTAAAGGGGAAAGTATGAACATATAGTAGTTATATCCGTTCAGTGCTACAATTATACCATTAGTAAGCAAGCCCTTATATGCGTATATATAAATATAAATGGAATATATCTTTGCTTTAAATATACTGTAATGCAAGACTTGAAAAAAAATGCATATTGATAGTTTTCTTGGCCCCTATAGTCAGCTCCACGCAAGCTGATCTGTGTGTACGAGTATTTGCTCTTGTAAATTTAGGAACGACGGCTAGTGTTTTTGTTTTATTTTTTAAATTTTTCTGCAGTTTGATTATGTAATTTATGACACTTTTTTTATTTTACCATAAGTGTTATTTGCGTTTTTGTTTGAGCAGTTGATGTTTATTAAACTTAACTAGAAGAAATGTAATGATGCAGAACATTTCAGAAACACAAGTCTTGGGGCTTTCACAGTTGTCTTGGTTAGAGAATGTAGCTTTTTTTTTTTTTTTTTTACTTTGAAGGTGAACTTCAGGGAAAAAAAATATTTGCGCTTGCTGTGGGGTCCGTCTTCCAACTAGTCATTTTGCTTAGGGGATGATGAATAAGGTGATACACTTACCTTTTTCTCCATTCTTTCTTCATGTGACTGATCCTCAGAGGCCTCTTCCCTTCACTGCCTGACAGGTCGCAGCTCTCCGATATCACCCCATGCAATGGAGGACCAGCAGTCCTGTACTTTGTGAGGGCTCCAAGAGCCCACCTATGTTCTACAGCATCAGACACCAGAGGGGGCAAGAAGTAAGGCAAGTATAACAGCTCATTCATCACCCCCTAGGCAAAACAAGCAGTTATCCCTTGCCGAGGGGAAGCGGGTCTGCCGCAAGGGTAAATGTTTTTTTCGCCGGGGTTCAGCTTTCAGCTTTAGGGTTCAAACAAAAAAAAGTATTATTCGTGCTGTTGGAAGTGATTATTCGGCCTGACTGGCAGTTGCGGTTCAGTCTGCATAATAAAAACACATGGGACTGATGTATGAGAAGTATGCTTGATGGAAAATTTCTTGTTGCCTATAGGTGCCAGAGTGCCGTTTTCAAAACAACAGGAGCTGGTGGAGGTGGCAAGAGTTTGTTGCTATGGCACACTTTCATTACAGGAAACCCTGTGGATCTGGTTTATGAAATATGTGCCCATACCAGCTGCTCAAACCCTTGTCTGATTTGCCGAAGTGGCAGCTTATTTTTGTTAAGGACAACAAAAACTATTTTCTCCTTGAGTTCCCAGTTCATACATTAGCCCTGGTGGTCATGAGTACATAGACACCTCTAATTAGTGGAATACTCATGTATACATGCAGTCATGCAGTTTCTGGAAACAAATGTTGTCAGCTGAAGAGGGTGAATATTGGTGGTGTCACAACTAAGAACCTGAAAGCAGCCATCTTGGGCCTAATGTATGAAGGATCCAAGGTATTCTTTAACACTAAGCAGTGAGAATCTCTTTACTGCTAGAAGAATTTGAGAATAAAATTGAATAATTGATTGGGTGGGGAGAAGCAGATTTTCTAGTATAGAACCCAAGATGGCTGCCTCTATGAAGTGTATAGCCAGGTGTGCGGTAATAAAGGTGATAGAAGGTTCTTTAAAAGGTATTGTTTAAAATGTTGCTTTAATTATTGGAAGTTAGTGGGATTTTACTGCCATCATTCTTGGAACAATGTTTATAGCATTTACATTTTATTACAATTGAACATCTAATTTGGATTGATTAGGATAGCTTTTAATCTTTTGGGTTTACTGTCTGTCCACCATATCCTGATCCAGCTGCTGTGAATGCTCTAAATGCTCTGCTGTGAGCTGAACCCTCTGGTTCTACATTGGTCTCTCTATGGAGAAGCCAACAGGGGCAGTGGCCCCAGCTTTATGGTTGAGGTTTCATCACAGACACTTTGTGGATTCTCTACAGTACTAAATGGAGAGTCAATTTAAGAAAACAGAACTAGATTGTTCTACTCATACCAGGGCCCTAGCTGGCATTGAGAGCGAATATCTTCCTAGAAGGCTCCCAACTCCACTCACTCTCCCCGGTGGTTGGATTAAGAAGTCAAGCAATTGGGTTGGTAAATTCCACATAATCTAATTTAAATGGAGATTCCATGAAGACCCATAATCATGGCTACAGGTGAACTAAGTTGGTGCTCAGATCACCGGGCTTTCAGACCTAACAAGTTAGTGGGTGAAACAGCCATGCAAAACTGAAATACCATGTTTCGGTAGACATGCCCTTCAATAGAAATGTAGTCCAATATAAATGCAAGACAGGTACCATGGTGAGTACCGTGGTGATATCACTGACTTCCAGTGATCGGATAGGCTGGAGTACCTCAGCAATTTCACTGTTTTTTTCAGTGATCGGGAAGGCTGGAGTACCACAATTGCGTCAATGAAGATTGGCTGGAGCACCACAGCGATGTCACTGGCTTTCAGTGAATAGATTGCTTGGATGCTACAGCAACATCACTGACTTACCTGTGGACTCAGACTGGAGAACCACAAAGATGTCACTGACTTCTAGTGAAGGGGCAGGCTGGAGTATCACAGTGATGTTACTGGTTTATAGTGAGCAGATTGGCTGAAGTACCACAATAATGTCACTGGCTTCCAGTGAATGGAAAGGCTGTAGTACCACAGCGACATCACTGGCTTTCAGTGAATGGATTGGTTGGATTGCTATTGCAACATCACTGGCTTCCAGAAGGATAGGCTGGAGTACCACAGCAAAGTCATTGGCTTCTAGTGAACGTATAGGTTGGAGTACCACAGTGATGTCACTGGCTTCTAGTGAAGGAATAGGCAGGTGTTTCCTGTATTTCCTCACATGGCCCCAGTAAGCAAATTAGTTGTTTGATGGATTTGAGCTACCATAAACTAGGCTTTTTTCAAACCCCATTTAATTTAGTTTCTGGGAATTATTTTTTACTCATGGATTATTGTTTAGTAAACTGATTGGATTTGGTATCTTCTGCTTTCCTGGGTATTAACAAATGAAAAGCAAAGCCAAGTCTTCCAAGGTCTCCGCTCCTAACCGCAGATAATCGTGAAAGCCCCAGGGCTCCGCCTTGTGAATATGAAGTGTAAAGTTTGTTGCTCTTTTTTATTTTAATGATCATTTCTAGATCTCCCTGAAACATTTAAGCCAAGAGTTTGTAACTGTACGATATTTACTGTAAGATGTAGAACATTCAATAACTATTAAAATGTTTCCAAAAAAAAAAAAGAAAGCTATCTCAGTTTGACTTATTTCCAGTGTCGGCCAGTGGGCTGTATAATGTCATGTAATGCTTAGCACAGAACTCTGTACTCATGGTGCCAACAGTTCCAACCATCGTGTGTGCCATTCAAAGGACAACCTCTGTTTAATAGAACCTTTGACAATGTGGTTTGATTTTGTAACGAAACGTCCCACACTCCGCTTGAGTGCTTTCGTCATATAATGATTCCTCCCAGTCTGAATATAGATATCAGATATTCCAACCACTGACAACCACAACAAGGCAATACTTGTCTGGTTGCTCAACATGAACTGTTTATTAGAACAAGAATACAGTCTTATATACAGTTGAAGAGGAGGTTCCCCCCTTCTGCTCATATTTCTCTAACAATACACCTGTAACTAGAAATATAAATTAACATGAGCTAATTAACTAATCCCTTAAAGCAGCCAAGGTGACTCCATGCCCACCTGGCCACTGTTGTGATTAATCAGGATTTTACTACAGGTCAGACTTGTTGTCACCAAGCTTCACACGGTAGATTATACATTATCATAAGTATAAACACAGGACACCTTCTCACAATAGCAGGAGCTCCAGTAGGAGTCGGCCCGTCTCCTACATTGTACAGAGACAAATGTGATCAGTTCTTTCAATTAACATTTTGAGTTCAGAATCAAACAAACCAGAAATAGTCTTTTTATACATATATATATATCCTGGGAGATATTGTGGATGAATATTACTGTCCCATTTAAGTAATCCAAGCCATATTTTCTCAGTCACCCTGTCCCCCTAAATGACACAGGGTAACTCATAGGAGGTGCATGGGGAGCTGAAACAAGGGCTTCCCAACCTTTCCAAGGGATTCTGGGTTTCACGGGCCCTCCTGTCACAGATTTGATTTAGATTCTCCCCTATTTTGACTGCCATCAGTGAATGTGAACAAAGACTTTGCTGAAATCGGTGTCATTGATGTGGAGTATCTTCAGTTCCCTATGAGCCCCCAGCACCACATGAAACCAGTTTCCAGCCACCATCTATGTTTTTGTTTAGAGCAGGAGGTTACGCTATGCTGAGTAGAAGAGGCATCACAGGAACCGTACAGGACTAAAGAAGGCCTTAAAGTACAACTAAATGCTTTTGCATGTCTAAACAGGCCCCAAATTCAGTTACTATGTGTCACGGTTGGGGGTCAGGCTCAAAGACTATTAGCCTATAGCAGTAGAGAGATTCCCACGGACCAGCAGGATAGATATACAAACAGGTCACTCTGGCGGGTGGGGTGCTCATCTGAGGTGCAGGGCCTGATGACAAACCGGTGTTCACCAGAACTCCTAATGGTGAAGATGGGTTTTGCTGCGTGTTAGTAGCAGGTTGTGGTCCTCAGGATTGCCCCACCTGGAGATGAGCAAGCTAGGGTCCAGCAGCAGATATAGCAGGTAGGGATCGAACAGAAGAGTAGTCAGTAAACAAACCAATGGTCAGTAACAAGTGGTAGCAGGTTAGGATTAATCAGAAGCATAGTGGGGAAACAAGCTAAAAGTCAGTAACCAGTTGTAGTGGAGATATGGACAGCCGTAGGAGTGACAAGACCGAGATATTGGCTGGTGAGAGCACAATAATCTGGCAAACGAAGTGCAGAGACATGGCTTAAATCGGGAAGTTAATGGGAGGAGCAAAGAGTTCAAGGATCAGTAGAACACAAGTCACAAGGCAGGATTGTTCAATGGATCCGACAGGGTGCTGCTGTCCAGCATCTCAGGTAGCTCAGCAAGAAGAGTTACTGCCATACACAGCAGAGGTCCTCAGTTCAGGTTCAGGCCCTGAAACTGTTATGCACAAGCTTCATAAAATACAAAAGAACTTCCTTTAATGTACATGTCTTTTTTTTTATTAGAAGACTATGGTTGCACTTTAGTGGAAACCTATACCCAGCAAGGTATAGAAAGGCAGTCATTGCTCACCCTTCCAAAAAAATGCTAATTGTCTGGTTGTGATGCTGATTACTGGGCTTCAATACTTTGCTAGTTTTTGGTCCAGAAGAAGCTGTGACTTTGCATGTTGCATGCTTATTCCAAGTCAGTGACTCAAAGTATCTAAGGCAGACAGAGGGCAGACATTTTGTTAAAGTAGTCCCTATATTTCAATGCAGGCTGTCAACTATAGTGTTCAGCTCATCTTTTGTCCTTCACAGCATTTTGGAGTTGTGTTTAAAGCATGCTGCTATAGGTATAGGGGGCCTCAAATGCAACCCATGATGAACTCAAAGGGCCACATAGATTATATATAATGCTAAAGAAGACCGTCATAGACTAAAGGCTTACTAGAGGAAATGATCAGAGACTATAGGAGTGGTTGGGGACAGGTCATGTTGTAGGGGACAGTCAGAAACTAGGAACATGTTACATATGTGTTCCTAGTTACAACACGTTCCATAAAACTGCTGATTACGGTTATTAAAGGCCTCTTTACAAATCAGTGCTGCCTCTACTGACTGCTAGGGCCAATGGGCCAACCTCAAACACCAAAGGGCTGC
The DNA here is from genome assembly GCA_037952925.1 of Lithobates clamitans. Classification (NCBI taxonomy): domain Eukaryota; kingdom Metazoa; phylum Chordata; class Amphibia; order Anura; family Ranidae; genus Lithobates; species Lithobates clamitans. The sequence continues at coordinate 2,582,354 of JBBGZY010000083.1, read as the reverse complement.
ATGTAGCCCTCAGGCTGCAGGTTGGGCACCAGGGCCTTAGAGAAGCACAGTGATACTGATATGGAATATTGTACTCATTGGACAAATGTGCACGTGAATGTTGGTTGTTGTGGAGGGAGTAAAGAGGAAGTTTAAGTGAATGACAGAACATAAAATTGGAAACATGTCCTTATAGTTTCCCCACATCCCCCACCACACACAAATTCGGTAGCATCTGTGTAGAGGTGGTACAAGGTGGTGTGGAGGCAATATCTCACACAGGCAGGTACAATAGAAGACTTGAAGTAATGCAGTACCAGTAATGAAGTATAGAAGTTATTCAGTACCAGTTCACAACAAACCCGGTGGGAAGAATACCTAGCCGGGCACATTCACAGTTTCCATCAACGTGAAAACAGATTCCAACCGGATTGGCAGCGTCTGTTGAGAAGGAAAGAATGCGGTCTGGTCAACTCATGACTAATCGGGAAGGTGTCCAGAAGAGATGCGACCCTACTCTTTCCCTCCACGCCAGAAACATTTCCCTAACTCTAGTACTGTCCCTAACAGACGGGGTACCTTTCCCTACTCTGTCCACTCAGGAAATGCGCGCCAAGCCTGGGAACCAGGGCTTTAAATAGCATTTGCCTGACCCAAGATGGCTGCTTGAGTCACATGGGGCAGCAGCACACAATTGGAACTCTTCCACGGTGACGCAGAAAACCATACAGCGGTGTCGGCAAGCCATCGATTGTGATCAATTGATCGACTGCAGAGAGCCGACAGGTGGGTCGTGACCGTGGCTCTGCCTTCCCCCAGCCTCCGCTCCTCTTGTTCACTGCAGAGCGGGAGGCAGCATAGTGCTGGATGGAGGGCGGGGGCAGGAGCTGCCTCAGTGATCGGTTGCTTGGTGGTCCTAGCTTGTTATAAAAAGTTAACTCCGGCAGCTCCTGCTCCCACCTTCCACCCAGCACTATGCCGTATCCTGATATCTGCTTTGCTGTACACACGCTGGCTGGTAGGAAGTGCTACTTACACAGTGCTGTGTGTAGGGGGGGGGGGGGTGATGTGAAAGGGACAGAGGAGACACTGTTGGAGGGGAGACAGAGGGCACTACAGTGAGGGGGGGATTCTCAACAGAAATGGACAGAGGACACTGCTTTGGGGGATGGGGAGGTGAAAGCCACTGCTTTCAGGGAGCAGAGGGGTTCAGGACACTTTGTGGTGTGGGGGTGGAGGGCACTACAGTGGAGGGGGTGATGTGAAGGGGGCAGAGGACACCATTTGTGGGGGGGCAAAACTACTGTGGGAGAAGGGGGACAGAGGACACTACTGTGTGTGGGGGGGGGTGATGTAAAGGGGGCAGAGGACTCTGCGTTGGGGGGTACAGAACACTACATCTACTTCTTTTTATTGAGGGCTTGATCATTTTGGGGTTTCTTTTTACGGGCGCCGCCTAATACCAGCCCCATGCCCTTCCCCATCTCGACCCCCCCAGATCTTTGCCTTCATGTTATCCGGGTAGATCTCAACCACTTAAAGGTTGCCTACCCCTGCCATAGAGAAAACATGTTCCTCTTGACTTCATCTCCAGCTGTAGTACAGCTGTGGAATATCGCCACCTGCAGGGGAGAAAGTAGACTGCAGCTGCCTATATCTGAGTTTCTAGATTCTTTGGGGAAGGTTGAGCTCTCCAAGTTACATCATTAATAATGTAGGCTGGGCTGCAGGCATAGAAAGGAGCTGTTAAATGGCCGGTCTCGCAGGGAATACAAGGCTAACAGTATTGACCGTTCCTCAGGAATATCAACCTATGAAAGCTGCATGGACATTAGCTCTAGCATTAAGAGTCCAGCATTAAGTAAAACCTACCTAAAATGTGCTTATTAAATCGGGAGGACATGTCAGTTTGTAAAAAAAACAAGAAAAAAAACAACACGTTAAAGTGAGATTTATACTTTATTTAAAAAGGTACAGAACTTATTACTGGGATCTATGAGAAGAGAGAAATCAGATCTATGAATTATTCGGATCGAGGGAAAGATGAATGCAGCAATGTACAGAGACTTCCTTGATGAAAACCGGCTCCAGAGCGCTCTGGACCTCAGACTGGGGTGAAGGTTCATCTTCCAACAGGACAATGACCCTAAGCACACAGCCAAGATAACAAAGGAGTGGCTACGGGACAACTCTGTGAATGTCCTTGAGTGGCCCAGCCAGATCCCAGACTTGAACCCAATTGAACATCTCTGGAGAGATCTGGAAATGGCTGTGCACCAACGCTCCCCATCCAACCTGATGGAGCTTAAGAGGTCCTTCAAACAAGAATGAGAGAAACTGCCCAAAAATAGAAGTGCCAAGCTTGTAGCATCATACTCAAAAAGACTTGAGGCTGTAATTGGTGCCAAAGGTGCTTCAACATCGTATTAAACAAAGGCCGTGGATATTTACAGTGCATCCAGAAAATCTTCACAGCGTTTCACTTTTTCCACATCTTGTTATGTTACAGCCTTATTCCAAAACGGATTAAATTCATTATTGTCCTTAAAAATTCTACTCCATATTGACAATATGAAAGAAGTTTGAAATCTTTGCAAGTTTATTAAAAAAAAAAAAACAAAAAAAAAATCCCATGTACATAAGTATTCACAGCCTTTGCTCATAACTTGGTTGAAGCACCAATTAAAGTCTTTTTGAGTATAATGTTACAAGCTTGGCACTCCTATTTTTGGACAGTTTCTCCCATTCTTCTTTGCGGGACCTCTCAAGCTCCATCAGGTTGGATGGGGAGCGTCGGTGCACAGTCCTTTTCAGATCTCTCCGGAGATGTTCAAGTCTGGGCTCTGGCTGGGCCACTCAAGGACATTCAGAGTTGTCCCATAGCCACTCCTTTGTTATCTTCGCTGTGTGCTTAGGGTCGTTGCCCTGTTGCAAGATGAACCCTTGCCCCAGTCTGAGGTCCAGAGTGCTCTGGAGCAGGTTTTCATCAAGGATGTCTCTGTATATTGCTGCATTCATCTTTCCCTCAATCCTAACTAGTCTCCCAGTTCCTGCTGCTGAAAAACATCCCCACGGCATGATGCTGCCACCACCATGCCTCACTGTAGGGATGGTATTGGCCAGGTGATGAGCAGTGCCTGGTTTCCTAGACATGGCGCTTGCCATTCAGGCTAAAGAGTTCAATCTTTGTTTCATCAGACCAGAGAATTTTGTTTCCCATGGTCTGAGAATCCTTCAGGTGCCTTTTGGCAAACTCCAGGAGGGCTCTCATTTGCCTTTACTGAGGAGTGGCTTCCGTCTGGCCACTCTACCATACAGGCCTGATTGGTGGAGTGCTACTGAGATGGTTGTTCTTCTGGAAGGTTCTCCTTTCTCCACAGAGAAATGCGAGAGCTCTGTCAGAGTGACCATCGGGTTCTTGGTCACCTCCCTGACTAAGGCCCTTCTCCCTCAATCGCTCACTTTGGCGGGGTGGCCCACTCTATGAAAGAGTCCTGGTGGCTCCAAACTTCTTCCATTTACAGATGATGGAGGCCACTGTGCTTAGTGGGACCTTCAATGCTGCAGAAAAATTTCTGTACCCTTCCCCAGATCTGAACCTTGATACAATCCTGTCTCAAAGGTCTACGGACAATTCCTTGGACTTCATGGCTTGGTTTGTGCTCTGACATGCACTGTTACCTGTGGGACCTTATATAGACAGGTGTGTGCCTTTCCAAATCATGTCCAATCAAATGAATTTACCACAGGTGGACTCCAATCACATTGTAAAAACATCTCAAAGATGATCAGTGGAAACAGGATGCACCTGAGCTCAATTTTGAGTGTCATGACAAAGGCTGTAAAGACTTATGTACGTGGGATTTTTTTCATTTTTTATTTTTAATCAATTTGCAAAGATTTCAAACAAACTTCTTTAACGTCATTATGGGGGATTGTTTGTAGAATTTTGAGGAAAATAATGAATTTAATACATTTTGGAATAAGGCTGTAATATAAAAAATGTGGAAAAAGTGAAGTACTGTGAATACTTTCTGGATGCAGTGCATCATTCTATGCGTTAATCATTCCCTCTATCTAATAAATAATTATCCATCTATTATCAATCATTCTACCATTTAGATAGATCTATCTATCTATCTATCTATCTATCTATCTATCTATCTATCTATCTATCTATCTATCTATCTATCTATCTATCTATCTATCTATCTATCTATCGTGCCTTGACAAAGTATTTATTACCCTTGAATTTTTTTCTTCTTACAAATAAATATGTGAAAAGTGTGGGGGGTACATTTGTATGGCGCCCCCCGGAGTCAACACCTTGTAGAACCTCCTTTCACTGCAATTACAGCTGCAAGTCTTTTTGGGGATGTCTCTACCAGCTTTGCACATCTAGAGGGACATTTTTGCTCATTCTTCTTTGCAAAATATCTCAAGCTCTGTCAGATTGGATGGAGAGCGTCTGTGAACAGCAATTTTCAAGTCTTTCCACAGATTCTCAATTAGATTTAGGTCTGGACTGTGACTGGGCCATTCTAACACATGAATATGCTTTGAGCTAAACCATTCCATTGTAGCTCTGGCTGTATGTTGAGGGTCGTTGTCCTGCTGGAAGGTGAACCTTCACCCTAGTCTCAAGTCTTTTGCAGACTCTAACAGGTTTTCTTCTAAGATTGCCCTGTATTTGGCTCCATCCATCTTCCCATCAACTCTGACCAGCTTCCCTGTCCCTGCTGAAGAAAAGCATCCCCACAACATGATGCTGCCACCACCATGTTTCACAGTGGGGATGGTGTGTTCAGGGTGATGTGCAGTGTTAGTTTTCTGCCACACATAGTGTTTTGCTTTTGGGCTAAAAAGTTCCATTTTGGTCTCATCTGACCAGAGCACCTTCTTCCACATGTTTGCTGTGTCCCCCACATGGCTTCTCACAAGCTGGACTTCTTATGTCTTTCTTTCAACAATGTCTTTCTTCTTGCCATTCTTCCATAAAGGTCAGATTTGTGGAGAACACGACTAATAGTTGTCCTGTGGACAGATTCTGCCACCTGAGCTGTGGATCTCTGCAGCTCCTCCAGAGTTACCATGGGCCTCTTGGCTGCTTCTCTGATGAATGTTCTCCTTGCCCGGCCTGTCAGTTTAGGTGGACGGCCATGTCTTGGTAGGTTTGCAGTTGTGCCATACTCTTTCCATTTTCGGATGATAGATTGAACAGAGCTCTGTGAGATGTTCAAAGCTTGGGATATGTTTTTAAAACCTAACCCTGCTTTATACTTCTCCACAACTTTATCCCTGACCTGTCTGGTGTGTTCCTTGGCCTTCATGATGTGGTTTGTTCACTAAGGTTCTCTAACAAACCTCTGAGGGCTTCACAGAACAGCTGTATTTATACTGAGATTACATTACACACAGGTGGACTCTATTTACTAATTAGGTGACTTCTGAAGGCAATTGGTTCCACTAGATTTTAGTTAGGGGTATCAGAGTAAAGGGGGCTGAATACAAATGTACCCCCCACACTTTTCATATATTTATTTGTAAAAAAATTGAAAACCATTTATCATTTTCCTTCCACCTCACAATTATGTGCCACTTTGTGTTGGTCTATCACATAAAATCCCAATAAATCACATTTACGTTTTTGGTTGTAACATGACAAAATGTAGAAAATTTCAAGGGGTGTGAATACTTTTTCAAGGCACGGTATCTCCCTCCATGTACAGATATAGGTGACGCTCTGGTATATGTTGGTGCAGTGCGGGCTCACTATGGTCCAGGTAGTAATAAAAACAGACACTGCCCCATTTCGCCCACCTACAGCCCCGCTCCTGTGTGGGTGAGTACACATGACTGCGGTCACAATGCGTGGCATCGCGGTGGCGCCAATTTTAATGCCGCTTGTTGAGCCTGACAAGGCGGCACCATGTAAGTGAATGAGACCCGCCTGGCACTTCATATCTTCTGATGGATCTCCTAGAAGCGGATGTAAATCCTCGCTGTCCGAGCTGCGCTGACCTCTGTGCGGGGGAAGGGCGCCCACATCACGCACGTTTCCATGACAACCAAAAACTCACTTGTGTTTATTGTCATTGACTCTTCATGGCACCCAATGCACCTTAATAAAAACACACACACCAAATCACATGGTAACAAAGCACTGCGCACTTTTCTGTGGCGCAGTTCTTAAAATAAAGGGCGCCCTATAGTACCTGTACAGGAGGGAGCAGAGCCTTACAGCCAATACAAATACAGAACTCTCTGATTATATCACCTCCTCCCCCCTACTGCACAGGGACAGAGGAAACCTTCTACTACCCTCACCACGTGACCCACAGCATCCGGCAGCGAAAGAGTTATCCATCTCCAGGAGGACGGAGGGGTACACTCTGATTGGTCGAGGGGGGAGACACAAGACAGATCGGCCGGCCAATAGCAAGCAGACGCCGCGCACGTGGGTCAGGCCGCACGGCTGACTGCTTCTTATTGGACGGACGAGCTGTCGGGTCTTCGCCGTAGCCAATCAGGGAGGAGATTTCGGCGCATGTGCCGCCCGTCACTCTGAGCGTGTCTTCCGCGGCGCCAAATCTGTCACCGAGACCCAGAAACCATCCCCGGCCCCGCCATGGACGAGATGTACCTGGATAACATCGACGAGCTGGTCACCGACCACAACAAGATCGTGAGAGCTCACAACTCCCCTAACAACACCGTTACCTAGGATACCCCCCCATCACCCCCAACAACACCGTTACCTAGGATACCCCATCACCCCCAACAGCACCGTTACCTAGGATACCCCCCATCACCTCCTACAACACCGTTACCTAGGATACCCCCCAACAACACCGTTACCTAGGATACCCCCCATCACCTCCAATAACACCGTTACCTAGGATACCCCCAACAACACCGTTACCTGGGATACCCCCCCATCACCACCGTTACCTAGGATACCCCCCATCACCACCGTTACCTAGGATACCCCCCATCACCTCCAACAACACCGTTACCTAGGATACCCCCCATCACCCCCATCACCACCGTTACCTAGGATACCCCCCATCACCTCCAACAACACCGTTACCTAGGATACCCCCCATCACCTCCAACAACACCATTACCTAGGATACCCCCCCATCACCCCCAACAACACCGTTACCTAGGATACCCCCCATCACCCCTAACAACACCGTTACCTAGGATACCCCCCATCACCCCTAACAACACCGTTACCTAGGATACCCCCCCCCATCACCCACAACAACACCGTTACCTAGGATACCCCCCATCACCCCCATCACCACCGTTACCTAGGATACCCCCCATCACCTCCAACAACACCGTTACCTAGGATACCCCCCATCACCTCCAACAACACCATTACCTAGGATACCCCCCCATCACCCCCAACAACACCGTTACCTAGGATACCCCCCATCACCCCTAACAACACCGTTACCTAGGATACCCCCCATCACCCCTAACAACACCGTTACCTAGGATACCCCCCATCACCCCTAACAACACCGTTACCTAGGATACCCCCCATCACCCCTAACAACACCGTTACCTAGGATACCCCCCCATCACCCCTAACAACACCGTTACCTAGGATACCCCCCATCACCCCTAACAACACCGTTACCTAGGATACCCCCCATCACCCCTAACAACACCGTTACCTAGGATACCCCCCATCACCCCTAACAACACCGTTACCTAGGATACCCCCCATCACCCCCAACAACACCGTTACCTAGGATACCCCCCATCACCCCCAACAACACCGTTACCTAGGATACCCCCCCCCATCACCCACAACAACACCGTTACCTAGGATACCCCCCCATCACCCCCAACAACACTGTTACCTAGGATACCCCCCCCCCCATCACCCACAACAACACCGTTACCTAGGATACCCCCCCCATCACCCCCAACAACACTGTTACCTAGGATACCCCCCCATCACCCACAACAACACCGTTACCTAGGATACCCCCCCCCATCACCCACAACAACTCCGTTACCTAGGATACCCCCCCATCACCCCCAACAACACCGTTACCTAGGATACCCCCCATCACCCCTAACAACACCGTTACCTAGGATACCCCCCCATCACCCCTAACAACACCGTTACCTAGGATACCCCCCATCACCCCTAACAACACAGTTACCTAGGATACCCCCCATCACCCACAACACCGTTACCTAGGATACCCCCCAACAACACTGTTACCTAAGTTAACCCCAACAACACCTAGGATACCCCCCATCACCTCCAACAACACCGTTACCTAGGATACCCCCCATCACCTCCAACAACACCGTTACCTAGGATACCCCCCATCACCTCCAATAACACCATTACCTAGGATACCCCCCCATCACCCCCAACAACACCGTTACCTAGGATACCCCCCATCACCCCTAACAACACCGTTACCTAGGATACCCCCCATCACCCCTAACAACACCGTTACCTAGGATACCCCCCCATCACCCCCAACACCGTTACCTAGGATACCCCCCATCACCCCTAACAACACCGTTACCTAGGATACCCCCCATCACCCCTAACAACACCGTTACCTAGGATACCCCCCATCACCCCTAACAACACCGTTACCTAGGATACTCCCCCATCACCCCTAACAACACCGTTACCTAGGATACCCCCCATCACCCCTAACAACACAGTTACCTAGGATACCCCCCATCACCCACAACACCGTTACCTAGGATACCCCCCAACAACACTGTTACCTAAGTTAACCCCAACAACACCTAGGATACCCCCCATCACCTCCAACAACACCGTTACCTAGGATACCCCCCATCACCTCCAACAACACCGTTACCTAGGATACCCCCCATCACCTCCAATAACACCATTACCTAGGATACCCCCCCATCACCCCCAACAACACCGTTACCTAGGATACCCCCCATCACCCCTAACAACACCGTTACCTAGGATACCCCCCATCACCCCTAACAACACCGTTACCTAGGATACCCCCCCATCACCCCCAACACCGTTACCTAGGATACCCCCCATCACCCCTAACAACACCGTTACCTAGGATACCCCCCATCACCCCTAACAACACCGTTACCTAGGATACCCCCCATCACCCCTAACAACACCGTTACCTAGGATACTCCCCCATCACCCCTAACAACACCGTTACCTAGGATACCCCCCATCACCCCTAACAACACCGTTACCTAGGATACCCCCCATCACCCCTAACAACACCGTTACCTAGGATACCCCCCATCACCCCCAACAACACCGTTACCTAGGATACCCCCCATCACCCCCAACAACACCGTTACCTAGGATACCCCCCCCCCATCACCCACAACAACACCGTTACCTAGGATACCCCCCCATCACCCCCAACAACACTGTTACCTAGGATACCCCCCCCCATCACCCACAACAACACCGTTACCTAGGATACCCCCCCCATCACCCCCAACAACACTGTTACCTAGGATACCCCCCCATCACCCACAACAACACCGTTACCTAGGATACCCCCCCCATCACCCACAACAACTCCGTTACCTAGGATACCCCCCCATCACCCCCAACAACACCGTTACCTAGGATACCCCCCATCACCACCGTTACCTAGGATACCCCCCATCACCACCGTTACCTAGGATACCCCCCATCACCACCGTTACCTAGGATACCCCCCCTCCTCCTCTCCCGACCCCAGAATCAGTCATTGTTCTCCTCCTCCTCTCTTCCTCCAACCTCCTAAGTCGTCGTCTCCTGTAATGACCCGAGAGCCCTCCCCATCCTCCCCCAACCGCACACAGTACTTATGTTAGTGTTGAAGGCATTCTAGATGGGTTGTATCTACATGCAAACCTCCTTAGATAACACACACATGATGCCGAACCACCACGATCGAAAAGAACTAAACTCAAATGAGTAAAGGATGGGGAGCAATGAGCTAGATGCAGTGATGGAGAACCTTGGCACCCCAGGTGTTTTGGAACTACATTTCCCAGGATCGTTATGCACTCTGCAGTGTATTGGAGCATCATGGGAAATGTAGTTCCAAAACATCTGGGGTGCCGAGGTTCTCCATCACTGAGCTGGAGGATGCTGGACGTCCTCCAGCCTGAAAATGAGGTGGACTCTGTCTGACTTGCTGCACCTTCTAATGCACCTGAGAAGCTCACAAAAGTCGACTCTCATTACCACTTGTAATGAAAAGACAGCTTTTATTAAAAAATGTCATTAGCATGTTAATAAGGGGGAGAGAGGAACCAGGGAGGGGAAAATATAAGCAGATTAAACTTCAGCTTGAAGACTCTCCACCACCTATGTACTATATATCCATCTATATCCTCTTCTTACCACCACTCTACTTCTCCTTCTCCCTGGCTTTAACCCTCTCTACCCCAATAGTCAGTTTTAATCATTTTTCCTTACAACCAGTGACGGCTGGTGCTCAATATTTTGGGGGCGGCAAACCTCCCTCCCCCCAGCGGGGGAGACAGACGGGTAGGCGGTGATCACCCCCCCCCCCCTGCGGGAGACAAACAGGAAGGCAGCGATCAGAGGCCTCCTTACCTCAGGAGACGTTTGGTAGGGCTGTTGCTTCTCCTCCCGGCCGAACAGGAAGTGGATCTGAGACCCAATTGGCTGGGAGTCGTAAGATTCCCTGGCCAATCAGGTCTTGGGACCCGCTTCCTAATGGGTCGGGAGAAAAATCAGGACGACAACAGCGAATATTAATTTGCTATTGTCACACAAGTGGGTGGACTCGGTGCTCTGCGCCCCCCCAAGCCCACCACTTTTTGGAGCCTCAGGCTCTAATCATGTGCTTAAAAAAAAAACAAAAAAAACCCCTATTGAAATCCAAGTGTCCGGTGCCCTGCATGTGGATTAGGGGGGCGGCGCCAGAGATAGAACGATAATTCTCCCGCTCTACAAGACTCTGGTCCGGCCGCACCTGGAGTATGCTGTCCAGTTCTGGGCACCAGTCCTCAGGAAGGATGTACTGGAAATGGAGCGAGTACAAAGAAGGGCAACAAAGCTAATAAGGGGTCTGGAGGATATTAGTTATGAGGAAAGGTTGCGAGCACTGAACTTATTCTCTCTGGAGAAGAGACGCTTGAGAGGGGATATGATTTCAATTTATAAATACCGGACTGGTGACCCCACAATAGGGATAAAACTTTTTCGCAGAAGGGAGTTTAACAAGACTTGTGGCCACTCATTACAATTAAAAGAAAAGAGGTTTAACCTTAAACTACGTAGAGGGTTCTTTACTGTAAGAGCGGCAAGGATGTGGAATTCCCTTCCACAGGTGGTGGTCTCAGCGGGGAGCATTGATAGCTTCAAGAAACTATTAGATAAGCACCTGAATGACCCCAACATACAGGGACATACAATGTAATACTGACATATAATCACACACATAGGTTGGACTTGTGTCTTTTTTCAACCTCACCTACTATATATGAAAGGGCTGCCACTGCTTAGAACAGTGAACTCCAATTGCCCCTCCCCCATTGCCCGTTTTCTTCCCTCTGCCCAGGCTGACCTTATTACAATGTTTCTTCCCGCTTTGCTCCTATTCTCAGTTTAGAATCTCGATGGGTTTTGATTTGTGATTCTGTTCCTCTTTGTCTCCTTGTAGGTGACCTATAAGTGGCTGAGCCACACGCTGGGGGTCCATGTCAATCAAGCTAAACAGTGAGTACCCAAAATCAGGTCCTGTGTGTTTCCATTGTTCTGTTCTTTTATGCTCCCCACACAATTCACAATCTGATTGTACAATTTCCTTGAGATCTATCAAGTATGTAATGCAAGGGCCTGCCTGATTGGCTATAAATTGATTGCTTCGTTTAGGTTGGTCCTCATATTACAAAGTTTTGGTAACTCTATAGTTGGGTGATCTGTGGGTGTACTTGCATTACCGTATGGGTGAGACCAGTGGCGGACTGACCATCGGCACTGCCCGAGGGTCCATGGCCAGTAGGGGGCCCCATGACAGCTTCCACTTCGATCCACCCGTCAATCACAGCTAGCTGATAGGTAGATCAGGTCCCGAATCCCTGCTAAGAGACTGCAGTGTGAACAGACCTCTCGTGATGCGCTCCTCCCCTCCCGTCCTCCCCTGGTACTTGTATTTGTCATGGCCTCAGATGTACGAGAAGAGAGGAGGGGCCAGCCGGGAGAAGCGCATCATGAGAGGTCTATTTACAGCCACTTCCTGTGCTACTCTGCATTTAGGAAGGAGCTTGTATGCTGTCCTGTGTCCCTCTGTGCCCAGCATCCTACTCTGTGCCCCAATGCATTGAGGTCTGCCCCATGCCATATATTCTCCCCATTCCTTGCTCTGTGCCCTGTAATGTGTCCTACTGTGTGCCCAGTCCCCTCCTGTGGGCCTTGTGATGTGTCCTGAGCCCTACTGTATGCCCTATGATGTGCCCTGTACCCTGCTGTGTGCCATATGGTGTGCCCCCTGATTCAATGCCCCATAATGTGCTCTGCTGTGTGCACCATACTGTGCCCTATATGTGCCCTCTTGCCCCATCTAATTTCCCCTGATGTGCCACATAATGTATCTTCTTGCCCCATGTAATATGCCCTGCTGTGCCCCATAATATGAGATTTTATCCCTCCTAATGTGCTCTGCTGTGCCCCTTAATGTGCCCTCATGCCCCCATGTAATCTGCTCTGCGGTGTCCTATTATGTGCCCTCTTGCCCCCATGTAATATGCCCTATAATCTGCTCTGCTGTGCCCCATAATGTGCCCTCATACCCCTATGTAATATACTCTGCTGTACCCCATAATGCGCCCTCCTGCCCCATGTAATGTTCCATGCTGTGCCCCATAATGTGCCCCATAATGTTCCCTGCTGCCCCTCCCATGTAATGTGTCCTACTGTGCCCCCCCAACCTGTAATGTGCCCTGCTGCTCCCCATGTAGTGTGCCCTCCACACACACATGTTGTGCCCTCCTGACCCCCTGTGCTTTGCCGTGGTTCCCCCATGCTCTGCCCTGCTGCCCCCTGAGCACTGTTTATCTCGGGTTCGACCCAGAATTAAGGCGTTCACGCAGTGCAAGCTGGGGGGTGGGGCTTTGTGTCGGTGTGACTTGAGTGTGGGCGGGGACACAGGCGGGCCCGATGATCTCCTTTTGCCCGGGGGCCCCATGAGTTGTCAGTCCGCCCCTCGGTGATACTCGTGTGGTGTTGGGTAGACAGATGACGGACTCTTCTCTTCTCTCTGCAGGATGCTGTATGATTATGTCACCCGAAAGAGGAAGGAGAATCAAAGCGCTCAAGTACACGTTACCTATCTGGTGACCGGGAAATGTGTGACCGAGGGATTTCCAGTGAGTAGGATTCATCCCAGAGATCGTTATTGGTGCTGGAGGGTCCAGACATTGGCTTCCTATGTTTCTGATTGGTGACGAAAAAAAGCTCTAAATCCATGTTGTTTATGGTTCACACTGATGCGATGCGGGAACCACAGCGATCTCTTTGTGGGGCCCCGCATCGCACCTGACTCACAGGCAGTTCACACTGACATCTGCGAATCGTTGCGGGTGTCAGTGTAAAGGTAATGACCCCCAGATCACTTCACAGAACGCAGTGCAAACTGTGAAATCGGAGGGGAATCTGTTCTCACCCATCCCATCCGATTCCAGTGTGGACCAAAACAAAGTGTTCTGCACCATTTTGGTGTGAATGTGATGCAATTTCAGCCATACAAACTGTATCGCTCAGATATCGCATGTGATTTGCACAAGAATGCGGTGCAAATCACATGTGACGTCTGGCATCGCATATGTGAGAACCCAGCCTTACTGTCCCTTTAACCACTTGACCTCCGGAAAGGTTTTACCCCCTTCATGACCAGGCCATTTTCTGCTATTCAGCACTGCGCTACTGTAACTGGTAATTAATCAGTCATACAACACTATATTCAAATGAAATGTTTATCATTTTTTTCCCCACAAATAAAGCTTTCTTTTGGTGGTATTTGATCACCTCTGCGGTTTTTATTTATTTATTTTTTGTGCCATATAAGCGAAAAAATATTGAAGATGATGGAACTCACCCCCCCCCAGTATTTCTACTTTCTGTTATAAAATATGTCCAATAAAATTAAATTAAATTGAGGCCAAAATGAAGAAATTTATCCCAATAAGTGTAAATGAATTGGTTTGTGTGAAAGTTGTAGAATCCACTATGGTATGTATGTATGTCATTAGTACAGTGACCGTGCATATTTATTAGCACTGACCACTGTGTTAGTGTCCGATTGTCCGCTGCAATATCGCAGTCCCGCTATAAGTTGCTGATTGGCTGAGAGGGGAGACCTTGATGTCCTCTGCCTGTGTCTGTTTCAGGCAGTGACGGAGAGGCAGGCAGGGAGAAAGAGAGAATATTGTACAAAGCCCCGGTTACTATAAAGGGAATACACAGCTCCCTGTGAATGGCTGAGCACGACTATTTGGTTCTGGGTGTGGGATGGGAAGTCCCTTTCTCACTGCTAGGCCATGGCTCTGTGTGTGGAAGTGGTGATCTTTCTGTGGAGGTCAGATATTCTTAGTTAAATTACATCTATGCTTTCTCCAAAGCTGATGCTCGTTGCTGATTGGAGTGCTCTCTAGCTCTAATTCAGTAGAGGGTGTAGATTCTTGCTTTCACACAGAAAGAAAGTGTCCTTCCCTGCAGCATGCTGGCAGAGAACGGCCAGAGATGTGCCTGATTCCGTGCAGATTGTGCATTTCTACCACATATAAATGCATTTAAACACGTGTAAGCTTATCTTTCTCCGAGGATGGTGGCAATGGAACCCCCCCCCCCCCCCCATACCTCCCACTTTAAGATGTTTAGTAAATGTACTTTGGGTCATTGTAATTTTGCACATGTGCTTCTTTTCACTGTTCTCTTGTCGTTTCAGTACCACAAGGTGGCAGTAGTGAAGGAGGAAAAGCTCGAAGGTACATGCAGTTAGTTTTATAAGACGGTTTTATTATATTAATTAAGGCTGCATTTTTTTTTTTTTTCTTCTTACGCCATTTTTATTTTGTTTTTGTAGCAACCAAATCTAAGCTGGCGGTGGTGGCCAACATCCATGTGTATAGTGTGCAGAAAGCCACACTAAAGGACAGCGCTCCGCTCTTCAATACAGACTATGATATTGTGAAGAATAATCTCCAGAACTGTAACAAGTATGTGATGAGCACCTCGCTGGGTCTACTTTTGGTTTGGGCCTCATTCACATGGGTGTACTAAAGCATATACCTAAGCAAAGGGATGTGTTTGCCCATAAAGGATGCACTTGTGTTCTGTGTATTGACATCCATGTGGGTACAAGTCCCTGAGTGCAGGCAGGTTGAGATGCAGCGGTGGCACAGACACAGCCGCTGCTCCCAATTTGACATCCATGTGGGTACAAGTCCCTGAGCGCAAGCAGGGTGAGACGCAGCGGTGGCACAGACACAGCCGCTGCTCCCAATTTGACATCCATGTGGGTACAAGTCCCTGAGTGCAGGCAGGTTGAGATGCAGCGGTGGCACAGACACCGCCTCTACTCCCAATTTGACATCCATGTGGGTACAAGTCCCTGAGCGCAGGCAGGTTGAGATGCAGCGGTGGCACAGACACAGCCGCTGCTCCCAACTTGACATCCATGTGGGTACAAGTCCGTGAGCGCAGGCAGGTTGAGATGCAGCGGTGGCACAGACACCGCCTCTACTCCCAATTTGACACCCCATGTGGGTACAAGTCCCTGAGCGCAGGCAGGTTGAGATGCAGCGGTGGCACAGACACAGCCTCTACTCCCAATTTGACATCCATGTGGGTACAAGTCTCTAAATGCAGACAGTGTGAGTGTGTAGTTTTGTTTTGCAGCAGCTGTGTCTGTGCAGCCGCTGAGTCCTAATTGGCAATGAATGGGACTGCCCGCACCCGGAGACCTGGAACAGCTGTGCATCCCATGAGGGTAAAGATGGCCCTTTGCCCATGTGTATTCCTGTGTGAACGAGGCCTTCTGGACAGAGATGGGGAGACTTATGCTACCTGTCAGATCCTGACCATTTTATTACTTTGTCCCAGGTTCAGCGCTATCCAGTGTCCGGACGCCGTCCCGCGTTCTCCAGAGGTGATGGCGAAGCTTCGGAATGTAAATGGGCAGACATCGCAAGAAGTAACCAGCACTCCCAGGATCAATGGACACGCTTCACCCCCTGTTGCTAAAGTGGCCGCTCCGCAACCCAAGGGCATTATGGGAATGTTTGCACGCTCTGCAGCCAAACCCCAGGAATCTTCAAATGAGACAAAGACAGAGCCCAAGGAAGCAGCAGTAAGTCCCGCTGTGTGGAAAGCAATCAACTGCCAATAGACTGTGACATGTATTATGGTTACTGCAGATTTAAAATAGGGATGTCCTGTATGCAAATATGTGGCCTCAGCTTGGAGGTGTTGTACTCAGGTAATGCCTGCAGCTGGCATCACCCTGGTACCTTTTATTTATTTTATTTATTTATTTTTCTTTTTATGATGGTTGGCTTTCTTTATGATGACAACCAATGTGGCTAAAAGCTGCTCGGCTGTTATCACAAACAGCAAGAGGGGACATCCTTCTTCCACGGCTCACCCATACCACCGGAAGGCCCGAGCGACCAGCCGGCACATCCGCCGGCTGGCCGGAGACCCAAACAAAGCCGGAATCTGCTTTGATCGGGTCTCTGATCTAGTAACGTAGAACCGACGTCATGATGCTTCCGGTTTACTGAAGATTTAAAGGCTCCAAATTTAAAAAAATGATGGCATTCAAAACTGCCAAATTTGAATGTTTTTAAATGCAAAGGAGGGATTTGAAGTCTTATAGACCCCGGATCCCTCCATAAAGAGTACCTGCCTATTGGGCTGCATTCACACTACAGTGTTTTGAGGCGCAAATCTGCCCAAGATTTGACAGCGCAGAATGTGTGAATGACAAATCGCGGAACTCGAATTTGGGATGCCGTTCATTTGAATGACACCTCAAATTGCGGTGCGGGTCTGCTTCGCTGCAATGCGCATAGCATTGTCGCCCACAAGAAGCTCCTGAACTTTTTTTGGGTGACATGCTTCCCACGATGCGGATTGCCGCACGTTTTATTGTGCGACAATCATGGCAGACCCGCACCGTGATTTGAGGTGTCATTCAAGTGACTGGCATCTCAAATGCGAGTTCTGCAATTTGTCATTAACACATTGGTGCTGTCAAATCGTGGGCAGATTTTCGGCAAATCTGCCCGTGATTCAAAACACTGTAGTGTGTATGCAGCCTTACTGTCACAAGGGATGTTTACATTCCTTGGAACAGCAATAATTCTCTCGCTCTACAAGACTCTGGTCCGGCCGCACCTGGAGTATGCTGTCCAATTCTGGGCACCATTCCTAAGGAAGGATGTACTGGAAATGGAGCGAGTACAAAGAAGGGCAACAAAGCTAATAAAGGGTCTGGAGGATCTTAGTTATGAGGAAAGGTTGCGAGCTCTGAACTTATTCTCTCTGGAGAAGAGACGCTTGAGAGGGGATATGATTTCAATTTACAAATACTGTACTGGTGACCCCACAATAGGGATAAAACTTATTTACGGAAGGGAGTTTAATAAGACACGTGGCCACTCATTACAATTGGAGAAAAAAAGGTTTAACCTTAAACTACGTAGAGGGTTCTTTACTGTAATGCTCCGTACACACGATCGGACATTGATCGGACATTCCGACAACAAAATCCTAGGATTTTTTCCGACGGATGTTGGCTCAAACTTGTCTTGCATACACACGGTCACACAAAGTTGTCGGAAAATCCGATCGTTCTGAACGCGGTGACGTAAAACACGTACGTCGGGACTATAAACGGGGCAGTGGCCAATAGCTTTCATCTCTTTATTTATTCTGAGCATGCGTGGCACTTTGTCCGTCGGATTTGTGTACACACAATCGGAATTTCTGACAACGGATTTTGTTGTTGGAAAATTTTATCTCCTGCTCTCAAACTTTGTGTGTCGGAAAATCCGATGGAAAATGTCCGATGGAGCCCACACACGGTCGGAATTTCCGACAACACGCTCCAATCGGACATTTTCCATCGGAAAATCCAACCGTGTGTACGGGGCATTAGAGTGGCAAGGATGTGGAATTCCCTTCCACAGGAGGTGGTCTCAGCAAGGGGCATCGATAGTTTAAAAAAAAAAAACATACAGGGATATACAATGTAATACTGACATATAATCACACACATGGGTTGGACTTGTCTTTTTTCAACCTCACCTACTATGTAACTAGGCTCCCAAAAAGTCTCACACGTGGTATCCCCGTACTCCGGAGAAGCAGCAGAATGTGTTTTGGGGTGTCATTTCACGTATTCCCATGGCATGTTTGAGCAATCGGTGTTCATTCTTTGCATGAACACACGATCAGTCTCTTCTCCCCTCAGAGAAGCGGGATCTCTGTGTGTTTACTAATAGAGATCCCGGTTCTCGGTGTGTCACAAGCGAGTGCGGGAGCCTGGCAGTCATCGCGCCTGCCGGGCACTTGCATTAGCTCGGGGGGTGAGCAGCGGGCGCCCCTAGTGGCCACAGGGCGAAGCGTCGTAACCTAACGTCCTTTCGCCCAGCCGTGCCATTCTGCCGCAGTAAAACTGCGGCGGCTGGTCGGCAAGTGGTTAAAGAGATCCCTCCCCCCCTCTCTATTTGTTCTGTTTACTATTATCCTTGAAAGTGAAAGTAAAAGAAAATCCCAATTTTTGAGTTGTCCCCAAAAAGTAATAGGGGAGAAATCTTCCAATGGGGACACTAGTTCTGGTGACCTGGGGGTCCCCAAAGAATTCCCTTATTTTGCAAGGATTTCCTCTCACTTCCTGTTTGGCTATGGGACAGGGAGTGAAGGGAAGTCTCCACAATAGGACACAGGTGGCAGAAAAAAAACAATCTGACAGGAGTTCTAACCCTCCCTTACTCTATCCAAAATGAAAAAAAAGCCTATAGTTCTACTTTAAGCCCCCTGTTGCTTTTGGTGGTTGTTACGCTTGCCAATCGTGACCCATTCGAGTAAATGGGGCCACTCTGCAAGTGCTCCGCAATTGCATGCTTCTGCGGGGTCCAAAGGGTTTAGGCAGGTGGTGAGAAAACACAATGCTTCCCCCTTTAACCCCTTGTATGCTGTACTGCACAAGGTTGCAGGTCACTTGTAGAGCGGCTTCATTCACTTGAATGGGTCATACTTGGAAGCTGCTACACCCACCACCCATGACAGGGAGTGTAACTCCTGCTGCGATGTTTACACCCCTGGCCACTGCAGCTAAAGGGGGTGCAGTTAGGGTCGGGGTGCAGCGCAGTGCATCTGCGACTTTCCTATAGCCTTCTATTATATCCTGCAGGTGTGGTGCACTTTCTGAAAGTGCATCACAACTCCTGAATTCAGAAAGCGCACCAAACCCGCAGGAAATAATAGAAGTCTATGGCGTTGGTGGTCCTATCACTTCCTGTTCCAGGGTGACAACGCTGATTCTTCATAGATAAATTGCAGTGAGTGTTGTCACCCTAGGATAAGAGGTTTTTACTGGTAGGATCACCAGAGAAAATAAAGCAAAACAAGCCACCTGAAAAAAGAGAACGAATGCAGTCTACACATCTGAGGACCAGTAAGGCAATGTATTATGTTTTTTTGTTTGTGGCTTTAGATGACTTTTACAGTTGCCCTATAGCTTGCCTTTAGGTGTAACCTTTATATCCTTCCTCACTTCTGTTTTTCTCCAGGCTCCGGAAACGAGCAGCAAATCATCCACCAAGTCCAGAGCTATGGACAACTTCTTTGGCAAAGCATCACTAAGTAAGTCGTCCCTTACTAAGTTTTTTTGAAGCTGAACTCCAGGATAAGTAAACGGGGATTTTTGTTTCAGCAGATATGTGGCGGTGCACAGTACCGGCACTGAATGTTTGTACTGTCAAGGGGTGCATGCAAATGGACACCCCAGAATATCTACTACCACCCCCAAATGGTAGCTGCCATAGAGTCTTCTATACCCTATTAATGTTTAACCACTTAAGGACCAGAAGGATTTGCGCCCTTAATGACCAGGCCATTTTTTTGCGATACGATACTGCGTCGCTTTAACTGACAATTGTGCGATGTTGTACCCAAACACAAAAAAAAAACACTTTTTTTTTTTTTTTTTTTTTTTTTTTACTTTTTGTTATAATAAATATCCAAAAAATAAATAAATAAAAAAAAAGTTTTCTTCATCTGTTTAGGCCAATATGTATTCTTCTACATATTTTTTGGGGGGACAAAAAAAATCACAATAAGCGTATATTGATTGTTTTGCGCAAAAGTTATAGCATCTACAAAATGGATTTGACTTTTTTTTTTTTTTTTATTATTTTACTTTTATTTTATTAAAATATATATATATATTTTATTTTACTAGTAAATGGTGGTAATCTGCGATTTTATTAGGGGGACTGTGACATTGCGGCGGACAGACACTTTTGGGGCCATTGAGGTTTATATAGCGGTCAGAGCTAAAAATAGCCATTGATTACTGTATAAATGTCACTGGCATGGAAGGGGTTAACACCAGGGGGCGATCAAGGGGTTAAGTGTTCCCTGGGAGGTGTTTCTAACTGTATAGGGGCTGGGCTGACTGGAGGAGGAGAGAGATCGCTGTTCCTATTCACTAGGAACAGTAGAAATCACTCTACTCCCCTGACAGAACGGGGCTTTGTTTTTGTTTTTTTTACACCGACAGATCCCCCGTTCTGCCTGTCTCTCTGGAGTAATCACGGGTGGCTGGCGGACGTTAGATCCCGCTGGTTGGCTCCCCCGCTCGCGCCCACAAATCGCCATGTATGCGCCTGACGGCGTTTCGCGCAGAGGCGCCAACCTACCGCAGTACAACTGGCGGCTGGTATTGAAGTAGTTAAAGCCCAACTCTGGGGTGAAGGGAGGGTACCTACACCTATTCTCTGAGAAAAGAATTCCTGTAGGTAAATATTGTCTACATCCATTCATCATATGTATGTATTCCAAATTTTCCCCCTGTGTAGGAGCTTCCTGTAATAAAGACCAGTCACTGCTGCTCTTTCCTTGTGCAGGGTGATTGGTCTTGTCTCCACCCCCTCCTGTAGTTGTCTGCAGACAACCTGTAGTAGGAGGAGCCTGCTGGGCCCCTCCTACAGCTCTGCTCCTCATAGGCTATGGACATCACAGTGATATCACAGCTGCTTTAACCGTTTGAGCTCTGGAAGATTTTTACCCCCTTCATGGCCATTTTTTGCTATTGAGCACTGCTACTCTAATCCGTCTGTCTGTTTTGATGTTGAATTGTAAAAGCAGCGGCAAGCCTGCTGATCTGACAGGTTTGCTGATCTGACAGAACACTGCCGATTTTACAATTCAGCGTCAAAACAGTCAGATGGCTTTAGAAACGCTGAATGTCACTATATAAGCTCCGTTTTGGTGCTTAGTGTGAAATGCCAGACTCTGATGGGTGTATCAAGAAGTCCGCTTGCCACCTTTTCACTGTATCCTTACTGTGGAGGAATGTGGGGTGTAGCAAGATGGCCGCGACGGAAGGTCACTTCCGTTTCAAAACCTGACGGGTCGCCTAATCTAGATCCCAGCATCTGTAGATTTTTGGTTGGCATCAGAGGTAAGTAACCTGCCTTGCCCAGCCCCCACGTATAACTAAACATTGGCTAAAATGTCTTTTTAGCTTTGGACAGAGTGGGAAAGGTTTATTTTATTTTTTGTTTTTTTTTTGCTATTTCTGAAGCTTTTAGGTTGGTATATTTTCCCTCACTTCCTGTGTGATCACGGAGACAGGAAATCCCCTAATTTGCTTAACTACTTGCCAACCGGCCGCAGTACATATACTGCTGCAGGTCGGCTCTATTGCGTGTACCTATACGTCATTTGTTGCAATAGCCAGTGCTGATTGGTCAGAGGGGGTCCGACGGATGCGATCACTCCCCAGAGACAAAATGGTGATCTGCCGACGTAAACAAGGCCTGTCAGGGATGAACAATAGAGATCTTGTGTTTCTGCTAAGCAGAGTCCATCCCCCACACAGATAGAAAGCATCCACTAGGGACACATTTAACCCTTTGATCGCCCCTGGTGTTAACCCCTTTCCTGACAGTCATTATTACAGTGACAGTGCATATTTTTTAGCACTGATCACTGTATTTGGGTCACTGGTTCCCAAAAAAGTGTCAAGTGTTCAATATTTGTCTGCCGCAATGTCACAGTCACGCTACAAATCGCTGATCACCGCCATTACTAATAAATAAAAATGACATAAAAATATCCCGTAGTTTGTAGACATGATAGCTTTTGCACAAACCAATCAATATACGCTTTATTGGGATTTTTTTTTACCTAAAATATGTAGCAAAATACGTATTGGCCTAAATTGATGAAGAAATTACATTAGAATTGTCAGTTAAAGTAACACAGTGCTATATCGCAAAAAATGGCCTGGTCATTAAGGGGGTAAAATGGCCTGGAGCTGAAGTGGTTAATAACTCTTGTGCTGCGTGAAGTCCCTACTGCATGTGTCCTGATCTACAATGTGGTGCTTAACATATGGGGGTGTGGGGAGCATGCCAAAGCTCTGCCTTATAATAATGTTATGTGTTCTGTTCTATGACTGTCCTTCTGGGAATTACTCTTATGTAACGCTCATTCTTAGATAAACCCAAAGTGAGCCCTCCAGCCATCGAGCCGGTAAAAGAAGAGAAACCAGCAGCTCAGCCAATTGATGTGCCACCTCCAGAACCAAAAGAAGTTAAAGAGACAAAAGCGCCAGAAAAAGGAAAGAAGAGGTAACTGTGTAACCCTAAAGTGTTTTTGAAGCATATCTAATCCCGAGGGCAGTAATGTAACATGTTGCAGCTTATCGGTGGTGCTGTGTTGTCAGGTCAATACATAAAGTTAGGTGCTCTGCGGATTTCACTACAGGGGGATCGGAGCTCTGCGGATTTCACTAAGGGGGGGATAGGTGGTCAGTGGCAGATTTCACTAAGGAGGGATAGGTGGTCAGTGGCGGATTTCACTACGGGGGGGATAGGTGGTCAGTGGCAGATTTTACTACGGGGGGGATAGGTGGTCAGTGGCGGATTTCACTACGGGGGGGCATAGGTGGTCAGTGGCGGATTTCACTACGGGGGGGATAGGTGGTCAGTGACGGATTTCACTATGGGGGGGGTAGGTGGTCAGTGGCGGATTTCACTACGGAGGGATAGGTGGTCAGTGGCGGATTTCACTACGGGGGGATAGGTGGTCAGTGGCTGATTTCACTACGGGGGGGGATAGGTGGTCAGTGGCGGATTTCACTACGGGGGGGATAGGTGGTCAGTGGCGGATTTCACTACGGGGGGATAGGTGGTCAGTGGCGGATTTCACTACGGGGGGGATAGGTGGTCATTGGCGGATTTCACTACGGGGGGGATAGGTGGTCATTGGCGGATTTCACTACGGGGGAATAGGTGGTCAGTGACGGATTTCACTACGGGGGGGATAGGTGGTCAGTGGCGGATTTCACTACGGGGGGGGATAGGTGGTCAGTGGCGGATTTCACTACGGAGGGGGATAGGTGGTCAGTGGCGGATTTCACTACGGAGGGGGATAGGTGGTCAGTGGCGGATTTCACTACGGGGGGATAGATGGTCAGTGGCGGATTTCACTACGAGGGGATAGGTGGTCAGTGGCGGATTTCACTACGGGGGGATAGGTGGTCAGTGGCGGATTTCACTACGGGGGGATAGGTGGTCAGTGGCGGATTTCACTACGGGGGGATAGGTGGTCAGTGGCGGATTTCACTACGGGGGGGATAGGTGGTCAGTGGCGGATTTCACTACGGGGGGGGATAGGCGGTCAGTGGTGGGTTTGACTACGGGGGGGTAGGCGGTCAGTGGTGGGTTTGACTACGGGGGGGGGGGGATAGGCGGTCAGTGGTGGGTTTCACTACGCGGGGGGGATAGGTGGTCAGTGGCGGATTTCACTACGGGGGGATAGGCGGTCAGTGGTGGGTTTCACTACAGGAGGAATTTTACTAAGTTTCTCTTTCGTTCTTTGAAGGACAATTGATGTGCCACCTCCAGAACCAAAAGAAGTTAAAGAGACAAAAGCGCCAGAAAAAGGGAAGAAGAGGTAACTGTGTAACCCTAAAGTGTTTTTTGAAGTATATCTAATCCCGAGGGCAGTAATGTAACATATTGCAGCTTATCAGTGGTTCTGAGTTGTCAGCTCAATACACAAAGTTAGGTGCTCGGTGGGTTTCGCTACAGGAGGATCAGAGCTGGGGGGATTTCACTACAGGAGGATCAGAGCTGGGGGGATTTCACTACAGGAGGATCAGAGCTGGGGGGATTTCACTACAGGAGGATCAGAGCTGGGGGGATTTCACTACAGGAGGATCAGAGCTGGGGGGATTTCACTACAGGAGGATCAGAGCTGGGGGGGGGGGGATTTCACTACAGGTGGATCAGAGCTGGGGGGGGGGGGATTTCACTACAGGTGGATCAGAGCTGGGGGGGGGATTTCACTACAGGAGGATCGGAGCTCTGCGGATTTCACTACAGGAGGATCGGAGCTCTGCGGATTTCACTACAGGAGGATCGGAGCTCTGCGAATTTCACTACAGGAGGATCGGAGCTCTGCGGATTTCACTACAGGAGGATCGGAGCTCTGCGGATTTCACTACAGGAGGATCGGAGCTCTGCGGATTTCACTACAGGAGGATCGGAGCTCTGCGTATTTCACTACAGGAGGATCGGAGCTCTGCGTATTTCACTACAGGAGGATCGGAGCTCTGCGTATTTCACTACAGGAGGATCGGAGCTCTGCGAATTTCACTACAGGAGGATCGGAGCTCTGCGTATTTCACTACAGGAGGATCGGAGCTCTGCGGATTTCACTACAGGAGGATCGGAGCTCTGCGGATTTCACTACAGGAGGATCGGAGCTCTGCGTATTTCACTACAGGAGGATCGGAGCTCTGCGTATTTCACTACAGGAGGATCGGAGCTCTGCGTATTTCACTACAGGAGGATCGGAGCTCTGCGTATTTCACTACAGGAGGATCGGAGCTCTGCGTATTTCACTACAGGAGGATCGGAGCTCTGCGTATTTCACTACAGGAGGATCAGAGCTCTGCGTATTTCACTACAGGAGGATCGGAGCTCTGCGTATTTCACTACAGGGGAATTGGAGAGCGGCGGATTTTGCTACAAGGGGATCGGATCGAAGAGCGGAGGATTTCACTACAGGGGGATCGGAGCTCTGAGGATTTCACTACAGGGGGATCATAGTAGGGAATTTCACTACAGGGGGATCGGAGAGTGGCGGATTTCACTACAGGGGGATCGGAGAGTGGCGGATTTCACTACAGGGGGATCGGAGCTCTGCAAATTTCACTACAGGAGGATCGGAGAGTGGCGGATTTCACTTCAGGAGGGTAGGTGGTCAGTGGTGGGTTTCACTACAGGAGGATTAGAGCTCGTTGTGATTTCACTACAGGAGAAATTACTACGTTTCTCTTTCGTTCTTTGAAGGACACAGCCATTCTTCATGACGGATGTAGGTGGCGACATCAAACCCATCTGTCATGAATTTTTGGCTGTGTCCTTCAATGCATGAAAGAGAAAAGGATTTTACGGTGTGTACAGAAATCCAATTTTCCCTTGATACAATGGGAATTCACCGATGTGGTGGGCAGGCAGCGCTCAGGACTATACCCAGGGCATAGCTGCCAGTCAATGGCTGTGGTCAGGTCATTGCTGGTGTTTGTGGAAGGAGAAAGCATGATCTAAGCATAGCAGAGCTTCCTTCTGTAAATTACACAGAGGAGGTTATGTGACGGGGATCCGTTTCTTCATAAAGGCAAAACAGTGGTGCCAAGTCATACAAACTGACATAATAATGGAGGAATGGAGGGCATGTTTGTGGGAGAATTAAAAATTGAACACACGTTAAAAGCAAAAGTCCAACATTTTTGCACAAGGTAAGGAACACTTTTTATTATATTTTATTCCTTATTCCTCCCGCCTGTAGTTCAGTTTTAAAAATCTAATTTAATGATATATTAATTGAATGCCGAGCTGTGTTATTTGTGTCTTTTATATCTGCCTGGAGTTCAGCTTTAAATCGCTGAGTTCATCATTTTTTGCTCAGCAGGCTTAAGAGGGCAGAAATGTCAGACAGTGACGAAGAAGGGGTGAAGCTGGTGAAAAGGAGGCGTAGGATCAAACAGCCCAGACCCGACAGCAGTGACGAGGAGGACGGTGAGTTTCTGACGGTGTGCCTGTGCCTTTAGATGGCGTAAAGGTTCTCTGCTGAGGTCAATGGGACTCCTTCAGTCGTCGTATCTCACCCACACACTGTTTACTGTGCTCTCTGTCACTTCCCGCAGCGCCGCCTGCCAAAACATGGCCATTCATCCCGTCAAAGATCAAGTGTTTGTTTCTGTACTCGTCGGGGCACCACGCAGGCCTGCGTCGCCTGGGGGAGGCCGTCACACCAGCTTTGCGTTTGATGTCTTGTTTTCATTCTCCACCGTCCCGCCGTGCTCTGGGATTCAGACCCAGCCGTATTAACGAGAGCTGGCAGCGGCTGCTGTGCCCAATGTAAAGTTAGCAGCTTAAGTGCCTCCCTGCATATTAGGGGCCCGAGCCTCCCCCCAGCTCCTCAGTGAGCTTGGCCCTGGGGCACTGTATCTCTGTTCATGTCCCCTTTTTTTGTAGTGTCCCTTTTATTCCGCAGTGTCACTTTATGCTAAGCTGGAAAAGGTCACCGATTCGCTGCTTGTCACATGAGCTTAGCTTAGACGTGCCTGGTGAAGCTGGAGCGGCTTTTACAACCGCGGTGGCTTATCTGATATCAATGCATTTAGACTAATGTTGCTGAGTCTGCTTAGGTCATGGTGGACTGCGTTTTTAAGATGAAATTAAAATAGATCTCTATTGTGGAAACCCAGTCACTACAACCCCCTATAACCTTTAATGTGTTCTATCAAAAGTCACTTTCGGTATTTTTTTTTTTTTTTTAACTTGCAGCTTTCATTAAAATACCGCACAATCCTTGACATGGAGGTCCCAGTTCAAGCATTGCCTGTCATAGGGTGACAACTCTGTCCCTGACTACCATTTGCACTCCTGTGTTGTCACATGGGTTTCTGATATTGACTACAAAATCGATAGTATTGCAATGCATGGTGGTAAGTTACCACAAGGAGCATGTGTGAACGTGCCACAGTTCCAGACTGTTGACCTTTTATAAAAAAAAGAATAACAAAAGTCACATATTTTTGCAGTACAAAATGTGCATTATTATTTATTTTTTTCTTTCACATGCACCTGCATTTCCCTCCTCGATGAGTGGATGGCGGGGGAGCGATGTCCCCTCCTCGATGAGTGGATGGTGGGGGGGGCGATGTCCCCTCCTCGATGAGTGGATGGTGGGGGGGGCGATGTCCCCTCCTCGATGAGTGGATAGCGGGGGTGCGATGTCCCCTCCTCGATGAGTGGATGGTGGGGGGGGGGGGCGATGTCCCCTCCTCGATGAGTGGATAGCGGGGGTGCGATGTCCCCTCCTCGATGAGTGGATAGCAGGGGTGCGATGTCCCCTCCTCGATGAGTGGATGGCGGGGGGGGCGATGTCCCCTCCTCGATGAGTGGATGGCGGGGGGGCGATGTCCCCTCCTCGATGAGTGGATGGCGGGGGGGGGCGATGTCCCCTCGATGAGTGGATGGCGGGGGGGGCGATGCCCCCTCCTCGATGAGTGGATGGCAGGGGGGCGATGAACCCCTCGATGAGTGGATGGCGGGGGGGGCGATGTCCCCTCGATGAGTGGATGGCGGGGGGGGGGGGCGATGCCCCCTCCTCGATGAGTGGATAGCAGGGGTGCGATGTCCCCTCCTCGATGAGTGGATGGTGGGGGGGGCGATGTCCCCTCCTCGATGAGTGGATGGCGGGGGGGCGATGTCCCCTCCTCGATGAGTGGATGGCGGGGGGGCGATGTCCCCTCCTCGATGAGTGGATGGCGGGGGGGGGCGATGCCCCCTCCTCGATGAGTGGATGGCAGGGGGGCGATGAACCCCTCGATGAGTGGATGGCGGGGGGGGCGATGTCCCCTCGATGAGTGGATGGCGGGGGGGGGGGGCGATGCCCCCTCCTCGATGAGTGGATGGCAGGGGGGCGATGAACCCCTCGATGAGTGGATGGTGGGGGGGGCGATGTCCCCTCCTCGATGAGTGGATGGCGGGGGGGCGATGTCCCCTCCTCGATGAGTGGATGGCGGGGGGTGCGATGTCCCCTCCTCGATGAGTGGATAGCGGGGGTGCGATGTCCCCTCCTCGATGAGTGGATAGCGGGGGTGCGATGTCCCCTCCTCGATGAGTGGATAGCGGGGGTGCGATGTCCCCTCCTCGATGAGTGGATGGTGGGGGGGGCGATGTCCCCTCCTCGATGAGTGGATGGCGGGGGGGCGATGTCCCCTCCTCGATGAGTGGATGGCGGGGGGGCGATGTCCCCTCCTCGATGAGTGGATGGCGGGGGGGCGATGTCCCCTCCTCGATGAGTGGATGGCGGGGGGGCGATGTCCCCTCCTCGATGAGTGGATGGCGGGGGGGCGATGTCCCCTCCTCGATGAGTGGATGGCGGGGGGGCGATGTCCCCTCCTCGATGAGTGGATGGCGGGGGGGCGATGTCCCCCCCTCGATGAGTGGGTGGCGGGGGGGCGATGTCCCCCCCTCGATGAGTGGGTGGCGGGGGGGCGATGTCCCCTCCTCGATGAGTGGGTGGCGGGGGGGCGATGTCCCCTCCTCGATGAGTGTGTGGCGGGGGGGCGATGTCCCCTCCTCGATGAGTGGATGGCGGGGGGGCGATGTCCCCTCCTCGATGCGGGGGGGGCGATGTCCCCTCCTCGATGAGTGGGTGGCGGGGGGGTGCGATGTCCCCTCCTCGAGTGGATGGCGGGGGTGCGATGTCCCCTCCTCGATGAGTGGGGGGCGGGGGGGCGATGTCCCCTGCTCGAGTGGGGGGCGGGGGGGCGATGTCCCCTCCTCGATGAGTGGGGGGCGGGGGGGCGATGTCCCCTCCTCGATCAGTGGGGGGCGATGTGTGTGTGTGTGTCCCCCCCCCCCCGATCAGTGGATGACGGGTGCAATGTCAAGCTCCTGCAAACATCTCTGCCTCGGCCAATCAGAGAGCTCATTCATAGAATTCAAAGCTTCCCATGAATGACTGAGTGGTGCTCAGCCCGACTTGATTTGGTCCTGGGAGTGGGACAAGAAGTGCCTTCCCTGCTGCCGGAACATAGTGCTGTATTCTGTATGTAGCTGAGGCTACATACACTTAAAGTGGTTGTAAAGACGGAAGATTTTTTTTATCCTAATACATTCTATTCATTAAGATAAAAAGCCTTCTGTGTGCAGCAGCCCCCCCAATACTTACATGAGGTCCTCCTATATCCAGCGATGTTGCAGGAGTGTCTCGGCTGCCCGGGACTCCGCTCCTCGTTGGCTGAGTGAGCAGCGTGCCGCCATTGGCTCCCTCTGCTGTCAGTCAGCCAATGAGGAGAGAAAGGTGGCTGTGCCAAACCACGGCTCCGTGTCTGAATGGATACATAGAGCCGTGGCTCTGCTCAGGTGCCCCCTTAGCAAGCTGCTTGCTGTGGAGGCACTCAACAGGAGGGAGGGGACAGGAGCGCTGAAGAGGAGGATCCAGGCTGCTCTATGCAAAACCAACTGCACAGAGGAGGTAAGTATAACAAGAGACTTTAGTATCACTTTAATACAGCACACCTGTGAATGCAGTAAATAGTTTGGGCAGGCATTTAAAATATATATAGGACTTCAAGCCGTCTTTGATCATCTGTGACCACACTCTCATTCTTCTTTGATTGGCAGAGCGTGTGCATGGTCGTCAGTGACTGATGTGCAATGTCCTCCCTGTTCCAGGTTTCATGTCCTGTGTAGGCACAGCATTGGTCTGTGATGTATTATTTGGAAAAGATAGAAAGATCTTAAGAAATGGGTGGAATTGTACAGCAAGCTGATTTGTATGTTACAGAAGAGACTGTAGAGAATTAAGGTAAAAACAGGTTTATTAATGCTAAGCTGTGTAGTCTTCTTCTTACCCTCTGTATTCCATACCATAGAGGTTCCTGTGCCGGATGTTAGGACCCCATCCCCTCCTCCGGAGCCTGCTGTGAAGATGGAAACTGAAACTCCGCCACAGGTGAGGCCTCAATACAAGGGTACCTGACACCCTAACGAGAAAACCCCGCTGTGAGTGAATTATATAATCTACCCATGCCCGCCTGATTCCATAGCTGGCTGCTCTCCTCCAAAGATTTCATGGTTCACTAGGTAGGCCAAAACCATGTTTGCTCATTTCTATAAATACCGACTTCATACTAGGAAATTGGTGCTTGGCCTTTACCCCCCTCACTTCTGCGCCTCATGGTTGGCACATCAATGTGATGGATACCCTCACTGACAGTCATTGGATGGAATGAGCAGAAGCAAGTGCTGTCTTTAGAGTTTGCAATGCCTCATGGGATGCGTCATTCCGCAACAGCTGGAGGGTCGTACTTTGAAGATCCCTGCTTTTAATCGTGCTTAGTGACTCCCACCACCGTTGTGCCTGCATGCTCATCTCCAGGTATGGACCTGCATGGAATCAGGTCACATTGAGGTTGATTTACTAAAACTAGAGAGTGCAAAATCTGGTACAGCTGTTCATGGTAGCCAATGAGCTTCTAACTTCAGCTTGTTCAATGAAGCTTTGACAAAAAAAAACCTGGAACCAGTTTGGTTTCTATGCAGAGCTTTTGCAGATTTTGCACTCTCCAGTATGAGTAAATCAACCCCACTGCGCCTTCCCCGACAGAGGATCAATCCAGCTTCCACTCTGGTGCCTTTTACTTGTGGAACTCCTTCCTTATAAACTTGATAGTGGCATATGGAACATCAAAGACAAAAAGGTGTGTGGCCCCCCTTTAAGGGCTCGACTCCCATATCTTCCTCCACTCTAAAAAAAGAAAAAAAAAAGACATGGGAATGCCTAAAGATACAGTAAGTCGTAAAACCGTTTTATTTAATTAGAAATGCACTTACATTTACTTTAACGTACCAGGCATGTAGATTTGACAGCGAGGCTAATGCTCCCGAATCCCTTCCGGTTACAGATATCAGTCGCGTCACCCGGCTCCACCCTATGCGTGTTGTCATGTGACTTCCTCAGGGGACAGTCACACATGTATCTATATATAAAAGCCCCATTTGCGCTGGGATCACACAAAATTAAATCAAAAAGAGGAAAAAGTAAATACATGAATATAGAAAGCAGCTGACACAACATGCAGGAAAAGCACAATAGATTATATAAAAGAAAGGTGTAGCGCTTAATGAGAACTATATGATAGTCCAACGTGAACATTCAGTGTGTTGAATGGTTTATACATCAGCTTCACGCTTAAAGTCCATAAAAAAAATAGTATATCTTGCAAAATCCATTTGTAAGGACACCAACACCCGAACACACTGCCTCTTACCCTTCAGTAGATTAAACAAGAATAGGTATTTTTCAATAACTGCTCCTCAGCAGCATGGTGGACAGAAAACTGCAGCTCCTAAAGATAGATAACAGCAAATCTAGATGTTTCTTAATGTCAGCTCCACAACAACATGGAAATGAGGAAAATGGATCCTCCGCCACCTGCAGTACCCAGTAGAGAGAAAGAACATGAATGAATGATTTATAAAGCGCTGCAAATGCGAACTGAATCGCCTCAAGGCGCTGGATGCATTCTCTGATGTCAGCTTCTCAGAAAAGGAAGGTCTTTAGTTTTTTTTCTGAAGGCCTGGTGGTTTTCTTCCATGCGGATGTTGGTAGGAAGAGCGTTCCATAGTCGAGGTCCTTGGACTGCGAATCTTCGTTCTCCCTTTGCTTTGTAGCGGTATTTGGGAATGGTAAGGAGGTTTTGGTTAGCTAATCGAAGACTGCGATTCGGTGTGTAGTGTTTTTATTTTCTCGCGGAGGTATGGTGGGGCGTTTCCTTGTACGCATTTGTGGGTGAGGCAGAGGGTCTTGAATGTGATCCGATTCTTCACGGTTAGCCAGTGTAGGCTCTTTAGGGATGAGGAGATGGATTCCCAGGGTTTTTTTCCTGTTAACAGTCTTGCCGCCGTGTTTTGGATGAGTTGTAAGCGCGCAAGCTGATATTGGGGTAGTCCTACGTAGAGCGAATTTGCGTAGTCAAGTCGGGAATTGATGATTGTTCCCACAACTGCCGCTTTGTCCTCTTCTGGGATGAGGGGGATGAGTCTACGTAGTTGGCGGAGGAGATGGTGGGATCCGCTCACCACTGATCCTATTTGTGCATCCATTGTCATTCCTGAGTCAAAAATGACTCCGAGACTCTTGGCTTTGGTGCTTGGGGAGATGGTCTGTCCAAGGATGGTGGGAGGTGTCCATGGAGTCTTTACTTTGGAATTTTTGTTAGCTTGTAGGAGAAGAAGTTCTGTTTTTGATCCGTTGAGTTTGAGGGAGCTAGTGGTCATCCAGTCGTCTATTAGGGAGAGGCATTTCTGTAATTGCTGATGAAGGTCTTTTTGTCCGTTGATACGAAGGTAGAGTTGGGTGTCGTCAGTGTATGAATGGAAACAAAGATCAGTTTTCCTGATGATATTGAGAAGTGGGCGGATGTATATGTTGAATAGTACTGGTGACAAGGGTGATCCTTGAGGGACTCCGCAGGAGACTGCCCGGGTTTCCGAGGTGAATGTACCTAGTTTCACTGTCTGGGAGCGATTCTCTAGGAAGGATGTAAACCATTTTAGAGCAGAACCTGTAGCTCCTGCTACTTCAGCGAGGCGGTCGAGTAAAGTGTTGTGGTTCACTGTGTCGAATGCTGCGCTGAGGTCTAACAGTACCAGGAGACTCTGTTCTCCGTCGTCTGCTGCTTCAAGGGCATCATCCCATATTTTGAGAAGTGCTGTTTCTGTGCCATGGCCTGGGCGGAAGCCTGATTGCAGAGGGTCCAGGAGTTGGTGTTTGTCCAGGTGGCGTTGTAGCTGTTGTACTACCGCTTTCTCCATAATCTTGGAGATGGCGTTGAGGCTAGTTATTGGTCTGCGGTAGTTAGGGTCCTTAGGGTCGAGATTGGCTTTCTTTAGCAGAGGTTTGACGATGCCTTGCTTGAGGGAGGTTGGCACAGTCCCTTCACACTTCATATTGCAGACATCCTAATCATCTTTTTATTGTAGAGCTTAAAAAATCATCGCACTCACATTTCAGTAGTTGAAAACAGGCAGAAAATGGAAACGACCGGCGTTTCCAACCAACAAAATGGGCACTGCGTCCCAGTACACAAGCCTCATTATTGGCTCCTTCCTAGGCGTTTCGTCATCACTGACTTCGCCCATGCCCTGGCAACGTCAGTGATGACGAAACACGTAGGGAGGAGCCGGTGACGCGACTTATGTACTGGGATGCAGCGGCTATTTTGTTGGAAGCAGCGGTTGTTTCCATTTTTTGCCTGTTCTCAACTACTGTGATTGCGGAGCTAAGATAGGTAACAGCAAGTCTAGATGTCTCTCAATCTGGAGGAGCTGCAGCTTTCTGTCCCCCATGCTGCTGAGGAGTTGTTATTGGAAAATACCTATGCTTGTTTAATCTACCTAAGGATAAGAGGCAGTGTGTTCGGCTGGTGGTGGTGGTGGTGGTGTCCTTACAAATGGATCTTGCAAGATGTACTATTTTTATTATAGACTTTTAAGAGTGAAGTTGATGTGTAAACCATTCAACACACTGAATGTTCACGTTGGACTATCATATAGTTCTCATTAAGCGCTACACCCTTCTTTTACATATGTATCTATGGCCGTTGGTAAGGAGTTAAAGTATTTAAGTCCATTTAGAACCCAAATTGTGCTGTTTAATGTTTGATATCTCTAAGGTGCAGATCTGGTTTTTATTCTGGGATCATTTTTTTTTTCTCCTTAGACACAACCTGGAGAGAAGAGAAGAAAGCGTAGGAAAGTCCTGAAATCAAAGCAATTCCTGGATGAGGATGGCTGTATGGGTAAGGAGTATAAAGGGGCATTGACTGGCCTGAACTCTCTAGGTCTTCAGCATGATGTGGCTAGTAAAAGCTTGTGGTTGTCAACATTTCTTTTCCCACATTAATTTTGCCTTCCATGACCATACATGAGTGTCTCTGCCCACCTAAATCGGGAAGCTCATGGTTCACATTTAAATAAAAAATCACTAGATACCTGGCATCAGGTATTGATGTTTCCTTGGCTTAGCAGGAACAATATCACATATTCCCTTTAGGCCACTGCCCTAGTTTGCAGGGTCACCCACCCCGTTAAATTCATTACTCAAGGACAGTGGACCCGAAAGATAGATGGACAGCAGATATTTTATATTTAGTTTTTAGATGGGCTCCTTACTCTTCTTTCAGAGGTTTATATTTTTTATTTTTCCTCTTGAGGTTCCTATCATCCTAGTGGAAAAGATCACTACTCAGTTTTAGTGGGCCTAGTTGGCCCCCTCCCATGTTGATCATGGACTGAGATGGCACTTATGCTTGGTGTGATGTTTTTGTGTCAGTGATGAGACACTTGTCTTATGCCCTTGCCAGCATGTTTCTGGGGCATTACTGTGGGTATATCCCCTCCTTAAGTTCTAACAAAAAATGTTTTCCCAAAGCAGGCATGATTATGTCAGGAACAATTGTCCACCACACTGGGGGGGGGGTCAGAAGATTAGGAAAGTACAGTGCCTTGAAAATATTCATACCCCTTTTGAAATTATCCACTTTTTTTTTTTCATGTTATAAACGTAAATGTATTTTATCGGGATTTTATGTGATAGACCAACACAATGTGGCACATAATTGTGAAGTGGAAGGAAAATGATAAATGGTTCAACATTTTTTTTTTTTTTTTTACAAATATCTGAAAAGTGTGGTGTGCATTTGTATTCAGCTCCCTTTTCTCTACTCTGATACCCCTAATTAAAGTCTAGTGGAACCAGTTGCCTTCAGAAGTCACCTAATTAGTAAATAGGGTACATCTGTGTGTAATTTAATCTCAGTATAAATACAGCTGTTCTGTGAAGCCCTCAGAGGTTTGTTATAGAACCTTGGTGAACAAACGTCATCATGAAGGCCAAGGAACACACCAGACAGGTCAGGGATAAAGTTGTGGAGAAGGTTAAAGCAGGGTTAGGTTATAGAAAAAAAAATATATACCAAGCTTTGAACATCTCACGGAGCACTGTTCAATCCATCATCCGAAAATGGAAAGAGTATGGCACAACTGCAAACCTACCAAGACATGGCCGTCCACCTAAACTGACCGGCCGGGCAAGGAGAACATTCATCAGAGAAGACACCCATGGTAACTCTGGAGGAGCTGCTCAGATCCACAGCTCAGGTAGAAGAATCTGTCCACAGGACAACTATTAGGCCTCATTCACACGAGGCGGACTCCATTTCCACGGAGCCCGCCTTGGTCCGCCAGCTCAGCGGGAGAGCTCTCCGTTGATCTCCGCTGAGCCGATGGATGACAGGTCCCTCTCTGCTCACTGAGCGGGGAGGGGCTTGTCAGGCGCCGCTGCTGCCTATGGAGGGATCGGATGGACATGCTGTCCATTTTCGTCAGATCTCACACGATCCGATCCGCCAGCGACGGATCCGGACGTAGGGCCATCCGTCTGCTTTTAGCGGATCAGACGGGGTCGGATGTCAGCGGACATGTCTCCGCTGACATCCGTCGGTCCATAGGCTAACATGGAGCGCCCGTTCAGGTCCGCCATCAAAACAGACAGACAGACCTGAATAGTCCGATTGTGTGAAAGGGGCCTTAGTCGTGCACTCCACAAATCTGGCCTTTATGGAAGAGTGGCAAGAAGAAAGCCATTGTTGAAAGAAAGCTGTAAGAAGTCCCTTTTGCAGTTTGCGAGAAGCCATGTGGAGGACACAGCAAACATGTGGAAGAAGGTGCTCTGGTCAGATGAGACCAAAATTTTTTTCTTTTTGGCTTTAAAAGCAAAACTCTATGTGTGGCGGAAAACTAACACTGCACATCACCCTGAACACACCATCCTCACCGTGAAACATGGTGGTGGCAGCATCATGTGGTGGGGATGCTTTTCTTCAGCAGGGACAGGGAAGCTGGTCAGAGTTGATGGGAAGATGGATGGAGCCAAATACAGGGCAATCTTAGAAGAAAACCTGTTAGAGTCTGCAAAAGACTTGAGACTGGGGCGAAGGTTCACCTTCCAGCAGGACAACGCCCATAAACATACAGCCAGAGCTACAATGGAATGGTTTACATCAAAGCATATTCATGTGTTAGAATGGCCCAGTCACATTCTAGACCTAAATCCAATTGAGATTCCGTGGCAGGACTTGCTGTTCAGACACTCTCCATCCAATCTGACAGAGCTTGAGATATTGTGCAAAGAAGAATGGGCAAAAATGTCCCTCTAGATGTGCAAAACTGGTAGAGACATCCCCAAAAAGACTTGCAGCTGTAATTGCAGTAAAGGAGGTTCTACAAAGTATTGACTCCGGGGGGCGCCATACAAATGTACCCCCCCACTTTTCACATATTTATTTGTAAAACATTTTGAAAACCATTTATCTTCACAATTATGTGCCACTTTGTACATTTTACGTTTTTTGTATGAATACTTTTTCAAGGCACTGTATATCTCCGTTCTTTAATCCCCTTGACAAAAAAGGAGTTGATCTCCTCCCTCCTCCTTTCCCCTTCTTCCTCTTCCCTGTTGAAGACTGGGGACAGGTAATGACAGAATGGAATTACTGTGGGTGACAGAAGAGAAGGGGAGAATTCTATGCAGAACTCTTTAAAAAAAAAAAAGAAACGTATTCGGACTTAAGCACATATTGATCAGGCAAATTGTTAGCATCTATATTGTGTAGTGGAGCATCATGGGAAATGTAGTTCCAAAACATCTGGGGTGCCAAGGTTCACCATCACTGGGTTTATAGCAAGATAAGATTTACATTAAACTGATCACATTAAATGTATATCTAAAACCAATATTATCCACTTCAGCTCCAGAAGGTTTTGCCCAGTTCATAACCAGGCCATTTTGTTTGCTATTCGGCACTGTACTACTTAACCGGTAATTGTGCGGTCATGCAACACAGTACCCAAGCTACATTTTAGGTTATTTTTTCACAAAAATTGAGCTTTCTATAAGTGGTATTTGATCACCACTGGGTTTCTTATTATATAAACTAACAAAAACCGAAATTTTTTTTTGGGGGGGACATATTTTTTAATTTCTGCTATAAAATATATCCTATAAAAAAAACAAATGTCTTCAAAATTTTGGCCAAAATGTATTCTGCTACATGTCTTTGGTAAAACGAAATCCCAATAAGTATATATTAATTGGTTTGTGTGAATGTTAGAGCATCTACAAACTATGGGATATATACTGGAATTTTAAATGTGTTTTTCTATACTACTAATAGCGGTGATCAGCAATCTTTTAATGGGACTGTGATAGTGCGGTGGGAAATCTGACCCTAACTGACACTGAGTGGGAGCTGACATCACCAGTGATATTAATACATTGATCAGTGCTATACACTGTCACTGTACTAATGACACTGCCTGGGAAAGGGTTAACATCTCAGGTAATCAAGGGGTTAAAAGTTTGCCTAACCATGTGTAATATTTGCTGATTTTTACTAAAGATCTCTGTTTCCTATCCCTGATAAGAAACGGAGAAGATCACTTCCTCTGTACAGAGGTCTGTGTTGATTGTCAACACAGGGCTCTGGGCTGTGATTGGACACAGCCGATCAGCAGGTCCCAGCCTTGAATCATTGACTGGGGCCTGTTGATAGACTACCGCTGGGGGGGGGGGGGCACACCTTAACCGGAAAACGGGCAGTGGGGTACCAGCACATTGGTTTGCCTGTGTGAGATGCCCGTCTGCAGTATACTGCAGGCAGTCAGTCTGCGAGGGGCTAAAGGCATTGCTGCTATTTGAAAACCAGTTCTATGCCATAGGTAGCTGTTGACCTCTTTCTCTGTGTTGTCCAGTAACAGAAAAGGTCTATGAAAGCGAGTCTTGCACAGACAGCGGAGAGGAGTTCACCAAATCCAAACCAGCCGCGTCCAATCCATCCACTTCCACCGCCAAACCAAAAACAAAAGCAGAGACTAAAACCTCAAAGAAAGCGCCTGCTGCCAGCAAAGGGACGAAGCAAGCTTCTATCATGGGATTCTTCCAGAAGAAGTGATGGGCCTTGTTGTCTCCTATATAGACTTGACTGCTCGGAGATCTGGAGCAGATGCTGGTATATCTCCTACCTGTCATTGGTGGCCCAAGATGAGAGACGGTGATGTTGGTATTGTACCGGCCTTCCATGTAGCTGTGCCTGGACTGCTTGGGAATCATTGATCACCGTTATGAGTGTTAATTGTTGGGGAACGCACACAGCGCCTATGTCTTGTACTAGGCTCAAAAACTGACACGGGGTTCAATAATTCTAGATGTATTTTTATAAACTTTAATCTGCCTTGTTTTCCAAATATTCTGTCCTCTTGATGTGTGTGGGAGCTTCATGGCAGCGGCCCTTCCTTACGGGTTGTTACGTTGTTTTTTTTTTTTGTGCCTTTCCATAATTGCTTTGCCATCTTTCCATGGTCTGGACACACAAAACAAGTGTTTAGTTCCTTGAGACACTTCTCTAATACAATATATGGCCAGGATTATTTAGGCACCAGCATCTTTTTACTTAATCCACTGTACTAGAACCCAGATTTTGGGTTTTGGGTGGTGTAAGAACATCTGTTGGATTTGAAGCCTCATGCACACAGAATGTTTTGCGGCCTCTCCTAGACTCCTTTCCTCCTGGCAGCAGAGTTTTGGCAGAAAAAAAAAATAGCTTTGTGCTTGTAAACTCAACTCTACGTGTTTAGGCGCATCGAGCGCTTGGGCATAAATTCTTGGAATTGGCCAAAATAATAATTTTATTCTGGACATTGAAATTAATTCATACTAAAGTGCTAAAACGAGCTTAGGCGCGCTTACATGTGTTTAGGCACGTCAGACGTTTTTTCTGCAAAACTCTACTGCTCCTGGATACGCTGGCGGTGTTTTTTTTTTTTTTTTTTTTTTTTTTTTTCTTTACCTCTAAACGCCACTAACCTCAACTCCTTTTAAGGCTACTTTCACACTAGCTGGGTCATTCTAGCGGTAAAGCAGCGCTTTACCGGCAAGCTTTTAACCCCCGCTAACGGAAGAAGAGAGGGTTAAAACCGCCCGTGTTGCAGCGCTTCTGAAGTGCTATTTGAGGCGCTTAGGAAGCACTGCCTATGTATTCCAATGAGCAGGGGCGGAGTATACACCGCTCCAAAGATGCTGCTTCCAGGACTTTTTGTAACGTCCCGTAAGTGCACCCCCCCCCCGGTGTGAAAGCACTCAGGCTTTCACACTGGGGTGGCATTGGAGGCGGTTTTCAG
Source organism: Lithobates clamitans (assembly GCA_037952925.1). Lineage (NCBI taxonomy): Eukaryota > Metazoa > Chordata > Amphibia > Anura > Ranidae > Lithobates > Lithobates clamitans. Next base: position 2,542,790 of record JBBGZY010000083.1, on the reverse strand, counting down.
TTGCTATTTATGGCGCTAAAACGCCTTCAGTGTGAAAGTACGCCTGTGTGTGCGCATGGACACCTAGGCTGACATGCTGGAGCATTTAGAGAGGCAGGACAAAAAAAAAGCCAAATGCCCTTAGGAGCAGCAGAAAAATGTGCACGAGGCCTATTTAAAAAAAAAGAAGAAAAAAAAAATCCTTGAGGTCTAGTTTGATATGACCAGGGGCAGCTATGGAAAATCAAGAGCTTTACAGATTGAATTGTAAGAAAGGTGATGTCTCATGAACTCATTGCTGGTCATTTGGTTTCTTACCCACTTCTTTATACTGTTAGTGTTGCTGTGTGTCTGGATACTTTTTATATCCTTTCTCATTCAGAGCTCGATGTCTCCAGTGTCTGACAGCTGTTACAAAGCCAAGCAGAAAAGAGTCATTGAAGTTTTTTTTTTACCTTCATACATTCTATGCATGAAGGTAAAAAAAAAAAAAATACCTTCTGTGTGCAGCAGTCCCCCACCCACACCCTGTAATACTTACCTAAGCCCCCTCTTGATCCAGTGATGTGCATGAGAGCAGCGGTCTTAATGGGTCTCTACCTCTTCATTGGCTGAGGCAGCAGCAGAAGCCATTGGTTTAATTACAACTCGTGAGGAGAGAGCTGGGGCAGGGCTGAGCCACGCTTTGTGTGTGAATGGACACACAGAGCAGTGGCTTGGGAGTAAGCCTGGGTGGGGTGGGGGGGGGGGGTCCCATAACAAGCTGCTTACTATGGGAGCAGGAACGAAGGGCCCGAATCTGGGCTGCTCTGTGCAAAGCCCTTGCACAGAGCAGGCAAATATAACATGTTTTTTATCTAAAAAAAAAAATACTTTTTTATATCACTAATGAGCTTAGAAGTAACACCCTCCCTGATCGTCATTGGTACTAAATGGAGCTGTATCATTTTTATGGGAACATCTGTTCACTGCCTTCCTCCATCCCCAGACCAATTCATTTCATAGAACTGTCAGTCATCCCGGGTTCTCTGTATAATAAATGTAGACTCTCCATGGGACAGAAAGGTGGTTGGAGAAGATGGAGCAGAAATCCCTGAGATGCTGGAAAGAAGCCCGTGCATCCTATAATAATAATAATAATAATAATAATTGTGCAGCTTGCCGATATCCACTGGACTACCCCTTTACTTACATTGATCTAGAGAACATCCAAAGGGAACATTCCTGCATGCAGCACATTCTCCTTTCCCAGTACACAAACCATTATGACAATTTTTTTTTTTATGTTCTTAAAAATGACCTTTCCATTTCTAATTCCTGAGATTTACAAAAACAAGTCGTGTTTCTGGATAACTGCCAAAAACAAATGAACCTACTTGCAGTCTTGGCGACTGTACAGTAAAACCTTGGATTGCGAGCATCATTCTTTCCGGAAACATGCTTGAAATCCAAAGCGCAGTATATCAAAGCGAATTTCCCCATAAGAAATAATGGTAACTCAGGTGATTCGTTCCACAACCATTTAGTCATAAGTCCTTCAGTTTATAGTCCATATAAAAAGATTATAGCAATGTGACCAGGTTGTGTAACCATAAAATGTCCATCCACAAATGGAAGCCTCCACAAGGGGATTAGAAGCAAAATCCAGCAGGAGCTCCAGAGTATAAAAGAGAAGAGAGGCGCCTCTAAGTGTAGCAATATGGTTACATTTAATGAAGGTACAACATTTAGCAACTCACATGGTTGATGATTAAAAGAGGCACATCTAAGTATGCAGGCATCCGGGGTAAAGCTGTCCACATAGACCGTCCTCTGCACCGCCGGCTCTCACCGATGTCGGACTGCAATCGTGACCGGATAGACTACCCTGCAGTAGAGTGATCTGAAAGCGAGGCTTGAACTGCTCACGGAGCGCAGCATGGAAGGGATGATGTAGATGGCGGTGAGGAGGATGGTCTATGTGGACAGATTTACCCCGGATGCCTGCATACTTAGATGTGTCTGTTTTAATCATCAACCATGTGAGATGCCAAATGTAAAATGTTTACTGTAGTTTAAAAGTGGGAATGTCTCCAAATGTTTGCACACAACTTGAGGTGAAACCATAGTTATCTCCTGCAGCGTCCTTTAGTTTTTTTTTTTGCACTGAAAGTTTCATCTTTGAGGTGCTGGCCCAGCGCCCCTACTCCAGTGCTGAGGGTACAGGATCCTTTGTTGCCATTGGCATTATTATAAAGGATTTATAGAGCACCAACAGTTTGCGCAGTGCTTTACAACATTAATAAAGTCCCTAGTTTAAGAGCCCCCAGCTATGTTACAGTCCCAGCACAAAATTCCTATTGTGTGAAGGCTTCCAGTGTTATGACAGTCCTGCACGTCATGAAAACCTTCCTACCTGGACCATTGCCACTCATCGCTGTAACCGGTGGTCCTTTTCACTGCATTCCAGCACAGAGTGGAGAAAAAAAAAAGACCTCCCTCCCTGAGCTGGGCAAAGAATTTTGCACACTGTGGTCCAATTCTCCAACGCCTACATCACTGGCGACTCCTGTAGTGACACAGGGGTCGGATGATGGAGGCGATGCAGTCATTCAGCGCTCCAATTGTCATATGCTGGAGGTTGATCTGAAGCTAACATCTGCTTATGTATATTTTTCATCATATCTATACTTTTCATTGCCCAGGACTGAGTTTACTATAGGGGTCTATATACACACAATATTAATGGTCTTCAATCCTTTATATCATGTTGCAGTTTCTTTCAATGCATTCTGCTCTTTGTACAGTGATCTGTTCATTAAAGTGTTTCTTGTATAAGACTTATTTGGGCTTTCTTAAAAACATCATTATTTTCCCCTGTTCATCTTTCAGGACAGCCACCATAGAGAGTCCTTGGCTCCTCCCATGAAACACCACCTTATACTGCAAGATTTAAGCCTCGCCGGGCCCTCAGTTCTGGTGTTTCCTCCGGCGAGGAGACACCGCTAAGAAGCCGGGGCTGAACAGCCGGGGAGGCTGAGGCCGAGTGTTCCCTGAGAAGGGGGAGACGATGGTCTCTCTAAATCCAAAGCCAGGTAGGCTAGGGAGCCTGAGATTACCTGTATGGCTGCATCATGCGCACCCCAGCTTCTCTTAGGGAAGGAGGAAGCCTGGGGAGGCCTGCTATTCTTCCACCCAGGGGGTAGGTGCGCCGGGTCCCTCCTGCATTATGCAGCCAGTGTTGGAGCTCTAGAAGCCGGGCAGGATGACGGGCGACATCAGTTCTGGTGGGGCGGGCACTTCCGCCGGACCCGCATCTGCCGGTACCGGACGCTGGATACGAAAGCAGGCGGCTCTAGTGCGGCCTTTTTTTTTGCTGTACAGACAGCTGTCCAAGGCTCGGTTGGCCATCCGACCTCAGCAGGAGATGTCAGAGGCAGAGGCTTCACGAGCATCTCCAGGAGAAACCAGCCACTTCAAGGTAACCCTGGGGTGGTGTTTCCTTACTTATTCCTGATAGCTCCACAGGTGTTTCCCCTCCCTGGTGGTTGGGGGGAGTGCGTCCGGGACCCTGGTGGTGGTTGGTCCTTGGGGGGGGTTACGCTCCCGGTGGTCCTCTGTGGTAGCGCTGGTGGGCTTAGGCATTTATGGCTGCTGTTTCGGAAAGCCACAGACCAAAACAAGTCGTCCCACGTTTCTAAGAAGAAATGTCCCTCATGCAAAGTCACCATGGGGGAATCCTGGACCAAGGCGCTCTGTAAGAGTGTAGGCGGCAGAACAGGGTACGGACCTGGCGGCGTCCTTCAAGGCGCATTTTAGCACCTTTCAGTCTTCTAAGGCACTTTTTTTCTAGCTTACAGTTGTCGCAGCCCCAGGGCAATCCTCCACCAGCGCAGCAGAGTGTTACAGCTGGCCCAGAGGATACTCCCTCCGTTAGTGGGGAGAGACCAGGGGGCCCAGAGAGGAAATTGAGGAAGAGCCAGACAGCGCCGCTTCAGACTCCCAGGGGGAGTCGGGAGGAGAGGAGGTGGATGGGGAATCCACAAGAACCTCTCGTTTTATAAGCTTTCCCTTAATGAAGTGGAGGATCTCTTAGGAGCTATCCATACCACTTTGGGAATACAAGAAGAAAAGAAGGCGTTGTCGCTCCATGACCAGATGTGCAAGGGCATGGGGGAACAGAAAAAGAGGGTATTCCCGGCCACGATGTCTCGGTCGTAGCCATCAAGATCCCGAAAGGAAACCTTTCTTTTCATGGGCTTTGAAACAAAGGTTTCCCTTTGCGGAGGAAGAGGCTCTAGTCTGGAATAAATCTAGGCTAGACTCAGCTTTTTTTTTACAGGTTTCTAGGTATATTGACCAGGCCTTCGAGGACATGGGGGCACTTTCAGACCTCATGGACAGAAGGATGGACTCGCTCTTGAAGAAGTCCTGGGACTCGTCGCAGGGAAACCTTAAGCTTGCCATGGTGGTCACAGTGGTGGCCCGCAACATGGAATATTGGCTTACACAGATTAAGGCGCACATTGAAACGGGGATGCCAAAAGAAACTATGCGCATGTCCGTAAGATCCGCAGCCCTGACAAACTCTGCAATAAGGGCCCTATGGCTTAAGATGTGGCAGGGAGACAGCACGTCCAAGGTCAAACTCTGTGGGATTCCACTTCAGGGGACCTATTGTTTGGGCCAGGTTTGGAAGTCATTTTGGATCATACGGCCGGCAAGAAAAAGGCTTTTCCCATTCAAAAAGGAAATTTGAAGAGCAGACTAAAAGAAAGTCTCACCCTCAGAGTAAGTTTGAATCCCCAAAAGCTAAACTGCAGAAGAAGGCTTGGGGGCAGAAGGGCAAGGGGCGTGGTGGCGGTGACCCCCCCCCCCCCCCCCAAACAGCCCAATGACGGGTTAACCACCGTGGGAGGAAGATTGGGGGCTTTCCTCCCAGAGTGGGAGATGATCACCTCCAACCAGTTTGTGTTAGGGATCATAAGAAGAGGATACCGGCTGGAATTTTGTCACCGAGCTGCCCAAGTGCGCAGAAAAGTCGTCTGCTCTTCTGTTCCTCCAACTCCTGTAGGGAGGATAGGAGGTGGTGGTACGAGTCCCAACAGGTGAGACTGGCAGAGGCTTCTATTCCCACATATTTGTGGTCCGCAAGCCTTCGGGAAAGTTCAGGCTTATCCTGAACCTGAAGCCTCTGAATGTCTCAGTAACCTACAGGAGGTTCCGAATGGACTCTGTCTACTCGGTGAAGGCACTTCATCCCCCGAACTACTTCATGGCATCGATAGATTTGAAAGACGCCTATCTGTAAATCCCTATCGTAGAGGGCTACCAGAAGTTCCTCAGGTTGGTGGTAAAAATCAGATAAGGGACGTTCCATCTACAGTTCAGGGCCCTCCCCTTTGATCCATCTCCCCCCCCCACACCTTCACCAAAGTCATGATGGAGGTCCTGGCTGTTCTGCGGCTCGGAGGCATAGCAGTAGTCACACACTTGGACGATCTACTCCTGTTTGACTCTTCCCTGGAGCAGTTGTCCCAGGATCTACAGGTGGCAAGAGGCATCCTAGAAAACTTGGGGTGGCTCTTGAACCTGGAAAAATCCAACTTGGTTCCACCCCAAAAGGTCACCTTCTTGGACTATGTGTTGGATTCAACAAAGCAGAAGGTCTTCCTTCCCTTAGAGAAGATCCAGAAGGTGGACAGTGCACCAGCAAAGCATGACCCAATTTGCTACAGCAGGGGAAAAAATTCCTTCCTGATCCCCCCCGAGGGGCAATCGGATTTTCTCTGGATCAACTTTACCTATGTCAGTACCCAGTTATATTATGTGCATTTAGGAAAGAATCCAGGCTTTTTAAAGTAATCTACTGAGCTGGCCAGAACCACCTCTGGCGGGAGTCTATTCCACATTTTCACCGCTCTTACTGTGAAGAAACCTTTCCGTACTTGAAAATGAAATCTCTTTTCCTCCAGATGTAAAGAGTGCCCTTTTGTCCTCTGTGATGACCTTAAAGTGAATAGCTCAACACCAAGTTCACTATATGGACCCCTTATCTATTTATACATGGTGATCATATCACCCCTTAATCTCCTCTTCTCAAGAGAGAATAAATTCAGTTCCTCTAATCTTTCCTCATAGCTGAGCTCCTCCATGCCTCTTCTCAGTTTGGTTGCCCTTCTCTGCACTTTCTCCAGTTCCCCGATATCCTTTTTGAGAACTGGTGCCCTGAACTGCATATTCCAGATGAGGTCTTACTAATGATTTGTACAGGGGGGCAAAATGATATCTCTCTCTGGAGTCCATACCTCTCTTAATACAAGAAAGGACTTTGCTCGCTTTGGAAACCGCAGCTTGGCATTGCATGTTCTTATTGAGCTTATGATCTAATAAAACCCCCAGATCTTTCTCCACCATTGATTCCCCCAGTTGTACTCCCCCTGGTATGTATGATGCATGCATATTCTTAGCCCCAAGTGCAGAACTTTACATTTATCAACATTTAGGCTGCATTCACAACTGAGCGTTCTCAGCTCAAAAGTTCCAAAATACCCAACAAGCAAAATCCCATTCATTTCAATGGCACCTGTTCACATATCAGCGTTTTGTCGCCTGAAGCTAAAAAATAAATACATAAGCTTCTTTTTGGGCAGATTACAAGTGTTTTTGGTCCCATAGACTTCAATAGAAACGTCCGACTTTAGCAGAAAAACACTTGTAAAAATGCTCACATAGCATCTCTCTACTACCACCTAATTTCCTCTCCCTCTCCTCCCCCCAGTGCTTAAATTGGCTAAACAAAAACTCCTGAAGCTGTAAAAAAAACTCTTGTTATACACTTAGAATGCATTAACGTGAAAAACATTGAGGGTTTTTACAACCCCTTTAAACCCCATTTGCCACATAGTCGCCCAATTAGACAATACATTGTGGTCGGCTTGTAAATTGGAGACATCCTGTAAGGACGTTATTCCTCTGCATAGTTTGGTGTCATCTGCAAAGACAGAAATGGTACTTTTAATCCCAGACCCGATATTATTTACTCCAGAGAATAAAATAGTGGTAGATCCAATAAATTACCCTATTTTTTTTTGTAGAATATAAACGATGAGGTTGCACCGAGTAAATAGATACCCAAAATGTCAAGCCTTAAAATTACATGTTCCCGTGAAATGCTGACAAACTCTGGTGTAATATATTGGCAATGCCCATACAGGTCATCCGTTTAGACCAGGGGTGTCCATCCTTCTGACCTTCTTGTGCCACACTGGAAGATGAGGAATGGTCTTGGGCTGCACATGAAATACACTAACAATAAGGATAGCTGATGAGCAGAAAAAGTTGGGCAGATCACAAGTTGACGATCACTGATATAGATACCTGAGTAATAAAACTAACTTAATTTTTTGTAACATTTTTTATTTTGAAAGTAAAAGGGGCTAAGAATATGCATGTATCATACATACTAGGGGGAGTACAACGAGGGGGTCAATGATAGGCAAGGATTGGGGTGTTCTGGTAGATCATAGATTTAGGCCCCTTTCACACTCTTACGACTCGTCCTACGATTTGGGACTGCAAAGTTGCATGACAAGTCGTTCCGCATGATTCCCAATGACTACCATTCATATTATTACGACTTCAAGTCGTTGCGACTTCAAAGTAGTCCCTGCACTACTTTAGTCCAACTTTGATCCTACTTCAGCCCATTGAATATCACTGAAGTTGGATCAGTCAGTTCACCATATTAACTGATCCGACTCTGGCATGCGACTTGTGCTCTGATGATCTTGTAGGGGAACTCCAAATTTGAAAAGAAAAATGGCATGGGTTCTCCCTCCAAGAGCATACCAGGCCCTTCAGTCTGGTATGGATTTTAAGGTGTGTTTTTTTGGTATGGGGGTCCCCCCCCAAAATCCATACCAGACCCTTATCCGAGCACAAAGCCTGGCAGGTCTGGAAAAGGGGTTGGGGGCGAGTGAGCGCACCCCCCCCTCCTGAACCGTACCAGGCCGCATGCCCTCAACATGGGGGGGGTTGGGTGCTTTGAGGTGGGGGGGCCTGCACCCCCCACCCCATAGCACCTTGTCCCCATGTTAATGAGGGCAAGGGCCTCTTCCCGACAACCCTGGCTATTGGTTGTGGGGGTCTGCGGGCAGGAAGCTTATCCCAGGCCCCCAGCCTATGTGAATGAGTATCGGATACATTGTACCCCTACTTATTCACCTAAAAAAAAAAAAAAGTGTCAGAAATAAAACAGTACACAGGTTTTTAAAGTAATTTAGTAGGGAGCTCCGGCATCTCTTCCGATTTCTTCTCCCCTCTCCGGCTCTTCTCCCTCCTCTGACAATGTGTTCTGCCTCGTCCGCTGATGTCTTCTGCCTCTGCCGGATCTTCTCCACTCTCCGCTGATGTCTTCTAGCCCTCTCCGGTTCTTCTCCCTATATCCATTGTCATCTGCCTGTGCCGGGTCTTCTCCACTATCTTCTCGCTCTTTTGCCCGGTCTTCTCCGCTGTCTTCTCACTCTGTTCTTCTTCCGATGTTGACTTGATGCCCTCTCCCGCTCTAATGCTGGGTACGCGGTGTGCCACTACTTACATTGGCATGGGGCAGGGTCACCGGAGGCCTACCCCTTATGGCATCACTGCCCATCATGTGTTAAAGTGGGAGTAAACTCCAGTGCATAATTTGTACCTATACGTAAGCCTATAATGTTTACCTATAGGCAGGAGTGACATCTTCGCGGCTACAGCCGGAGTCTGTGAACCCGGAAGGAAGACGGGTGAAGATGGAAGCTGAGCTGCCCCCCGATTTCAGTTGCACCACCCCACACAGCACATAGTGGATGAGGGGCACAATCAAACAGCAACCCCCTGAATACAGCCTTGTGACATTTACTTGCCTGGTGTTATCGGGAGTCCCTGTATGCACTGCTGCCTGTGCTATTACAAAAAAATGTCAGCTGTGCCGGGGTTCTCAGTGCTGGCCACCACAGCTACTATGCTTGCATGGCATCTCTCCATATGTGCCTATGCCTAGCTTGTTCCTGCCAGCCCCTGTGGGTTCTATGTAGGGTTGCCACCTGTCCAGGATTCACCCGGACAGTTCGGGTTTGGAATCATATGTCCGGGTTTCAGACCGTCCTGAAACCCGGACACATTATTCAGACCGGACTATGACTTCCCAGCAGGGCTGCTGGCTGCAGTTGTCTAAGTTGAGAGTGTCTGTTACACTATCTTTCATGTTGCCCAAAGCCAACACTAACAATTCCCCCCACAACACACAGACAGGAGAGAAGAGGGCTTGATCTGCACCTCTTCCTCCCACCCCTACCCCTCTGTGTCTGCCCACACTTCAATCCCCGGGGCTGTGCCTCAGAAAAGGAAAGTGGGGACGGGAAATTTGAAGTCCAGCAGCCTCAGATACATCTGGATGAGAGGTGCTGACTGCCAAGGGGTGAGTGAGCTCACCATCCATCCCTGTCTGTGACTGAAGTCTCCCCCCTTCTCTCTCCTGCCTCTGACTGAGTACACTAAAGTAAATCAGGGTTCTCAGAGCACCCCTTACATCAGAGGCCACAGTGTTCCCCCTTACATCAGAGTCTTCTCCGTACATCAGAGTTCTCATTGTTCCCCCTTAAATCAGGCAGTCACAAGTGCTTTTTTTTTACCACTACTATTCCTTCATATTGGCTTTTGGAATTTACAAATACAGCAATTTAGATTTTGGATGAAAGGCTTAGCGTCGGAAAACAATTTTTGATAGATAAAAAGTGCATTTTATATACAATTATATAGATCAGATCAAAATGAGGGACAAATGAGGAGGAATGAGGGACAGAGGGACATTGCTCCAAATCAGGGACAGTCCCTCGAAATCAGGGACAGCTGGGAGCTATGGGATTGGAGGAGAGGGTTGGCAGACACTGAGTGGTTAGTAGAGTGGATAAGTCTGGCAGCAGCATTCATGATAGACTGAAGAGGGGAGGAGCCTATGGAGAGGCAGGCCAATGAGAAGGGAGTAACAATAGTCAAGGCGAGAGATAACGAGGGAGTGAATGAGGAGCTTGGTGGTTTTATTTGTTCAAAAAGGGGCGAATTTTAGAGATGTTGCGAAGATGTTACAAATTCTACAAACTTTTGACAACGATTGGACTTGAGGCTGAAATGAGAAGTCGGAGTCTAGGATTACACCTAATACAATACCCTGGCGTGGAGGGGAGAGACCGATGGTTGCATTGTTGATTTTGGCAACAAAGAGTCATAATCAGGACTGATTATAGAAATACAACATTTTATTAATTAAAAAAAAAAAATGACAGCTAAAAATATGCACAGTGTGAAGACAATGGATGTTACAACTTCACAAATATTAGGTCAAGAATTAAAACACTGCAAGAGTGAAAGATGAAAATAGACAAAAAGACACACAAAACATTAAACAAAAACAAAAAGTCCGGACGCCAAACACCATTCACATAGGGATAATTATCGCTTAATGGATGTAAAGAACACGATTAATATTATTGACAATAATAGGACTATTATATCATTACATAAGGATACCATCATTACCACGATTCCAACAATTATCGATCCTCCATCAGAAATGAATCCAGCATCAATCAGCCTGCACCACAACAGCATTGGTCAGGTCAGGACATCTGGGGTGCCAAGGTTCTCCATCACTGGGTTAGGCCAATGAGTGAACCTATATAAAATGTGGTCCCTCGTGCTACTAAGGGTCCTTTCACACGGGGACGGGGGCGTTGTCGGCGGTAAAGCGCCACTATTGTAAGCGTCGCTTTACCGTCGGTATGCGGCCGCTAGCGGGGCAGTTTTACCCCCCTGCTAGCGCCCAAGAAAGGGTTAAAACCACCGCAAAGCGCCTCTGCAGAGGCGCTTTGCCAGCGGTATAGCCGCGCCGTCCCATTGATTTCAATTGGCAGGAGCGGTATACACTCCGCTCCTTCACCGCTCTGAAGATGCTGCTGGCAGGACTTTTTTTACCGTCCTGCCAGCGCATTGCTCCAGTGTGCAAGCCCTCGGGGCTTTCACACTGGAATGAAAGCAGCGGCACTTTCGGGTCGGTTTGTAGGCGCTATTATTAGCGCAATAGCGCCTGCAAACCGCCCCAGTGTGCAAGGACCCTAAGTGAACAACATCTAACTAAATGGCGTGATAATGCTGCTAGATCTAATGTCTTGACACTGTGCATATTTTTAGCTGTCATTTTTTTTTTTTTTTTTAAATGAATGCGTTTTGTATTTCTATAACCAGTCCCGATTATGAATCCTTTGTTGCCATAGTAGCCACTTTCTTCCCGGGTAGTCTCTACCAGGGTCCCTTTTTTCTATGCCTGCTTTTATATTACTGCACTGTCTCATCGCACAACTAGCTTGGATGCAGTGTACCTATTGTACACTAGGAGGCAGCACAACCCCACACTTCCCACCTACAGGCAGGCGTACTGAACTCCAGTTTATATGTCAGTAGCATAATCAGGTTTCTTTGGCAGTGTGGATCCTATTTTAGCTGTAGCTGCACATGACTAACAAGTTGCCTTATGTAAAAAAAAAAACAAAAAAAAAAAACTTAAAACCCATATCTGGGCTTCCCTATTTACTTCCCTATATACTTTCCTATATACTTCCCTATATACTTTCCTATATACTTCCCTGTATACTTTCCTATATACTTTCCTATATACTACCCTGTATACTTTCCTATATACTACCCTGTATACTTGCCCTTTTCAGATGTGCTCAGGCGAGTCGCATGCTGCATATTCCTATTTTCTCCAGCACTGGACACTCCTTGATACACAGAATTGTGTGATTATTTGTGTCCCCAGAATTATTACACTGTGGGGGGCAAGGTGACTCCCCTACTGCACTTACGGTAAGTCCTCAGTCTTCTGGACTAAATGACACTATGGGGGTTGATTTACTTAACCTCCCTGGCGGTATGATTATTTCGGATTTTAGGTGCTGAAAGCGGTACAATTATTTTGCATAGAAATTTGGCGTTTTATATTGTAGGTCTGTAATTCTTGGCAATAACACACTTAGATCTGTCCAAACAAGAGTCTAGTAGACATCCCAGGTATGATGGAGTTTGAAACACAAAATCATAAATTATAATATAATAAACAAATATAAATCATTAAAAAAAAATAATAATATAATAATAAAATACTTTTCCCCCGATTCACTATCGTTCAATTCTGCAAGTGATTCTAATTTACTATCGCTGATTTCTAGCTGGTCTAAAGCCACTTTTGACATAAAGGGACACTTTTTGGTTGCTAGGGACAATCTCAAATTTCCAGGCAGAAAGAACAGTATATATAATATAAAACTGCATGCAGGGCATTGGACAAAGCACTGGGGACAAAAGGGAAGTGAAATGATTTCATACAGTACTGTATGTGTTCTGATTTTTACATTTTTTTGAATTTGCCGCCAGGCTCCGCCCCCGTGCGTCGCGACGCTTGCAGGGAAAGGAGCCCAGCACAGAGAGGCTTCGGGAGGAGGACAGAGCCCGCAGACACAGCGGGGGGACATCGCAGGATCCTGGGGACAAGGTAAGTAACCTCTTCCAGGATCCCGCAATGCAATCCGGAGTGTGGCTCGGGGGTTACCGCTAATGGTGCTGAAATTTATCCCCCGAGCCACACTCGGGAAAACCATCAGGGAGGCTACACTGGAGAGTGCAAAATCTGCAAATGTACGCGAACGTTAACTAATAAAATTCTATACTATGAACATGGATGTTACCAGTGTACGAGCTCCAATGATTAGGCACTTCTAGTTGGAACTACAGTCAACCAGATTTTCCTCCTGCAACTGCTGAAAGCCGGCTTCTCCCCCTCTCCCTCCTTCCGGCATTCAGCGGCTGCAGTAGGAAAATCTTCTTTTTGCTATTCAAAATAAAAAAATTCTAAATTTTAAACCATTTTATTGTGGCCTGCGAATGGTTGCCAAATCACTTAAAGTGTCACTAAACTTAAAAACGTTTTTTACCCTAATGCATTGTTTGCATTAAGGTAAAAAAAGTTTTCAATTTCTCTGTGCCCCCCCCCCCCTTCCCCTGGGTGAAGAGTAAGAGAGGGGAGAAGAGATCAGCGCTGTGCATGGCTGCATCTATTCTTCCCTTCCTCTTCACACAGCATTTGAGAAGCAGCAGGAGACATTGGCTCTTGCTACTGTCAATCAAATGCAGTGAAGAGGAAGTGGGGGCGGGCCTAAGTCCCACTATGTAAGTCTATAGAGCGCGGCTCCATAGACACACAGGTCGGAAGCGCGCGGGCAACATTTCTCTCCATAGCCAGCGGCTGGCTATGGTGGTCATCAAAAGAAGAGGAGGAGCCAAGATTGCTGCCGGGGACCCAAGAAAAGGAGGATCGGGGGCCTTACTGAGCAATACCACTGCACAGAGCAGGGAAGTATAACATGTTTGTTATTTTAATTAAAAATAAATATAAATTACTTTAGTAACACTTTATAGAGCATACCTTGTATACAACCTGTTTACTTGACTAGAGACTTTGTATTATTGGAAATTTACTGTTTCTTAATGTGACAGATCTAGCCGGGACAGAGTCTTTTGGAGGGGACTGAATTCTAGCCTCTTGCCTACCGATTATGGGCCCTGGCATTTGGGGGAACGGTGCTCTTTGTGAGCTGTATGCCTGGGGACCCTTGAGGTGATACTTTAGATTCGGGTCCATGTCCCCCAAGACACACAGACTCTGGTGACCCTGGATATGCCATATTAGAATAGTGACTGATTCATACTGTTGGGACACATACTGTTAGATGCTATAATCATCAACTCCAGCCAACTGTCTGTTGTATTCTATCGTGTAAATGAGTCTAGTGTGGCTTCTCTTTCAGCCATTGTTGTCTGGGCTAATTAACCCTGCAATTGTATGAAGGAGTTCTGTGTTGAGATGTATGATAATGTGTATTGTATAGTCGGTGAGCTAGGAGACGTGAAGTCTGCCCTAAAGGTTATGTCTCTGAGTCACCTGGGCTGTCTAAAGGATTAGATAATTAGCTCGTGTTAATTAGGTTTCTGGTGAGAGGTTGTATTTCCATCCTGCTGTATATATTTGTGTGAGATCTCAAAATAAAAGTCATTCTTGTTTGACCCTCAACACAGAGCCTCGTCTCGTACTTGGGGGGAGAATTATTTGTATGGGTTTCTTGTTCAGCTGATTTAAGTGTTCGGTAGCTGCCTTTGTGTTCGGAAACGGAATATCCTAAACGGCTTCAACCCCTTTCATACTCGGGGTGTCGTTACAACTGGTAGCAAGCAGCGGGATGATTCCCACAGCCCAGAAGGACAGCTACAAGAGGACAAAGGCTAATAGAAGCACAGTATGAACGGCTAAAGCGCTCAACCCTCAAGGACTTACTGGAGAACCGGGGCCAACCGGCCAACAACCGTAAGAAGAGGGACATTATCACAGAACTAGTCAAAATGGATTGAGCTGAAAGACCCAACACAACCGAAAGGCCCAGAGTAACAGACCTGACACCCGAAGAGGCAAGACGTTACATTAACTATGTTATAGAAGCATTTTCCTCTTCATACACCCCTGAAGAAGGAGAAAAATTACACTCCGAAACGCGTTGAGTGCAAAGAGGACTTCACTTGCGTTGTAAAAATGTTGATAACATTCAAAATTACTTAAACATTCCATTTCTCTATATTTGAATATGTATCATTTTTAGTGATAATGTTTAATTACTAATAAATATTTTTGTACTACAAATACTTCATACACTATTTTAATTACAATTTTATGTGCCTTTAACGTCCGCCTTAGGGAAGCTCTTCTTCTTTGTTCTTAATACTGGATGTGGCACTGATTGGCATAATATTACCGTTTCTCTTCTTTGTCTTAGTAACACTTTAAGTAGCCCATGCTCTTCAAAGGGTTGAGGTCCCCTGCATTAGTGTGATGGTCAGTGGGATCTCCTTACACTTCTTGTCATTGGGAAGAATTACTCCCTTATAGATAGATAAAAAGATTCATGGTGTCAGTGCGAACTTATCTGAGAGGCAGAAGTTGCTCATTACTCAAGGAGCCCCTAGCAACCTCCTGGAGGAACCCTAGGGCTCCACTAGGGTTCCAATTGCCACTGAACTTTTGGCAATAGACTGCTCATGGATTATTAGACTTTATAATATTCAGCCACCCTGCTGTTCATCACATCCTCTTATTACATATTCAAAACCTAGAAAAATCTTTTAACTGACTTTATTGATACTTCAAGGATAACAACCAAATAATTTTTTATAAAATCAGCTTTTTTATTGCATGATTAAAATCAAATACAAAATCATAAAAAAGATCTGGGGAATACCCCCGCAAAAATATGGTTACCGCCTAATAAGATATTTTACATTCCTTTTTATTATCTTCCAAAGCTCAATAATCCAGAGAGATCAACGCATTTTGTGCAAATGCTTCCTCAGGACCTTCATACAGGATTGGAAGAGTGTGACCTATATGTCAGGTAAGAGGCTGCAGACAGGGACGGCTAGCTGGCAGGCTCATATACAGTGCCTTGAAAAATTATTCATACCCTTTGAAATTTCCCACATTTTGTCATGTTACAACCAAAAACATAAATGTATTTTATTGGGATTTTATGTGATAGACCAACACAAAGTGGCACATAATTGTGAAGTGGAAGGAACCTTTCTCTGCAATTACAGCTGCAAGTCTTTTTGGGGATGTCTCTACCAGCTTTGCACATCTAGAGAGGGACATTTTTGCCCATTCTTCTTTGTAAAATATCTCAATTGGATGGAGAGCGTCTGTGAACAGCAATTTTCAAGTTTTGCCACAGATTCTCAATTGGATCTAGGTTGGAACAGCATACAGACTATCGGTATTTCCGATAGTAATTTGTTCCGTCGGAAAAATTTAGAACATGTTCTCTATCTAAGTCCGTCTGAATTTGACAGAAAAAGTCCGATGGGGGAATACACACGGTCGGAATATACAATGAATAGCTAACATCGGACTCTTTCTGTCGGAAATTCCGCTCATGTGTACGTGGTATAAGACTGCTCTGTATTTGGCTCCATCCATCTTCCCATTAACTCTGACCAGCTTCCCTGTCCCTGCTGAAGAAAAGCATCCCCACATCATGATGCTGCGACCACCATGTTTCACAGTGGGGATGGTGTGTTCAGGGTGATGTGCAGTGTTAGTTTTCCACCACACATAGGCGTTTTGCTTTTAGGCCAAAAAGTTCAATTTTGGTCTCATCTGACCAGAGCACCTTCTTCCACATGTTTGCTGTGTCCCCCACATGGCTTCTCACAAAATGCTAAAAGGACTTCTTAAGGCTTTCTTTCAACAATGTCTTTCTTCTTGTCACTCTTCCATAAAGGCCAGATTTGTGGAGAACACGACTAATAGTTGTCCTGTGGACAGATTCTCCCACCTGAGCTGTGGATCTCTGCAGCTCCTCCAGAGTTACCATGGGCCTCTTGGCTGCTTCTCTGATTAATGCTCTCCTTGCCTGGCTTGTCAGTTTAGTTGGATGGCCATGTCTTGGTAGGTCTTCAGTTGGGCCATACTCTTTCCCAGGGGCAGCCCATTCATTAGGGCGTACAAGCGCCACCCCCTCTTTCCACACTACCCCCTATATGGTTAATAGCATAGCATCAATCTATCCATGGCCACCGCGGCCACTCCTTATTTATGCGTCCGGCCCCTTTCAGGACACTGGGCACAAGAATTACAGCAGCGGGGGTGTCTTTTTTGAAGCACCTGATTAGAGCAATAGGCTCTAATAGGCTTCAAAATAGGGTAGACTCGGAGCACAGAGCATTGCGCTCGGAGCCCACCCAGATGTGTTAAAAAAGCGGATATTCATTTGCTTTTCTAACACTGAATTGCCTCTTCGCCAATCAGGAAGCGTGGGTCTGATACCCGTTTCTCGATTGACTGAAACGTCAGGCGATCCTATTGGATGCCTAGGAGGAGGAAGAGGGGGATACACGGCGGAAGGCGCCGTGATCCCCACCACAGGAGGAGGAAGAAAGCCGCCGGACACGCTGCCCGCCCGCTTCCTAGATAGGTTAAGTGTGGGGCTTTGATGTCCCGGCTGTCCTCCCGAGGGTGGGGGTTGCCGCAGCCGCCGACTGACCGGGGGCGTGGGGGGGTGACTGTTTGCTGCCCCCCCCCAAAAGAAAAAAAACACCAGCCGCCACTGCTCTTTCCATTTTCGGATGATGGATTGAACAGTGCTCTGTGAGATGTTCAAAGCTTGGGATATTTTTTTTATAACCTAACCCTGCTTTAAACTTCTCCACAACTTTATCCCTGACCTGTCTGGTGTGTTCCTTGGCCTTTGTGAAGCTGTTTGTTCACTCAGGTTCTCTAACAAACCTCTGAGGGCTTCACAGAACAGCTGTATTTATACTGAGATTAAATTACACACAGGTGGACTCTATTTACTAATTAGGTGACTTCTGAGAGCAATTGGTTCCACTAGATTTTAGTTAGGGGTTATTAGAGTGAAGGGGGCTGAATACAAATGCACGCCACACTTTTCACATATTTATTTGTAAAAAATTTGGAGAACCATTTATCATTTTCCTTCCACTTCACAATCATTTGCCACGTTGTGTTGGCCTATCACAAAAAAAATCCCTGAAAAATACATTTACGTTTTTGGTTGTAACATGACAAAATGTGGAACAGGGGTATGAATACTTTTTCAAGGAACTGTACTTACCTTCTCTGTGTAGTGGTTTTGCACAGAGCAGCCCAGATCCTCCTCTTCTTGAGTCCCACGCCGGTGCTCCTGGCCCCTCCCTCCTCCCGGGTGCCCCCACAGCAAGTAGCTTGCTGTAGGGGCACCCGAACAGGCGTGTTGTGCATTTACAACCACTTTAATTGTTGGTAAAGAAAAGTCATAAAAACATTCAATGAGTTTCGGGGGGCAACACCACTGTCCCGACACAGGATAAAAAATTGGATGGCCCCAGAGAAGACAGGTCCATTGCTGCTTAACAACTGCTGTCAAGTTGTTACTCCATGATTGGAGTTCAATGCTGGTTCTTAGATAGATTTGAAAGTCTCCCATGTTTTATGCTGTGTTGAGTCCCGATGAGGGGGAAGTGGTGGTGCCCACAAAATGCGTTGGCTGTTTTATATGACTTTTTTGTTAACCAGCAATTAAAAGGATCTTGGACTGTTTTATTAGATTTTGGTCTGCCCTTCCCTTTCTATGTTTTAAACTTTTTTTGATGACTCTCACAAAGGTGTTATCTATTACTAAGCCTATACCATGACTTGGATAAAGGACAACCTTTACAGACATATTTCCACCAACAACCCTTGTATTGCGTGTCCCGTCAGGGAGATTCTCCCTCTCTCTTCTGGAACCGATGTCATTGGGACATAAGGTAAAGGGGAAATCCGAAATTTTCATAACTGTGAAGAGAATGGGAACAGAGGGAACATCTTCCAATGGGGACATCTTTTCCAGTGACACCTGTCTAATCTCACCTTGGGGAGATGTCCTCTATTTTCCACTTGTGTCTCTTGTTGAGATATCCCTAGAAAACTGTATCCATTCCCTACTCTTTCCAAAAATGTAGAAAAGTTTTGGACTTTCCTTAAAGGAAGCCAATACTGGGCTGCCATTGCTGACCTCCTTCTCCAAATGCTATTTGCTTGGCCCTCATGCCATTCCTCTGTCTTCAGCACGTTCTCTCTGCCTTGCAGTTAGGGGTGGAAGAAGCACCTGAATACTTGTTTGGGGTCAGTGACTTGGCATGAAAACGAAATCAACCTGACAGCCAGGCAGCCAGAGCCAAGAGAACCTGTTCACATAAATCCAGATTCCATAGTTCCAGCGTGACGGGACAAACAGATTTTCATTCTTCTCCTGGCTCTCCTTTAGATTCCTTCCAAGATTCCTCTGTTCTGGCCACAGCTTCAAGCAGTTAATCTCACAATGGCCGAGGTGCTGACTCAGAGTTTGGAAAAATAATTTAAGATTTAATGTTTTGTCAAAAACAAAAAAAAGTTCTCCCTGGAACCCAACAATCCCAGTGTGGCGATATTTCCCCCCCCGGTCCATTCCTCTTTTTTGGAAGAATCGCACAATAAATACCGATCGTCTGCTGCGTGGCGAGATGGGAATTGAGGATGTTATTGCTTCCTAGAACAGGAGGTGAAGCAGCATGTGGCTGTCACTGGTTTATGAGAACTTTCCTTCACATTGCATTTCCATATCTCTCTGCACAACTATGTTCTCCATATTTGTTCCATAGCGAAGCACGCTCTCGGAATTAAACGGTACAAATATTCAAACCAATCAGAAATCATTTCTTAACTGACTATGGTAAACTGGAGTTTTGGTGGCTAGGGCTCCCTGTACTGCGCTTTTTTGAAGATTAGCATAAGGGTGCAAAATATTATTATATCATTTTTTAAAGATGTTAATGTCATTTTAAAAGTGGTTTTCTATATTTTGAAATGCAGCTTTCATTGAAGGCCCAGTCACATTTTTGCGGCATTTCACCATTTCAGGTGCTTTGCGCTAAGGTAGTCTGTTGAAATGAATGAGCTGCCAATGCACCCCAACCATGAATTACTTTTTGGCAACTCAATGTACCACTACGTTTGCCATGCATTAGCGCACTGCAACCCAGTGTGTCACCTTGGTTCCAAAATGAGTGGCACTGCAATGCATGTTACGGTGACGTATATATTTTTACCACTAAGCATTAAGCCCTTGGGATATTAATAATAACTAAGTTCAGGGCTGTCACAGACCATGCACCAACCTCTGGACTCTCCATAAACGTGATCACTGGAGGAAGCTCAGGCCCCAGGAACCACAACGTAGGCACAAATGTATTACATTTATTAAATTTATTCCGTGTCCAACCACACCTTTACCTACAATTCTACTTCCGCCTCTCCTCTCCCTTCCGCTGTTGGGGTCCCCTAAGGTTCTGTTCTTGGACCTCTCTTATTCTCCATCCACACCTCCTCCCTGGGTCAGGTAATAGACTCCCATGGCTTCCAATACCATCTCTATACTGACGACACCCAAATCTATCTCTCTACCCTTCAGCTCACTCCTTCAGTCTCTTCACGTATCACTGATTTACTAACAGACATATTAGTCTGGATGTCACACCACTTCTTCGAACTCAATCTTTCCAAAACTGAGCTCATAATATTGCCATGTGCCCCATCCCCTGACTTCTCTGTCAAGATCAGTGGCACAACCATCAACCCATCCCTGCATGCTAAGGATCTAGGTGTAGTCCTGGACTCTGAACTATTCTTTCAGCCCCACATCCAATCACTGTCCAAATCTTGCTGCCTCAACCTCCGCAACATCTGGAAGAAACCTCCCTGTGGCTTTGCACTCTGCATTTAGAGCCTGTTGGCAGAACCATTAAACTGTAAGGTCACTTGCCTATGTTTTCCCATCCAAATCTGAGGACTATAGCTTTCCTTTTTTATAGGAAGACACGTCCATGAGGGCTGTAGCTCTATTCTTCTAGGAAGCCTCCTCCTTGTGGCTTTCCACTCTGCATTTAGGGCCCATTGGCAGTTCCATCAAACTGTAAGGTCACTGGCCTATGTTTTCTCATCCAAACCCAAGGATTGCCACACCAAGTTTTTATGAAGACACTTCCCTGAGGTCTTTACCTCTAATTTTATCGGAAGACACCTCCCTGTGACTTTCCACCACATTTTATGGCAGAAAATGTTGGCAGAACCATCAAACTGTAAGGTCACGGGTCTATATTTTCCTGTCCAAATCTGGGGGCTGTAGATCTATTTTTATAGGAAGCCTCCTCCCTTTGACTTTACCCTCTGCGTTTAGGGCCTGTTGGCTCTACCATCAAACTGTAATGCCGCTTGCTTATGTTTTCCCTTCCAAACTTGAGGGCTGTAGCTCAATTTTTTTTAGGAAGTCCCCTTTCCCCCCTGCCCTCAGGGAAGTGTCTTCATAAAATCTTGGTGTGGCAATCCTTGGGTTTGGATGGGAAAACATAGGGCAGTGACCTTACAGTTTGATGGTGCTTCATGCACACAGCAGGAGCGAACACAATTTGGCGCGTAAGCTCCCGCCAAATCGCATTGTACCACATTACTGCTCCTTTTTACGTGTTTCTTGGGGAGAGGGTAGCCCAATAAAAAGAATGGTCTACCCTTAAACACGACACGTAGGAACACGCATTAAAGCACACATGCTCGGTAGAGCGCCTTCTAGTGTGAACAAGCCCCTAGGGCCCCGCTCACACTGCACAGCACGCATTATTTTGCGTAAAACACATGTGATCTGGGAAGCTGCGCTTCTGAATATTCACCTCCCTATGCTTGGGGTCTGTATTTCTGGTGTGTTACCATTCTGTTCACCAGGCGACAGCTACTAGAGGGGTCCTTGGAAATCTCACTCCATTTACTGTAGTTACACAGTTCATAGTTTTTCATCACCGGTGTACATTCTCACGCTAAGGGGTCTATTTAAAAAAAACATTCGTTGGACAAATGTCACAAACATTCATGCAGGCCGCACAAATTTTGGCATCATTTTTGTGACAGATTAATCACCATGATCGCCAGCTCCATCTAGTGGCCAAAATGCGGTATATTTTCTCATTGAGATTTTTCAGGAAACTGTACTGCGTTTTGACCACTAGATGGCGCTACGATCATGGGAATTAATCTGTTAGCGAAATTATGGGGAAATTCATCTGACCTGCAGGAAAGTATGTGACATTCATCCAACAAATATTTTATAACTAGACCCCCAGGAGTTACTTATTTCCACAGTAACTCATAGTGTGGGTATTTTTCACCACTGGTACATATTCTCACTTTAGGGGTCTGTTTATAAAACATTCATTGGGCGAATGTCACACACATTCATGCAGGCTGCACGAATTTTGGATAGAATTTATATGGTAGATTTATTTCTCTGATTGTCAGCTCGATCTAGTGGCCAAAATGCAGTATAGTTTTCTGTTATACCTCAATGAGAAAATATACCACTTTTTGGCCACTAGATGAAGCTGACGATAATAGGAATTATTCTGTTAGAGAGATTAGGAGGACAATTCATCCAGCCTGCAGGAATGTGTGTGATATTGGTCCAACAAATGTTTTACAAATAGACCCCTTAAGAATTACTATTTTTTGGGGGAATCATTGAGTGATGGCTCAGGAGGACCACTTATACCACCCTCCAGAGACCTCCAGAGACCTCCAGAGACCTCCAGAGACTCATGATGCTGGATTTATATCTACATACGCATATTAACTTCTATAATACCGGAGTCAAGCTACCAGCTTTACCTTTTGGAAGGTGCCCATTCTTTTGTGAAGTTCTAATCACAACTTTTTTTTATCCCAGTAGCAAAGGTCCTTCCCCAGCAGTACTTATTTTCCATTAGCAAAGGCCCCTCCCCAACAGTACTGATTTTTGTTCTTTTTGCATTAGCAAAGGTCCCCCCTTCCCTATGTATCTGGCTTCCATGCCATTCGGTATCCCCAAACCTGCAATTTAAAGGTTTTGAATATTTCCCATGTCACCTTTAATGAAAAGACCCCTCCCCAATGGTACTCTTTTTTTTTTCATTAGCAAGGGCCCCTCCCCTGCAGTGCTCATTTTCCATTAGCAAAGGACCCTCTCCAATGGTATTCTTTTTTTTCCCCTCCCATTTGCATTAGCAAAGGTCCCCTGCAATTTAAATGCTGAGTATTTCCCATGTCTCCCTAAATGAAAAGGCCCCTCCTCCGCGGTGCTTATTTTCCATTAACAAAAGCCCCTCACCAACGGTACTTCTTTTTTTCTCCTTTTTGCATTAGCAAAGATCCCCCTTCCCCATGTATCTGGCTTCCATGCCATTTGGCATCTCCCAAACCTGCAATTTAAAGGTTTTGAGTATTTCTCATGTCTCCCTTAATGAAAAAGCCCCTCCCCTGCAGTACTTATTTTCCAATAACAAAAGCCCCTCCCCACAGGTACCAATTTTTTCCTTCTTTTTGCATTAGCAAAGGTCCCCCTTCCCCATGTATCTGGCTTCCATGCCATTTAGCATCTCCCAAGCCAGCAATTTAAAGGTTTTGAGTATTTCCCATGTTACCCTTAATGAAAAGGCCCCTCCCCTGCAGTAATTATTTTCCATTAGCAAAAGCCCCTCCCCAATGGTACTCATTTTTTTCCTTTTTGCATTAGCAAAGGTCCCCTTTCCCATGTATCTGGCTTCCATGCCATTTGGCATTTCCCAAACCTGCAATTGAAAGGTTTTGAGTATTTCCCATGTCACCTTTAATGAAAAGACCCCTCCCCAACTGAACGCTTTTTTTTTTTTTTCATTAGCAAGGGGCCCTCCCCTGCAGTGCTCATTTTCCATCAGCAAATGACACTCCCCAACGGTACTCTTTTTTCCCTCCTATTTGCATTAGCAAAGATTCCCTGCAATTTAAAGGTTTTGAGTATTTCCCATGTCTCCCTTAATGAAAAGGCCCCTCCTCTGCAGTACTTATTTTCCATTAGCAAAAGCTCCTCCCCAACAATACTCCTTTTTTTTTTCTCTTTTTTTGCATTAGCACAGGTCTTCCTTCCCCATGTATCTGGCTTCCATGCCATTTGGCATCTCCCAAACCTGCAATTTAAAGGTTTTGAGTATTTCCCATGTCTCCCTTAATGAACAGACCCCTCCCCTGCAGTACTTATTTTCCATTAGCAAAAGCTCCTCCCCAACAATACTCCTTTTTTTTCTCCTTTTTTGCATTAGCAGAGGTCCTCCTTCCCCATGTATCTCGTTTCCATGCCATTTGGCATCACCCAAACCTGAAATTTAAAGTTTTTGAGTATTTCCTATGTCACCCTTAATGAAAAGGCCCCTCCCCAAAGGTACTCATTTTTTTTCATTAACAAGGGCCCCTCCACTGCAGTACTTGTTTTAAAATAGCAATGGCCCCTCCCTAACGGTACAATTTTTTTTCCCTTGTTTTTGCTTTAGCAAAGGTACCCCCTTCCCAACGTATCTGGCTTCTTTGCCGTTCGGTATCTCCCAACCCTGTAATTTAAAAGTTTTGACTATTTACAATGTCACCCTTAAAGAAAAGGCCCCCCACCAGTGGCACTCATTTTTTTTTCATTAACAAAGGCCCTTCCCCTGCATTACTCATTTTCTCATTAGCAAAGGCCCTTCCCCAACAGAACTAATATTTTTCCTCCTTTTTGCATTAGCAAGGGCCCCCCTTCCCTATGTATTGGGCTTGCATGCCATTCGGTATCCCCAAACCTGCAATTTAAAGGTTTTGAACATATACCATGTCATCCTTAATGAAAAGGCCCCTCCACAGCGGTACTCATTTCTTTTTATTACTAATGGCCCCTCCCCTGTAGTGCTCAATTTCCATTAGCAAAGGTCCCTCCCCTCTCCAAAGGTACTCATTTTTTTCCTCCTTTTTGCATTAGCAAAGGTCCCCCTTCCCTATGTATCGAGCTTGCTTGCCATTCGGTATCCCCAAACCTGCAATTTACAGGTTTTGAGTATTTCCCATGTCTCCCTTAATGAAAAGGCCCCTCCCCTGCAGTACTCATTTTCCATTAGCAAAAGCCCCTCCCCAACGGTACTAATTTTTTCCCCCTTTTTTGCATTAGCAAAGGCCCCCCTTCCCAATGTATCTGGCTTCTATGCCCTTCAGAAGGAAAAAGGGGTTTGGACTTTATATGAGGGATCAAACATAGTTGAACAAATGCCTCCATCCCTGTTATATCAAAAATGTGGGGAAGGTTTGGGACTTTATATGAAGCAGATATACTTTTGTCTGGCTACATGCTTCATATAAAGTTCCAAACCTTCTCCGCATATTTCTTTTTTTTTTTTTTTTCAAAAGATTTTATTAAGTTTTATAGATTTACAAAGTATACTTGACATACATCTCACACCGTAAGGTTACAAAGGTTGAAAGCATACGTATAATTTCCACAGTGTTCTACACGTTGAGGATGGACAGTATGTCAATTCCCGTCAAAGCACACATTTTGTAGAAGTAACTAGGATACCTCAAACAGAGGCAATAATTAAACGATAATACAAAGGTTCTAGAGGATGGGAACATAAGAATAGCAACGGTCACATCAAGATTGTCAAAAGCACTTCCCTGATCCATTCACCCCTAACGGGACCATTACTGTGAATGGGTCGGGAACTGAAGGCGTAGGATAAGGTGGGGTCATCAGCTAAAATGTGATGTGTATGTGAGTGCAGATCCACCGAGTGACCTGGTTTGTCGCAGACCGGCGTCAGTTATGGCAAGAAGATACTGATGGGAATCTGCTTCAATCACAAGTAGCAAGAGTGGAGGCTGATACCCAAAAGGGACCTTGTATAGTATGTCTGTGAGAAGGTGGGGATATGTCAGTGAACGAGGTTGGAAATGGGTGGGGGGGAAGGGGACAGGGGGTCAGGTAGGAGGTACCGCGGAGGCAGGGTTTCAGGGTATCAAGGCATATGTGCCTAAAGTGGTGTCTGAGATGAAGTGTTATGGGGAGAAGTCTGTAGGGAGGATTGGCGGAAGTGGAACCAGCATGCCCATGTGATATTAAATTTGCTAGTATTATCATTGGCTTGGCTAATAATTTTTTCCAACTCAGCTATTCTATCTACCCTCTGGATCCAGTCTGAGACCGTTGGAGGGGTCGTATTCCTCCAAAGAGCAGGGATGCATAAGTTAGCTGCATTAACTAAGTGTATGGAGAGTGACTTTTTGTAGGATCCTGTCGGGACTGAGGTGTGGTGTAGTAGATATCTTTCAGGGGTGAAGGCATGTGTATATGAGGATATTTGAGCGATCATTCGGTGGATTTCCTGCCAAAACGGCTGTATGAGACTACATTCCCACCATACATGCAATAGGGTGCCCTTGGTGGAGCCACATCTCCAACAGGTTGGGGGGATGGCTGGACAGAAGTGATGGACCTTATCGGGTGTTCTATACCATTTAGAGAACAGTTTATATCTGTTCTCTTGCGTGGAAACGTTTACGGACCCTTTGTGCATGAGGGTGAAAATGGAGTCCCATTCCTGTGCGGAAAGGTCCAATGCCAGATCTGTTTCCCATTGCCGAACCAGATTGTCTTGTTTGACTCTGTGTTGCGAGAATAGTAGGGAGTAGGTGGTGGCTATCAAGTGATCCTGGGGTTCGTTGTCAGAGCAGAGGAGTTCCAATGGGGTGCGGTCTCTGCTACAGGTATGTACCCTTGTATGGGGTTGGAGGAAATGTCGCAATTGAAGGTATTTGAAGAAGGGTATGTGGTAGTTAGAGAGTGTCTTGGCGAGATCTGTGTGGGAAAGTAGCGAACCGTTGTGAAAACAGCAATGGGCCCTTGTTTGAGTGTTATCCGTAGCCATAGCAGGGATTTTGGGCGTGAGGCCTGGGGGAAAATCAGGGTTGTTATCTAAAGGTGTCATGGGGCCCGGAGTTGGGGTTACGTGAAGTGTCTTACATACCCGCTGAAAAATCTTTAGGGTGGTGCCAATGAGTGGGTGGGACGAGAGGGCCTCAGGTATATGTTTATTATTAACCCATGGTGAGTTGACAAGCGGGAGATTCGCGAAGGAGTCCTCTAGTACCACCCACTCCTTGCGCTGACGGTGTTTGTGCCAATCAATCATTCTGGTTAAGTGGCAAGCCCAGTGGTATTTCTGGAGGTCCGGGAGTCCCAGGCCTCCCAGTCGTTTGGGAAGGACTAATCTGTCCCAGTTAAGTCTCGGTTGTTTAGATGCCCATATGAAAGCCCTGCAGATATGTTTGTACGATGCGAAGAATGTTGGTGGTAACGTGATTGGTATGGCTTGGAGGAGATAAAGGAATCTGGGTAGCACGTTCATCTTCAATATAGCGATCCTGCCCATCCACGAGAAGGTGCCAAGATGCCACTTTTGTAGGTCTTTTTGGATGGACAAGATCATAGGAGCAAAGTTACTGGAATACAGATTCCTCAGGTCAGTTGTGATCTTGATACCAAGATATGAGATTGCCAAGCGTTCCCAACCGAATGGGAAGTTAAGTTTACATAGGTCAACTGTCTCGATGGGTAGGGTAATGTTGAGGGCTTTGGATTTGTCAAAATTAATTTGCAAGTTGGAGAGGGTTCGGAAGAGTTTGAAGTCGGCCAGAAGGTTGGGGATAGATGTGATGGGGTCCGTCAGAAATAGTAGTATGTCATCCGCATATGCGGCCAGTTTGTACTGTTTGCGATGAATATCAACACCCTTGATAGTGGGGTTATCTGTAAGCTTACGTAACATGGGTTCAAGGGTTAGTATAAATATAAGCGGTGACAAAGGGCAACCCTGTCGAGTTCCATTGGATACAGAAAAGGCGTCCGACAGTCCTCCGTTGATCCGGACCCTTGCTGTCGGGGCGGCGTATAGGGCTAGAATCATTCTAAGCATGGTTGGCGGCAAGCCTATCGCATGAAGGGTAGCCTCCATATAGTCCCACGCCACCCTGTCGAACGCCTTCTCTGCATCCAACGAGAGAAAAAATCCCTTAGTGGACGTTTTCGTGAGCCAGTGGTGTATGTTCAGGGCTTTGGTGGTGTTGTCCCTTGCCTCTCGACCCGGGACAAAACCTACCTGGTCTAGCGAAATTAATGATGGGAGGAAGGGTAGTATTCTGTTGGCTAAAGCTTTCGCATAGAGTTTGAGGTCTACGTTTAGTAGGGAGATGGGGCGGTAATTCGTCACTCGGGTGGGATCTTTGTCTTTTTTGGGGATGAGAGTAATGTGGGCCGTGAGCATTTCATTGTGGGTGTCTGTGGAGGGGGTCATAGCATTAAGGGCTTTCACGAGCTGTGGGAGTAAAAGGGCTGGGAAGGATTTGTAGTAACACGTTGAGAGGCCATCGGGACCGGGGCTTTTACCTGTCTTCATTTGTCTTAGTGCCGTCGAGAGTTCGTCGGATGTGAGAGGGGTGTCCAAGGAGTTTGCATCTTCCGTAGAGATCGGGGTAGGTCCATATTGCTCTAGAAAGTTCAAAAGAGTGGTTTTTCTGTCTAGTGAGGCATCAGTGTGTTGATTTGGGGACAAATTATATAGTTTGGTGAAGTATTGCACGAATTG
Source organism: Lithobates clamitans (assembly GCA_037952925.1). NCBI lineage: Eukaryota > Metazoa > Chordata > Amphibia > Anura > Ranidae > Lithobates > Lithobates clamitans. The sequence continues at coordinate 2,514,680 of JBBGZY010000083.1, read as the reverse complement.
TTTAGAGATATCTTCATTTTTCACGAAAGATTCCCCAGCCGCGTTAGAGATTTTATGAATGGTATGTGAGGCCTTTTTGGATTGGAGTGCTCTAGCTAGCAGTTTGCTGGATTTGTTACCATATTCGTAGTATAATTTTTGTGTTAGTAAGAATTTACGCTTCAGTGTTTTGTTCAGTACATCCAATAGGTCCTCCCTGGCCTGTGTCAGATCAGTTAGTGAGGCTGTTGCGGTGGAGGCTTTGTGGGCCTGTTCCAACTTATGTATACGTGCAGTGAGTTCGGTGATGCGCGCGTGTTTTAATTTATTGCGGTTGGCAGCTATAGACAACAATTCCCCCCTAATGACACATTTGTGAGCATTCCAAGTGGTCACAGGGGAGACGTCAGTAGTGCAGTTAGTGGCGAAGTAGTCGGTTAGGCGTTTAGTCAATCTGTCCATGTTTAGCTCATCTGTCAGTAGAGAGCTGTCTAGTCGCCATATGTGCGCCTTTGTATACTTTGTCGGTAACTGAAGGGTCATAGTAATAGGGTTGTGATCCGAGAGAAGGGATGGTTCAATGGTGGCCTTAGTAAGGTTAGTCAGGTCATTCTGGGAAAGAAAGAAGTGGTCCAGTCTGGTGTACTTGTCATGTGGCGGTGAGTAATATGTGTAATCTTTTTCCTTGGGGTGCAATGTGCGCCACGTGTCGTGCAGAAGTAAATTACTTAGTTGAGTTTTGATAGCCCGTAGGGCACTGTATGAGATGGAGGAAGACCCGTTCGAGGTGTCTATTGACGGGTTCAGTGGGATATTGAAATCACCGCCAACGATAAGCGTTCCAGCCTGGAAGTTAGCTAGTAATTGTAGAGTCGTCTTGAAAAAGGGTACTTGGCCCGTGTTGGGGGCATAAATGTTCGCAATAGTGTATGGTAGTTGGTGAATGGTGCCTTTTATAAAAAGGTATCTGCCTTGTGGGTCTCGTACCGTGTCCGTTACCTGAAGTGGGCAGTATTTTGAGATGAGGATAGAGACCCCTTTGGATTTTGCCTCCACATTGGGGGCGTGGAACGCCATGGGGAAGTAGTTACTTTGCAATTTAGGGATAGAGTCTGTACGAAAATGCGTTTCTTGTATGAGCGCAATATGCGTTCGAGATTGTTGGAGGGAGAGTAGTAATTTCGAGCGTTTTTCAGGGGTATTTAGACCTCTTATGTTCACCGAGTGTAATTGAAGTGATTGGGTTATGTGAGATAGAGGACCCTGTGTCGGGGGTGAGCGTGATCCGTCCTCCATGTTTGGGAGATGGGAGAGGAGAGAGGGGGGGGGGTGGATGTATTGAGGTGTGTGGTCAACGTATAGGTAGAGTGTGTGTTACACGCGCCTGACCAACGATAAATGTACCGATGAGGAGTGGACCCCTATGTCCACTGGCCTCCCTAACTATAAATCGGTGGAGTACAGGTCTTGCGTGGGGTACCACGCCCCAGAAGGGATGTGGAAATCCACAACAGGCCTGTGTGGGAGGTGACCTATAACCAGACGATGGAGAAGGACAAGGGAGTGTGTGATGAGGGAGGATACCAAGTCCTCCGCCACAGGAGTGTCTGAAGCACATGACTGAGGTATGTAGCTTCGTGGAGTTTTTTAGGCATGAGCGATGAGGACTTTAGGCGGCTAACCTAGGTATGTCTATCAGTACGTGCACCCTAAGGTGTTGTGATCCAACCGAGTAACAAAATGGGGAAACAGTAAAAGGATAATGCAAACATGCCGTTAGGTGAAGCGACTTCAAGTGCTTAGTGCTAATGTCCACCGGACCCCGAACCCGCACTGTGGTGAGGACATGCGTCGGCTGCAATTCCTCATAAGGCACCTTACCTTACCCCTGGAGGTGTCGGTCGATGCCGACAAAGTAGGGAGTAAGCCGTAAACCGCATCTTGAAATCACTTTTCCCGAGGCTAACAGTTTCAACCTTTATAATGGACTGCTCAATAAGGTGGCGCCATAAAATGGGGTAGCCACCCGAGTAACTTGGGTCCTAAATCAGGAGCCTGAACTTGTCGTCACAATAGAATAGCAGGATAGCACATCAGGTAAAAATTAGCCAGAAGGCGAAGGAGATGCATCACAAGTGAAAGGGGTACCGGTTGTTGCGTGCTCCTGTACGTGGGTGAGGGGTTTCACTGCAACGAAGCCTGTCCAGCATAACGCTCAGCCTGTGGAAAGGGTGAGGTGCCTTCCGTGACGAGGTGAGACAGGCCCCTTTAGCAGGCAAGAGCTGATATTTTGTTTACAGCCGGAGCGGGGCCACTGAGAAAGTCCCAACTGTGACGGTTTGATGTAGAGATGTGTAAAGTCCAAATTCCGGGACAAGGTAGCAGTGGCTGGTATGAGCTCCTCCCTGTAATGTGGCGGCGTATTGCGGCAGTCTGCGTAAGCGTCTAGGGCGACGTAGGCAATCAGTGGTGCCGGATTGCATTCTGGGTTGTGTAGTTTTGAAGGGGGAAGTACATTCGATGTGAGCCTATCTGTAGGAGGCGTGGGCGTCAATCTGAGCAAGCTTCGAGTCAGGGCTGAAGAGCGGTGAATAGTAGAGTCCCATTAACTAGCTTTACTCGCCTCGTAGCTGAAGAGAAAAAAAAAAAAAAAAAAAAGTATCCAGGAGGCACAATAGCATAGCCCGCGTCTTATCTGCAGGGCTAGAGTCGGGCTTCTGAAAGAACATTCAGGGAGGAGTACGTACAAAAACAACAAGAAAAAAAAAGTGTAAAACAAAAAAATTAAACTGAGAACGGAATATTGAGAAATGAACTGAGGGTAACAGGCGTGGTCGATCGTGATGAAGGCAAAGCGATATCAGCAAGTGAGAGAGCTGCGCATGTTAGACATGCCTGTGACGGTCCCTCCTTGAGCCCCTGGGTCTCTGTGAGAGGTCAGGGCTGCTCGCTCGGTAGTTGGAACGGTAAGAGGTATGACTTCTGCGCGTTGAAGGGGATCGCGCCCTGCTGAGCGGTGGCGCTTGTATCTCCATAGAGACTTCTCTTATCATCTCCCGGGTTGGAGGCCTGGGGCGAAATGCTGCGTACCAGTTGGGCACAGATACAAGTGGGATGCCTAGGGTGGCGCAGAAATGGGGGAGGTCTTCAGGGACCTTGAGGATGGCTGTACGGCCGTGGGCAGCGGCCGTGAGGCAGAAAGGGAATTTCCATTTATAAGCTATTTGTTTGTCCTGCAGGACCTCTAGCAGGGGTCTGAGGTCGCGCCTGTGTTGAAGTGTGATTCCGGAGAGATCTTGGAAGATCTGTACTTGCGTGCCCTCATACAGGATCTGTGATCTGCCCCGCGCCATTTTGATAATGTCCTCCTTAAGTCGGAAGTCCACTATACAACAGATTATGTCCCGTGGAGGTTCAGTCTCCCTGCCCTTTGGTCGTAGGGCACGGTGAATCCGTTCCATGGCTATCGGGGTTTGGGGAGGGCGGTTGAGGAGATTGTTAAAGACGGATATTACAGCTGAGGATATTTGTTCTCCTTCAACGGACTCGGGGAGGCCTCTGATGCGTAAATTATGCCTTCTACCCCTGTTGTCGAGGTCCTCGAGGTGCCTCTGCATATCCCTCATCTGCCTAGTGTGAAAGTCAATGTCTTCCGTGACTGATTGTAAAACGATTTCCTGACTTTCAGCGACCTTTTCTACCGCCTGTACCCTGTCATTAAGTGAACGGATTTCAAGCTTAAGGTCAGAGATGGCCGCCGACAAGGTTCCCTTAATGTCCTCTGCTATGGAGCGGAGGTCTTGGATATTTAGGGGCGGGTGGGGCCTGAGTTCTATTCCTTCACCTCCATCAGGAGAGAGCAGTGGTTGGGGCTGCATTACTGATTGGTGTGGTGGTTGCGAGAGCGGCTGTGGTGAGTGAGCCGGCGAGTGGCGGGAGGGCGCCATGTTGCCTCTACCCGTCCGAAACATCTCAGGGATATTCTGCCCCTGTGTCCCGGCCAAATCTCTTGGGGATCTCGAGCGTGATGCCGACGAGTTCCGTGAAGCGGTCCCCATAGTTTAGTGTGGGTGTGATGGTGCGGTACCTCGGTAATTAGACAGCTTTGTCCTGTGGCGGACGGAGCTCCGGGATTAGGCGACTGTCTCCATGCCAGGTCAGGCCACGCCCCCTTCTCCGCATATTTCTATGCCATTCAGGTAACAATAGCTTTCTTAGCAGCCCTTCAAATGGCCAAAACTGACCATAAAAACAGTCCCCTATTGACAACGCAATTAAAATAATTTTTTTTTTTTTTTAATTTTAAAAATTCCAATCAAATTGAATTATGGCCTTCCCATTCATCTCTAGAAGTAACCCATGTGAATGCAGAAGGAACAGACAAACTCCATGCAGCAAATGCTGCTGGTGGGAATCAAACACCGGGACCCCAGCACTGCAGGCCTCTTTAACCTCCCGAATTTATTCTCCTTCGGAAGGGGCGCGGGGAGGAATTCTTGTCCCGCTAACTGCCTGAATCTGGGACGCCGGCTCCGAAAATATTTTTCACAACATTTTTATCAATTTGTAAATCTCCTATTTAAACCTGCGTGGAAGTGTCTTCCAGTTCCTCAGGTTTCATTATCCTGGCTGATAACCGCTCGCCGTCCTCGCTGCCAGAATATCGCGCCTCGCTTCTGTTTTTAACATTGATTCCTAATGAGGCGGGATGGAAAAATCTCCGGGACAAGGGAGGCTGGGAGCAGTGCCGGGCGCTTAAAGGGGAACTGCCATACGCTGTCAGCAAATTCCCATTCTGGGCTATTAAAGGTTCCTTCACAGCGCGCACTATTGTGCGCATAAGGGCGGTGAGATGTAAACGCAATTTCCGTGCACTGCCATACGTTGTTAGCACTCATTGCAGTGCTCCCTTTTCTTTTTCTTTTTTTTTTATTGTATGCACCATAGCGCATTGCGGTGCAATACAGTGTATCAGAACATGGCATAAAAATGCTACATGTATGCACTGAAGCCATAACACATATGGAGCCATGGGCATTGGTACTACACTGGCCAATGCTGCTGGGAGACAAAAAATTGGGTGCATTCGCTCAACCCCCTCTGAAAATGCCTAACGCCTGGCCGTCATACTGATCCAAGGGCTTCACTTCTTATGAAGTCATTGATGCCAGGCAACTAGCAACCTCACAAGAAAAGTGGCAGCCTAGCTGAGGTGCACTGTGAAGAAAAGGCTGTTGGGATCAATTGCCAATTTGCTTTGCAAAGTGCAAGCTCCAGGGCCACCATCTTTATCTCTGGAGTCCAGACAAGCCAGGGAGGTGTGAGGGAGGGCAGGAAGGAGAATCTTCATTTAATGTCATATGGGCCCCCCCCCCCATAGCAAATACATTAAATCTGAACTCCACACAAACATCTAAATACATATATGGAAATTTTTATTACTTGTGGGATTTGCATTTCTGTCCATCCATTCCTGAAGTTTACACAGCTCTGCCACATAGAAAATAACTACCTGGCAGTGAAAGGGACCTGATTTGTCTCTGCTGCAGCTCAGGAGCACTGACAGGTCTTGTCCCCTCCCCCAGACTGTGATTGGACAGTGAAGCAGCCGACCAATGAACTCATCTGTCACTCGGCTTTCTCCTTCTATCAGCATGCTGTTCGTTAGCACATGCAGCACAGCTGATTGGCTCCTTGTGCTGCTTCAGTCTCTCCCACTCTCCCAGTCAATGGGACGCAGATGGCAAAAAATTACAAAGGGTTATGACCCTCCCTAACTCTATCTGAAATATACTACTGTTTTACTTTAAGGGGTCCCCTGTCTCTAATTTTAAAGACAATCCCTACTTACTTTTTTAGTATATTTTTTTTACACATTCGGCTTATTTAAAGTGTTGGCTAAATGCTACTTGCACGGATTACTGTGTAACTAGTCAACGCTGGGCCCCCCCAAAACTACTGGGCCCTATAGCAGTAGTATGCTTTACTATTGCAATACTTGCACCCCTGATGATAATGACTCCCACCCCATCATCCTTATCAAGGGTGTAAAACCAGACAGTGCTACCCCTCCCCCCCCCAATACTAATAGGCCCCATAGCAGTAGTATGCTTTACCATTGCAATAGTTGCACCCCTGATGATTATGACTGCAACCCCATCATCCTTATCAAAGGTGTAAAACCAGACAGTGCTACCCCCCCCCCAATACTAATAGGCCCCGTGGTGATCACATAGTATGCTATTGCAAACCATGCTATTGAAGGTGTAAGAGTTATCATCAAGGACGTATCTACTGCAATAGTAAACCATACAACTGCTATGGGGCCCACTATCATCAGGGGGCCCAGCGTTGTCTGACAATGTTGGGCATACCTCCCAACATTTTGAGATGGGAATGAGGGACACCTACTGGCAAATGTATGTAGGCATAGGACACACCCCCTGCCACACCCCCTTAAAGGAGAATTAACCCCAAAAAAGGTTAATCAAATCCACAAGGGCTTTTTTTTACCACTACTATTTCTTTATATTGGCTTTTAAAATGTACAAATGCAGCAATTTAGAAATTGGATGAAAGGTTTAGATCTGGGAAACACTATATGAAAGATAAAAAGTGCATTTTATATACAACTGTATAGATCAGATCAAAATGAGGGACAAATGAGGAGGAAAGAGGGACAGAGGGACATTTAAATTAGGGACAGTCCCTCGAAATCAGGGACAGTTGGGAGCTATGATGTTGGGCCCCATAGCAGGTGCATGGTTTGCTATTGCAGTAGGCCCCATTCACACCTGAGCGTAGCGTTTTCAGGCAGAACGTCACGTGGTTTTTGCCGCAAGTTTGACGCATTTTTGCCGCGATTTTGTACAGGTCAAAAGGTCCCCAAGGTAAAAAGCAGAAAAACACCCAAATCTGCCTAAAAAAAAAAAGTTCCAGAGCTTGTTTGAGCTTCAGGCGTTTTGGGGCTTCTGGCTTCAGGCGTTTTGGAGTGGAGATGTGAACCTTCTCCATAGAGAATAATTGATTTTTTCCCCTCCAGCGTTTTGTAGCTTTAGGCTTCAAGCTACAAAATGCTCAGGTGTGAATGGGGCCTAAGTTACACCCGTGGTGATGGGGTGGGAGTCATTATCATCAAGGGTGCAAGTATTGCAATTACAAAACCATGCAAATGCTATTATTAGCAAATGCTGGGCCCCCTGATAATAGTGGGCCCCATAGCGTTTGTATGGTTTAATATTGCAGTAGATACGCCCTTGATGATAATTCTTACACCTTCACCCTATTGAAGGGTGTAACTATTGAAGTAGCAAATCATGCACCTGCTATGGGGCCCATCTAGGGTTGCCACCTTCATCCCTTTCACCACTTCCATACCGGGCCTATTCTGGCACTCCTCTCCTACATGTAAAAAGCATCATTTTTTTTTCTAGGAAATTATTCAGAATCCCCAAACATTATATATGTTTTTTTCTGCAGAGACCTTAGGGAATAAAATGGCGGCGTCATTGCAACTTTTTATGTCTCCCAGTATTTGCGCAGCAATTTTTAAAAATGTTTCATGAACTAAAAAAAGTCAGCCCAATAGTTTAGTATAATGTGAAAGATGATGTCGCGATGAGTAAATTGATACCGAACATGTCACGCTTTAACTACTTACATACCGGGCCTATTCTGGCACTCCTCTTCTACATGTAAAAATCATCATTTGTTTGCCAGAAAATTACTCAGAAACCCCCAAACATTTTATATGTTTTTTTTTAGCAGAGACCTTAGGGAATAAAATGGCGGTCATTGCAACTTTTTATGTCACACGGTATTTGCGCAGCCATTTTTCAAACGTGTTAAAAAAAAAAAAGTAACTGTTTCATGAATAAAGTTAGTACAATTTTTTTTGTATAATGTGAAAGATGATGTTACTCCAAGTAAATAGATACCTAACATGTCACGCTTTGAAATTGCGCACACTCGTGGAATGGCTCCAAACTTTGGCATCTAAAAATCTCCATAGGCGACGCTTTACATTTTTTTACAGGTTACCTGTTTAGAGTTACAGAGGAGGTCTAGTGCTAGAATTATTGCTCTCACTCTAACGATCGCGGCGATACCTCACATGTGTGGTTTGAACACCATTTACAAATGTGGGCGCAACGTACGTATGCATTCGCTTTTGTGTGCGAGCACGCGGGGATGGGGGGGGGGGGGGGGCGCTTTAAATTTTTAACATTTTTTTACTTTCCCTTTTAAATTTAGGGGTTTTTTTTATCACTTTTATTCCTATTACAAGGAATGTAAACATCCCTTGTAATGGGAATAATGCATGACAGAGATGTGGAGTCTATAAGTCCCCACATCTCTCCTCTAGGCTGGAAAGACTGAGATAAAAGAAAAAAAAAAAAAGCAATCTCGGCCTTTCCAGCCGAACACACGGCAGTATTTACATTGCCGAGCCGAACGTGGCGTCATAATGATGTGCCCGGGCCTCCAAAAGTCACTGATAGAACACCTTTGGCATAGCTCCCAACTGTCCCTGATTTGGAACAAAGTCCCTCATTCCTCCTCATTTGTCCCTCATGTTGGTCTGATCTCTATAGTTGTGTAAAAAGTCAAAAAGCCAGTATAAAGGAATAGTAGTGGTATAAAAAACACTTGTGGGTTTAACCAATCTTGTTTTTTTTTTTTTTGTACAATTCTCCTTTAAGGGGGCGTGGCAAGGGGTGTGTCCTATGCCTGCATACTTTTGCTGATAGGTGTCCCTCATTCCCATCCCAAAAAGTTGGGAGGTATGCCTTTGGGATGAGCGGGAATTGCGAGCCAGGCCTTCTCATCCAACATTAGTGCCTGACCTCACAGATGTACTTCTGGAAGAATGGTCAAACATTCCCATAGACACCCTCCTAAACCTTGTGGACATCCTTCCCAGAAGAGTTGAAGCTGTTATAACTGCAAAGGGCGGGCCAACTCAATATTGAACCCTACGGACTAAGACTGGGATGCCATTAAAGTTCATGTGTAGGCAGGAGGGGGCGATAAAGAGCAGCAGGATCAACCAGGTTTTTTGCAGAATACAGAAAACAAATCTCGTAGTGATTGAGTGAGTATGGACAGCATGTAATACACCATTTATTGATCATGTTTTAGGATATGGGTTTAGTGACACTTTAAGGAGGGTCTATACCCAATCACTGAAATCTCATTAAATAAATGTTAAGATGTTAATGTTATTTGAAAAGTTGTTTTCAATCTCATTAAAGTGGTAGTAAACCACGCCTTTTAAAAATAAATTAAAAAACCCTGCAAGACCATAGCATAATGTGCAAGTATGCATCGCATCCTAGCACATTATGAAATGCTTACTTTAGAATGAAGCCCTCCAGTGGTGCCCTTTCACCGCTGGCAAAGCTTCCATCTCCACCCGGTCTTCCTTTTGGGTTCGAGTGCTCCGGGGCCGTCTGATTGACGGAGCCACAATGACGTCACTGCCGCGCAAGAGCGCGGGAGTCACGACCATCACACAAAGCTCTGAAGAGACGGCACGGGTATTCCGTCCCTTCAGAGCGCATACCTTGGTGACGTCCCCGGCTGTATGCTGTGTGAATATCTCCTAAACAGTGAATGTTTAGGAGATGCTCACTGTACCTACAGACTTATTATAGGCTTACCTGTAGGTACAAGTCAGAACGAAGACTTTACTACCACTTTAAATCTGCAGCTTTCATTAACCACCGCCCACAGTACATTTACTGCGGCAGGGTGGCCGCCCTGCGCCAGATCACGTGCATACCTAGTACATGATCTGACACGTCCGGGTCTGGGGCGTGCACGTGCACGCCGCCAGCAACCCTCTTCCACTGTGATATTACACAGCGGAAGCCCAGCGGCGGGTACCGTGCACTCGATGTCCGCCGGTTCCCACCGATTACACCGTGTTTGGAGGAAGAAAAATGCTGACTATGACCCTAAGATCACCATCCCTACAGTCAAGCACGGAGGTGGAAACATTATGCTTTGGGGCTGTTTCTCTGCTAAAGGAACAGACCGTCTTTGCCACATTGAGGGGCCAATGGACGGGGCCATGTATTATAAAATCTTGGATGAGAACCTTCTTCCCTCAGCCAGAACACCGATGATGGGTCATGGATGGGTCTTTCAGCATGACAATGACCCAAAACATACCGCCAAGGCAACAAAGGAGTGGCTCAAGAAGAAGCACATTACGGTCATGGAGTGGCCTAGCCAGTCTCCAGACCTTAATCCTATAGAAAATGCATGGAGGGAGTTGCCAAGCGACAGCCAAGAAAACCCTTAGGGATTTAGAGAAGATCTGTGAAGAAGAGTGGACTAAAATCCCTCCCGAGATGTGTGCAAACCTGGTCACCAACTACAAGAAACGTCTGACCTCTGTGATCGCCAACAAGGGTTTCTCCACCAAGTACTAAGTCATGTTTTGCTTGGGGATCAAATACTTATTTTACTCACTGAACTGCAACTCAATTTATAACATTTGTAGCATGTGTTTTTTTTTTTTTTTGCTGGATTTTTGGTTGATATTCTGTCTCTACCATTTAAAATACACCTATGATAAAAATATGGACTCTTCATTTCTTTGTAATTTAGCAAATTTACCAAATCTGCAGGGGATCAAATAATTATTTTCCCCACTCTAACTGTACCTATATAATGAAAAATTGTGTATTTTCTATGATTCTCAGCTCCATCTAGTGACCATAATCCTGTATTTTCCTGATTACTGGAAAATACTGTAGTGTGGCCACTAGTTGGAGCTGATGATTATAGGAAATACACATATTAGACACATTACAGAGAATATTCGCACAGCGATTTTTTATTTTTATAAATAGACACCTTAGTAGGCACCTTAGTAATACCACTGATTAGTGGACCTCTCTAGATCTTCTTCACCTGCAACCATGAGCGGAAGGAAAACAGATGGAAGGCCTCTTAAGGAGGTACTAGTCTGTTTATACCACCTAGAGGACGTCTTTATTGGAGGAATATCTACCTAGTTTATAACCTTGGGGGGTTCAAGCGCATTTGACCTAACAACAAAGGTTCTTAGGTCCATGCCCTAGGGCAGTGATGGCAAACCTTGGCACTCCAGATGTTTTGAAACCACTTTCCCATGATGCTAAACTACACTGCAGAGTACATGAGCATCATGGGAAGTGTAGTTCCAAAATATCTGGGGTGCCAAGGTTCACCATCACTGCTCTAGGGTGAGCACATTGGAGTGAAGATGGTGGGATCGCACTTGCTTTTGCATGAGAGTGAAGACACATTGCGATTTTTATTACAAAGTTAAAAAGGAGCCATTGAGGATCATTTACTGTGGGACTTGATTAGTTTTATATTGTGGCCATAGAGTTTTATGGACTTTTATCACATCACGGAAGCAGCGGTGATTTAAAGTGCTGTGGAACATCAATTCTGTATTATTATTATAATTCAATATCTTGCAGTTTAATATTTTGCACTTACAGTGAGGGGAAAAAAAAGTATTTGATCCCCTGTTGATTTTGTACGTTCGCCCACTGATAAAGAAATGATCAGTCTATAATTTTAATGGTTGGTTTATTTTAACAGTGAGAGACAGAATAACCTCAAAACTATCCAGAAAAACGCATTTCAAAAAGGTTATGAATTGATTTGCATTTTAATGAGTGAAAAAAGTATTTGACCCCTTCGCAAAACATCACTTAGTACTTGGTGGCAAAACCCTTGTTGGCAATCACAGAGGTCAGACGTTTCCTGTAGTTGGCCACCAGGTTTGCACACATCTCAGGAGGGATTTTGTCCCACTCCTCTTTGCAGATCCTCTCCAAGTCATTAAGGTTTTCGGGGCTGACGTTTGGTAACTCGAACTTTCACCTCTCTCCACATATTTTCTACGAGATTAAGATCTGGAGACTGCCTAAGCCACTCCAGGACCTTAACGTACTTCTTCTTGAGCCACTCCTTTGTTGCCTTGGCCGTGTGTTTTGGGTCATTGTCATGCTGAAATACCAATCCACGACCCATTTTCAATGCCCTGGCTAAGGATGAGGTTCTCACCCAAGATTTAATGGTACATGGCCCCGTTCATCGTCCCATTGATGCAGTGAAGTTTTCCTGTCCCTTTAGCAGAAAAACTCCCCCAAAGCATAATATTTCCACCTCCATGTTTGATGGTAGGGATGGTGTTCTTGGGGTCATAGGCAGCATTCCTCCTCCTCCAAACACGGCGAGTTAAGTTGATGCCAAAGAGCTTGATTTTGGTCCTCGATGGTCTTGTAGCCCATTCCAGCCTTGTGTAGGTCTACAATCTTGTCCCTGACATCCTTTGACAGTTCTTTGGTCTTGGCCATGGTGGAAAGATTGGAATTTGATTGATTGCTTCTGTGGACAGGTGTCTTTTTTACAGGTAAAAAGCTGAGATTAGGAGCACTCCCTAGCGTTTTAAAAGATATATGATATATCTCCCAGAGGAAGTCACGAGGAGTGACAAAACTAGTAGGAGGGGCTTGAGAGGCTGACGTGCGAGGAACTAGGAAGCAACCAAGGAAAAAACAGCCAGTGTAAAGGACGGGGGGAGCTCTGATAACCGGGGCTGCAGAGCCAGCTATGAGATAAAGCCTTTGTCCTAGCACTTGTGGATACACATATTCAAGGCTTATTTTAATCTGAAGAAATGTGAGTGTAATCTGTCTTTTAAAATGGTAAAGCACTATTGTAAGCTTTATTACCATGCATGTGGGCGATGTGAGTGGAGACCAATGGTAAATTAATGAGGATGGAGTATACCCTGTGATATGAGATGCCTGAATAAGTGGATAAGAAGGAGGAAAATCTAAAGAGGTCAAGCAGAGGATTGATTGTAATCTAAAGGCGTAGCTATTAAACCTATAAGGTGAGGGCACAACTGGTGAGGGTGACGCAAGGATATATATATATATATATATATATATATATATATATATATATATATATGTATATGTATGTATATATATATATATATATATATATGCACAGAGGTGGATTAGAGTGAAGACATTTACCTTCATTCATCTAGTGATATCACAGATCACTAAATGGACTGTTTGTTTTTTGCACGATTGATTGGAATTTATAAGGACACTGTGTGCAATAAGGAGTACATAGCACTTTATTGCTAGTTCTAAGGCATATAATTATTTCTTTTGCATAATATCAGGAAATTTACAGCATCTAAATTTTGGTTGCGCCATAGGCACAAAAAAGTTAAAGGCCTCCTTCTCTTGAAGGACAATGGGGGGATACATCATCCTATTGCGGAAGCCAACATGGCTGCCTAGATTCACGGGAGCTCGTAGATCCTCCGAGAACGGCAGGTTGCTCCAGCCTACGGCACACAAGGGCTCCCTTCTTTGAAGAATTGCCGGCTTGAGCTGTGCAACAGGTTCTCTTGTGACAGGTACTCCTTTTAACCCTCTTAGGCTGCTTAATGGAAAATCGTGACCGTTGCCAGAGGAATGATGAGGTATTCCGTATAAACACTTTAAAAAATGTTCTGGTGACAGCAGACGGAGTCAGTATCAAAATATATTAGAGGTTATTTACTCGCGCCGGGCTCTGAAAAGACGCAGTGTTTTCCCCCTGGCTGGAGAACGCTGTCTCTCTTCTGTCTCATTTTTTTTTTTGTGAATTTTATTTTATGGCTTTTTAATAGAATCGCTCCTTCCAGTGTAAACATCGCTAATTGGGTAGGACAGCAGGAAATGTTTGTCTGTCCCCCCCACCGTGAAGCTGCTGAGGGGGTTTTTATGTCATAGAGAGTTACTTAGATCCATTTATTGTCTATCGCCTGACTTTATTAACCACTTCCATACCAGGCACTTTCCCCCCTTCCTGCCCAGGACAATTTTTAGCTTTCAGCGCTGTCGCACTTTGAATGACAATTGCGCGGTCATGCTACACTGTACCCAAACTAAATTATTATAATTTTCTTCCCAAAAATACAGCTTTCTTTTGGTGGTATTTGATCACCTCTGCGGTTTAAAATTTTTGCGATATAAACAAAAAAAGACCGACAATTAAAAAAAAAAAACTGATGGGCACTGAAAGGCGGCACTGGATATTTAGCACTGATGAGGAGCTACTGACAGGCATTACTGAGTGGCACTGATTGGCACTTTGATGGGGCACTGACAGGCATTACTGATGGGGCACTGTTTGGCACTGTTGTGGGCACTGACAGGCGCTTATTATGGGGACAGGCTGACAGGTGTTGGGCACTAATTGGCAGCTGATGGGCACCTTTTGATGGGGGCTGTTCTGATAATCAATGTGCTGATTATCAGCACACATCCCCCCTCTGACAGGGAGAGCCACCGATTGGCTCTCCTTGTCAGCGTGAACCGAGAAAAGCCGTTTACCGGCACTTCCTGGTTCAAGTGATAATCAGCTGTGATTGGTCACAGCTGATCACTTGGTAAGAAGCCTCTGTCAGACAGAGGGACAGGTAATGTGCTTGCTCTCTTGCCTCAGGCTAAGGCTTGACGATATGCTACTGGATGGAGCTCTGCTGTTAGGTCCAATAGCCTGTTTGTGGACCTAACATGTGCTGAAGTGGTTCTGAAGCTGTCCTGCCTGGTCTTCAAGGAATCTGTGTCAAAGAGGAGACCCAGGGGAGGCCCCTTGCTGGAGAGGGCCAGGAAGGAGGAGGTTGGTCCCTTAGAAAGGCTTGGTGACTCACTTGGAGGATGCACTGAGATTTGGGAACGTGCTTACAGTGTTGTCGAGTCGGCTTAAAGGTTCTGACACTGTGAAGCTGGACATTGACCTGGATCTGGAGAGTCTGCAAGTGATCTGCTACACTATCTGGGATCCCTAACCCTCGCTTCCTTAACCATTCTGCAATAAAACCTTAGAAAGACAAAATTGACTGGGGCCCAATATTCTTTCATGGTCTCCCCTATTTTAGCCATGGACTCAGCCCTAAGGTGAAATGCTAGCCTGGCCTCTGGAGTTATCCCGGGGTCGGTGACCTGGTCGGAGTCCAGGCTGAGGTTACCACTCCATTAATTGCAGCAGGACACCATAGATGTGAGACTTCCAGGGGTCACCCTTCCTTTTTTGAACCTTTGCAGACAGGACGGGCTCCATCCCCTGTCAGCACTCTAGCAGCAGCTGCACTGTCTACTTACCCCCTCCATATCGAGCCTGAGCGGCCCACATACTTTCCTCAGGTCTCTGGAGCTATCCTGCCTTTGGGGTGTCAGAGGGGTGCTACATAGGTGTTCCTGCTCCCAAAGGGGAGTACATGTACCGTACCATGTCCCACACCTTACCTCACACTTCTCCTGACATGGCTGGATCTAGGGGGGTGCTCGGGTGGGCCACTCCCCCCCCCCCCGATTACAGTTGTGCCCACCCAGACTGGCCCTCCCATGGATGTTGTGCATGGCCACTGAGCACCTTCTCCCTATCCTCACACTCATGGCTGGGACAAGGGGAGGGCAGCTCGGAGCAGTCAAGTCCAGAAAATAACAGAACACTGCCCTACCACATACAATACCCTGCTGACCTTGAATCCTCTTCCCCCTGGCGTTTTTTTCTGCACCCCCACATCACAGATGCTAG
Organism: Lithobates clamitans; assembly: GCA_037952925.1. NCBI lineage: Eukaryota > Metazoa > Chordata > Amphibia > Anura > Ranidae > Lithobates > Lithobates clamitans. Next base: position 2,499,083 of record JBBGZY010000083.1, on the reverse strand, counting down.
ATCTGGCCCTATCTCCTGGTCAAGCCAGATACTGGTTCCTGGAATAGGCCACATGTAATAATGAAGGCAAGTCCGATGTGCTTGTCAAACTTTACTCTTCAATTTTAAGGTGGACATCTCCAGGGCACACAGATATAGCACATATCATTTCAGGGGGCTCAATTCCAGAATAGACAGTTGAGTCACATATCACTTCAGACCATTGCATGTTCCCTACTTAGCGTCTCACCCAGCTGGTTGACTGCGGTTGGCACTCTTCCCAGTTGGGCACAAAATTTATTCTGTCCCAATTTCAGTCCTACTTACAGTGTCAGGACCTCCCAGCCTTTTCCAGCCAGGGAATACCAGACACTGGAAGCTTCACATCTTTGCAGAAACGTAAGTCCAGTCCAGTAAGTCCCATGGGGGCCAACAACAACGCAAAGCTCCTATCTCCTTGCACTCTTCACCCAAACTCCTCTTCCCCTGTGACTACCCACTATATAAGTACTAAGGGAGGGTGCCACCTAGTGCCAAAAAGGGTAAATTGCACTAACAACCCCTGGATTGTATGGAATATTAGAGTTTAGACTAGTGACATTTGCCTATTTTTCTGCAAAGGTTAATGGGTGCAGCACTTTTGTTTGGAGGAAAACAAATAACAATAGGCAGCACGCATAATAAAAACATACAGTACAAAAAATGTGTATATAAAACAAAAAAAATTTGAAACAATAGTTTGGTATCTCTATGTGCAATCAATGTGTATTAGGGGGTCGACCGATATAGTTTTTTCAGGGCCGATACCGATTTTTCGGCCGATAGTCAATGTCAGGTGCCGATATTCACACTTAAAGTTTTGAAAACTGCTGTGGGTGGGTGGCTGGCTGGCTGGCATCTTGTTGTGGGTTGGTGACTGGCTGGCACCTTGCTGTCGGTAGGTGGGTGGGTGGCTGCCTGGCTGGCACCCTGCTATGGGTGGCTGCCTGGCTGGCACCCTGCTGTGGGTGGCTGTCTGGCTGGCACCCTGTTGTGGGTGGGTGGCTGGCTGGCTGGCACCCTGTTGTGGGTGGGTGGCTGGCTGGCTGGCACCCTGCTGTGGGTGGGTGGCAGGCTGGCTGCACCCTGCTGTGGGTGGGTGGCAGGCTGGCTGCACCCTGCTGTGGGTGGCTGGCTGGCACCCTGCTGCGGGTGGCTGTTCCTTCGGGTGGATGGTTGGCACCCTGCTGTGGCTGTCTGGCACCCTGCTGTGGGTGGGTGGCAGGCTGGCTGCACCCTGCTGTGGGTGGGTGGCAGGCTGGCTGCACCCTGCTGTGGGTGGCTGGCTGGCACCCTGCTGCGGGTGGCTGTTCCTTCGGGTGGCTGGCTGGCACCCTGCTGTGGGTAAGTGGCTGCTGGCTGGCGTGTCTTCTCTGGTCCAGTCATTCCGGTGCATGCACTGTCCGAAGCGAGGGAGGTGGTGGCCTTTGCCCTATCTGGGTAGAAGAAGCCAGGACACAGTCAGACTGTCAGAACGTTTGCAGGCCCAGTGCTTGGAGGTGTGCGGTGCAACATAGGTAATGACGTTGTGTGCCGCACGCCTCCACACACTGGGCCTGCAGCGCAAAACCTTCTGAGTCCTGGTTTACTCTACCCATGACGATGACAAAGTGGGCCCCAAAAAGATGGCAGCAGCAGCAGGGGGAGACCAATATCGGTAATATCAGTAAGTTGACCGATACCGATTCTTTAAAAAAAGTGAATATTGGCCCCCAATAATCGGTTGACCGCTAATGTGTATTATTCTGTACTTCAGATGCAGCGCCACCACCAACTGGACTGGAACTCAACACAACAGAAGAACTACCTGTTTGAGGCTTGAGTCACATCAGGTGTGTCATGTTTACACTTGAGTTGATATGCATTTTTTGTTTGAACCAAAGCTTGAGTTCACGCATGTTACGGTGCGATTAAGTGCAGCATGTTCCATTTTCACCCTGTGCGCACCAATCAAGCATGTTGGTGTGAACTGGCCCCATTGGAAACAAGCAGGATTTCAGCTCGTATTAGGCCTGCATAAAGCAACGCAGCTTAACGCAGTCCAAAGCACATGGTGTGCATAAGTCATACAGTAGCTGGGCAAGTGATCTGCAGCCAGGTGAATCGCTCTTCACTGTCAGATCTGACATGGAGGAAGCCTGGACCAGAGCCTATCAGCAGGCAGTTTCTTCAAAAGACCCAGATATTGTGGGGGAACTTCTTTCTAATTGCTACCAGGGTGCTCCAGTTCCAGTGGGGTGGACTTTGTTATAGTCTTATAGAGACTATGCTATGAAATCATGTTACCCTGGTTGAGTCACAGAGATATTGCTGTGAAGAGGCCATGTCTGTGCAGCTTTCATACTTTTGTGCAGCTTTCTTTTTTCTGCAATATATGCTTTTTTTTTGTATCCTCAACCTGTTTTGCATTATTGCTTCTAACTTTGCATCTGTTTATTAAACCTAGTTATAGGTACTCTGATTATTTGACCAATTACCCATTCTGGTAAACTTGGCATCTACAGACAGGATGGGTAATGTCAGACAATTGTGTTTGGAGTGGTGTGGCAGTGGTGCCCTGTAGTACTAAGAAGGTGACCTGCTGCCCCTCCAGTAATGACCTCCTTATTCTTTGCAGTATTCCTGTTGCAACAATTACCCAAGTACACAGGGCCAGGCCAGAACTTGGTCGACTGGGTCTACAAATTATGTGGATTGATCCAATTTTTATGGCATCTTATCAACCCAGTTAACAATAGTTAACCACTTAGAGGGTATGTATAGCAAGGAGGCAATATTAGGAGACCCTAGGGTCTCCAAATTGCCATTCAGGGACAACTTTAGCAAGGACCGGGGGAAGGGGGGAGTGAATAGTCTCTGGGTTGACGGGATTTGAGCGGCAGGGGTGATTTGTCAGGCGAATGGCTAAATCATCCTAACACCATGCTTGATATGGTGTCAGGATGATCACATCACATTATTTCTATTACTACATTGTAATATATAATGAAATAGTTCAACTCACTATAATGCAGAATAATGCTGCATTTGGTGGCAAGTGACACACTGCATCCGGTGGCAGGCGGCGGTGGCTCTCTGCATCTGGTGGCAGGCAACAGTGGCAAGTGACACACTGCACCCTGAGCTTGTCACTTGCCACCAGATGCAGCGTGCCACTGTCGCCTGCCGCCAGATGCAGCATGTCACTTGCCATCATCGCCTGCCACCAGATGCAGCATGTTACCTACCAGCTGATGCAGCATGCCACCACTGCCTGCTACCAGATGCAGCATGTCACTTACCACCGTCTCCTGCCACCAGATGCAGCGTGTCACTTGCCACCCCCGTCTGCCACCAGATGCAGCATGTCACTTGCCACCGCCGTCTGCCACCAGATGCAGCGTGTCACTTGCCACCACCGCCTGCCACCAGATGCAGCATGTCGCCTACCAGCAGATGCAGCGTGCCACCGCCGCCTACCACCAGATGCAGCATGTCACTTGCAATAGTCACCTGCCACCAGATGCAGCGTGTCACTTGCCACAGTCGCCTGCCACCAGATGCAGCGTGTCACTTGCCACAGTCGCCTGCCACCAGATGCAGCTTGTCACTTGCCACCGTTGCATGCTGGCATATGCAGCTTGTCACTTGCCACCAGATTCAGCCTGCCACCAAATGCAGCGTGCCACCATTGCCTGCCACTAAATGCAGCGTGTCACTTGCCACCATTGCCTGCCGCCAGACGCAGCATGTAACTTGCCACTGCCGCCTGCCACCAGATGCAGCGTGTCACTTGCCACCCATAGCCTCTGCCAGATACAGTCACTTGCCAGGTCCATACGGGATCATCAACCTCAAGCAGAGAAGCAGGGAGTATTCAGCAGGAAATCATGTGGTCCTGGTGGAGGTGGAGATCCTGTGTGGCTGAAGCCCTCCTGATCCATACAGAAAGTGAGATTGCAGAGGGAGATGTAAGGAGGATCCCCAGTACAGAAGATCACAGGGTCCTGGGGGACCGTGAGTGGTCCCTCTCAGACAGTCGGGCCGCGCAGGCAGGAGGAGGAGAAGTCAGGCAGTTGTAGTAGATCTGAGCCAGCAGCACACTGAAGAACAGATGATCACTCATAGTCACAGAGACACCAGTCCCGGCCGGGCGGCTGCTGTCACTCCCAGTCATTCTGCATGCGGGCAGGCGCCAGAAAACGAGGTGGGTGGAGATGGAGGTGGAGACACTGTCTGGACTGGAAAGAGGGAAGAAGATCACACCGACCAGTTCCTGTGCGCCAGAGAAGGAGGAAGTGCCGGTGGGTGGAGACAGCAGTGCAGCACTAGGCACGGGCCTCGCTCCCGGCCTTATGCCGCGTACACACGGTCGGACTTTTCATCTACAAAAGTCCGACGGACGCCGACGAACAAAATACGGCTGACAATCCGATCGTGTGTGGGCTTCCCCGGACTTTCAGCGGACTTTCAGCGGACTTTTCCAGCCGCAAATCTGACGGACTTTAGATTTGAAACATGCTTCAAATCTTTACGTCGTAACTACGCTGCACCCAGAAATCCGCTCGTCTGTGTGCTAGTCCGAAGGACAAAAACCCACGCTAGGGTAGCTATTGGCTACTGGCTATCAACTTCCTTATATTAGTCCATTTTTTTCAATGTAGTTAGCAGGGTGGCTGTGTTCTCTATTTCATTCCGGGACATTGTATTGTCCAGAATGAAGGTGCCCGGGACCCTGGACAGAGATGGCAATTGCTGAACTGTCCCAGGAAATCCGGGACATGTGGGCACCCTATCCTAGGTCCTAATTTATTGGAAGAAAGCAAAGAGTGGAAGAATCCATTCCATAATATGCACTGGAACTAAAAAACATTTCAGCTAAATATGCCTTAGGTAAAGTGGCAAGCGGGAGTTATAGGAGTGGTTGGCTTAAGGTTAAAAAATGTTAATATTGCAAGATGGGTGCAGGCTGGGTTGAGACAAACTACATTGATGGGAAATACAGTATGGTCCATATCCTCAGGATAAATCCTATAGCTTTAGGAACCACTGAAGATTCCAATCCAGGGCACACTTCTGAGAGACTGAAGAGAGCTCTAAGCGGCAAATAGACAAAAAGAGCAAAGTGCACAGACTAAGTGTAGTGGGTGTGTAAACATTTATTAAAGGAAGACAATTAGCAAATCACCTAAAATAAGAGCAATTATGCTTTTCATGCTTCTCAAAAGGATTCCCAGCCGGAGAGAACACCAAGAAACTTGTCACAATGGATACACTGGAATGGATATGGTCTGGGTGGCACTTGCAATAGCTATGCAAGAGAGATAGCAAGGGGTCACCAATCTAAGTGCAGCAAAGTGCAGAAGTAGACACAGCACACAATGATTGGCAACTCACAGTGTGTGGATGATCCCATGCATTACTGTCGTTGGTGCATCTGCAGCTGAGAAGAGGCGGCATCCAGGATTCCTAAATGGGGCTGCTACTGCAACAAGTAAAGTGTGGTAACCGTGGTGACCGGGCAGCCTCAGGACAGGAAGCAGGAAGCAGGAAGCAGCATGTCCTCCTCAGCTGGGAATCCTTTTGAGAAGCAGAACAAGTGTAGTATTTGTTCTTATCAGTGACCAGTAGGGGTGCTATGCTGTCGTTCCGGTTTGGATGGAGCTGGAATGGCTAGCTATATAGTAGTGGCGGGCGGTTCACAAGGGGTGCGGGGGCACCCCCCGGCCCGCAGCGCTGCCCCCTTAGCTCTATGTGGCCATGCACTGTGCAGGGGCGCCGGACCATTAGGTTTCTACCAGGTCCGTCACCCCCTCACAGGCACGTGACCACATGCTGAGGTCCCAATTGGCCAGTCTTACATTGTCACTGCGCCCCGAGCCCTCCCACCCTGCAATGCCAGTGAATCGGCATCGGCCATTCAGAGAGGTGCCACCCTCTTCATAACTGACAGGTCAGCCGAGCCAGTGAGGTGGCGGGGAGCAGTGATGGAGTTTCGGGGGAAGAGGAACACCTCCAGAGCCCAGATTAGAGATGACAGCAGCCAGAGAGCGAGGGAGGAGAGACTGGAGGAGCAGCCTGCTTTACAGACAGTCCAGGGGAGCTCAGCCGTAGGGTGAGTGTGGACCTGGAGGGGGCTGCCCGCGTCCCCCCCCAAATCCTCCACTGCTTCGTAGAATCCCTGCTGGTGTGATTGGGACGCAATTCCCCTGGGAAAAATTCTCTGGGAAAACTGCATGGGCCCAGTTCCTCCTGATTTGAGTGGATCTACCTTGTCTGGCCATGGGCTGGGAAGGCAGAGGGTCTGCGGTGTCTGTGCCCCCTTGGAGTGGTCGCCTTAGGGGTGCTCTTAGTAACACTTGGGTGTGGGACCCCACAGTGTGAACTGGCACATGGTCACAGCTCCAAACACTTTTTCTGCACTGTGCACATTGCATGGCCACTTATTTATTTTTCTCCACTGTGTGTCACTCCTTTACTTTTGTGTGTGTTTTTTTTTCACTACAATGGTGGATATGAGTCCTCGGGCTTGCCCTGGCATCTAGGGGGAATATGTGTGGCCCTCAGGCTCCTTCTTCCTCTGACCCTGGGAGGAGAGGGGAGGGGGTGGTTCTCTCTTCGGGAGAGCCCCTCGACCTAGTAGTTGATGGTTGGCTTTGGCTGATATAGAAGAACTTTGGCTGGCCAGGCAGACCAGTCGTACTCTAAGTCCCTGTCAGGAGCCCTGGGCCCCAGGGGATCAGGGAGAGGGCCTACCTCTTCGGGGGGTGGACTAAAGCACACCCTTTAGTGCACTTTTCAGTGTGTGTTTCACATGCACGTTTTTGTTCACAACATGATCAGAGAAACCTGAGAAAAAGATAAAAAAAAAAAAACAATTTTAAGTTTCACAAACTGTAAGAAATGGCCATAGCATGTCAAGAGCAGAGACAAACAGTTTTGAATGCACTTATGGCGATTGTAGATGGGAAACAGATATACCTACCTGCACCTAGACAACTCCATGGAGGGGGAAGAAGGGGTGGCTAAGCATAGAGAAGGTGAACACCATCTCAGAGATGGCCAAGGTAGGCAAGGTCACAATTTCTCTACTGGGGCTTGCCAGTATGGCTATCTCCAAAAAGACTGCCCCAACCATGACCATGCACAGTGAAAGCCATTAAACTAGTTCACTGTGTTGCCAGGAGTCAAGCACCTGAATGACAAACTGAAAACCACTCCCCATCATAGAACTGAAGATGTGGATGAATAAGCTGAAAGAAATGAAAATCCCTGACTTGACTGGAAGAAGGCTTAAACATAGGTCTCAAGTGAACCTCTTCTATGTATTGGATACAGTAGATGTCCCCCTTATAGAGGTGACTGTGACAGCAGTAGCTCAGTCCTAGAGAAAGGTTAAAGCTACTGCCAGAAACCAACAAACTGCTGAGTGAGTGGCCCCATCTCATCCTGTGAGATGGCATACTGTACTGCTGAATAATGTTCCCTCATGACTCATTAGTGACCTTTTGCAGGTTGTACTGTCACACGCTTCCCCATACTATTCACAAGGCATGGGGCATGTTAGAGGTTCAGTTACACCATGACATAATTGCTGAGAGGCTTAGCACTTTAGAAACAAAGGAAATTGACCCAATACTTAGGAAAAGTAGTCTAGAAATACAACCATACAATACATTCCTTAATAGGCCACTTAACCTACCATGTCATGTTTGGCCATACTCTCAGGGGGCCCATAGACATATAGGCCACAGTGCTTATAAAAGAACTTGAACACACTTTGACTTCCTGGATTCAGGAGTGTAAAGGATGCCTGACTGAAATCCAACAGGTTGTTAAAGATTGGTCATAAGTGGAGCAAGGAGAGGTGGATGTGTCAGACCTTGACCTTCAACCTGGGGACAGAGTGCTAGTCTGATGTAAAGGTGCATATCAGCAATAAACATTGCACACACCTTGGGAAGAAGTCCTTGGAGTTATCCAACAACAGCTTATTCCAAGTGTGCCACTCTACAATATTCAAAGAGAAGGAGCCCAAGCAAGCCTACATCATTAGGACCCACAGCAAGGCCCATAAGGTTTTTTTTAAAGAACCTGTCCAAGTTCATGAGCCACAAGTGTCTTTGCACCCGAGGTTCAATATAGGCCACCTCCTTCTCTTCCTCCATTATCTCCAAGACACCCAGGAGATGCCATGGCTCCTCACAATATTAACAGCCCAAAGTTCATCCAGCTCAGGTCCATGTTCCCGCTGTGGAGCCTTCTAAACTAACTTCCAGTGACCTACCAGAAGACAGAGATGAGAAGAAGCCTGAGCAAGCCTACACCATTGAGACCCATACCAAGGCCTATAAGGTTTTTTGTAAAGAACCGGTCCAAGTTCATCAGCCACAAATGTCTTTGCCACCAGAGATTCAATGTAGGCTGCTTCCTGCTCTTCCTCCATTATCACCAAGATCCCCAGGAGAAGCCATGGATCCTCAAAATATTAATAGCCCAAAAGTTGTTCAGCTCAGGTCCATGCTTCCACTGTGCAGTCTTCTAAACCAACTTCCACTGACTTACCTGAAGACAGACAAGATGTGTTGCCTCAACCATTAACCATAACTTCGGGAGAGGCCCTGTACACTTTGCCTATGATGAATTTTAATGGTCTGATAACTTACCAGGAAAAGCAAGCTCAAGTGGGGCTGAATGTTGCCAACAGCTATGTTTCATTTTATGATTGGTATTATAAAGTTACAATAACATTTTCTGATTCTGATATTTTAGAAAAAAATTCTGGCAAATTAAAACTCTCCTCCCATCAGAGGAAGTCAGAAGTGAGTCAGGTGCCAATTTTTTTGGTGCTTGCACCTCCTAAACAGAGCAACATCACAAGTGGTGGAGAGGTATACTGTATGTCTTCTTTTGCGAGGGACCTTTTTTTTTTTTTTGCAATGACAGTGTCCCTTTAAATGTATGCGAGGATGAGGGACGGGCTCCTCCTCTAGATAACCACATATAGGAAGGTATCCTCTTGCCCTTAACTTTGGTCATAGTTATGCCTATTCCATCTCGGCTGCTGTTGAACAATCTGCTTATCATACCCTTTCAGCCATTGCACAATCACAAGGTGCCTAAATAAATAAATAGTAGTTATAGCTTGTAGAATTCTTACTCTTTCCCACAAGGCAAAGACACTTCACATTTTGGCTCTGCCCTAACAAAATATATTACTCATTAAATGAGGAGAAGGTCCAATTAAACCTTTAGAGATTAATTTATAATATTGCATTAAAGCATTTCTAATTGCAGCACTTCATTCTTGGAAACTCGGAGGAGCCCCAGTGGTTTATTGGAGCTCAGAGCTTCTCCGGGATTATGGCCGTTGGGTGACCTTCGTGTGACCTCGCCCATCCTTACAGGAAAATTCCCTTCTATCCTTTCTCTGCGCAAACGGGGTTGAAGGGCAGGGCTGTCCTGCAAATATTTTTCTAAAGTGTGTTATGGTGACAATGTTGTTCGGTAACCCCCAATCATCATCACTGAAAATTAATTCTGTTTCTTACTACCTGGTGACATCAATGAGAACACAGCCTATCAATTGACTAGAGACCAGTTACTTTGCTGAGAATGCAGCACATCCATTCACTAGAGACCAGTGACATCACTGAGAATGTAGCTTAGCTAATCACTAGAGACCAGTGACGTCACTGAGAATGTAGCTTAGCTATTCACTAGAGACCAGTGACATCACTGAGAATGTAGCTTAGCTAATCACTAGAGACCAGTGACGTCACTGAGAATGTAGCACATCCATTCACTAGAGACCAGTGACGTCACTGAGAATGTAGCTTAGCTATTCACTAGAGACCAGTGACGTCACTGAGAATGTAGCTTAGCTATTCACTAGAGACCAGTGACGTCACTGAGAATGTAGCTTAGCTATTCACTAGAGACCAGTGACGTCACTGAGAATGTAGCTTAGCTATTCACTAGAGACCAGTGACGTCACTGAGAATGTAGCTTAGCTATTCACTAGAGACCAGTGACGTCACTGAAAATACAACCAATCCATTCACTGGAGTCACGGTGGTGTTGCTGAAAATATAACCTATCCAGTCACTGGAGGAAGGTGATATCACTAAAAATACAGCATATCCATTCACTAGAGACTCTTGGCATCACTAAGAATACAGCCTATCCATTCACTGGCAACTGGTGACATCCCTCAAAATACAGCCTATCCATTCATTAGAGACCAGTAACATTGGTGAGAATGCAACATATCCATTCCCTAGAGATGGGTGATTGCAATGAGAGAGCAGTCCACCCATTTACTAAAGACTGTGGCATCATTGAAAATGTGGCTTACACATTTACTAGAGACCAATGACATCACTGACAATCCAGCCTATCCATTCACTAGATACCAATAACATCACTGACAATCCAGCCTATCCATTCACTAGATACCAGTAATATTGCTGGCAATGCGGCCTGCCCATATACTAATATTAGATTTCCTTGACTGAGGAGAGTACAGTCTATTTGATCACTACAGACTAATTGCATCACTTAGCATGCAACTTATAAATTCACTAGACACCAGTGAAATCACTGGAAATGCAACTTATTTATTCATTAGAGACAGGTGACATCACTAAGAGATTGGTGATATCCATTTACTAGAGAATGGTGATATCAATGAGGCTGCATCCTATCCATTCATTAGAGACTGGTGGCATTACTGACAGTGCAGCCTATTAAATTACACCCTTTGCAGCTATAACAGCTTCAACTCTTCTGGGAAGGCTGTCCACAAAGTTTAGGACTGTGTCTATGGGAATGTTTGACCATTCTTCCAGAAGCACATTTGTGAGGTCAGGCACTGATGTAGAGAAAAAGGCCTGGCTTGCAGTCTCGGGGACTGTGAGCCAGGCCATTCATCTTGTCAAGCATCAGCGCCTGACCTCACAAATGCTATTCTGGAAGAATGGTCAAACATTCCCATAGACACACTCCTAAACCTTGTGGACAGCCTTCCCAGAAGAGTTGAAGCTGTTATAGCTGCAAAGGGTGGGCCAACTCAATATTGAACCCTACGGACTAAGCCTGGGATGCCATTAAAGTTCATGTGCGTGTAAAGGCAGGTGTCCCAATACTTTTGGTAATATAGTGTATCCCTTCACTAGAGACTGGTGGCTACACTGAGAAGGCAGCCTGTTCATTCACTACAGACAAATGAGAGTATAGTCTATTCAATCACTACAGACTGATAACATTGCTGAGATTGCAACCTATCAATTCAGTAGAGAACAGTGACATCACTGAAAATGTAATCTATCCATTCCCCAAAGACCAGAGACATTACTAAGAGTGCAGCCAAACTATTCACTAGAGACTAGTAACATCACTGAGAATGCAGCCTATCCATGCACTAGAGACTTGTTACAGTGCCTTGAAAAAGTATTCATACCCCTTGAAATTTTCCACATTTTGTCGTGTCACAACCAAAAACGTAAATGTATTTTATTGGGATTTCATGTGATAGACACAAAGTGGCACATAATTGTGAAGTGGAAGGAAAATGATAAATGGTTTTCAATTTTTTTTCAAATAAATATCTGAAAAGTGTGGCATGCGTTTGTATTTAGCCCCCTTTACTCTGATACCCCTAACTAAAATCTAGTAGAACCAATTTCAGAAGTCTCATAATTAGTAAATAGAGTCCACCTGTGTGTAGTTTAATCTCAGTATAAATACAGCTGTTCTGTGAAGTCCTCAGAGGTTTGTTAGAGAAGAACCTTACTGAACAAAAGCATCATGAAGGCCAAGGAACACACCAGACAGGTCAGGGATAAAGTTGTGGAGAAGTTTAAAACGGGGTTAGGTTACAGAAAAATATCCCAAGCTTTGAACATCTCACAGAGCTCTGTTCAATCCATCATCCGAAAAATATAAAGAGTATGGCACAACTGCAAACCTACCAAGACATGGCCGTCCACCTAAACTGACAGGCCGGGCAAGGAGAACATTCATCAGAGAAGCAGCCAAGTAGAACCTCTAGAGGAGCTGCAGAGATTCACAGCTCAGGTGGGGGAATCTGTCCGCAGGACAACTATTCACCATTCCTACGGTGAAACATGGTGGCAGCATCATGTTGTTGGAATGCTTTTGTTCAGTAGGGACAGGAAAACTGGTCAGAGTTGATGGGACGCTCGAGGGGGAGGGGCCACCACCAACGTCACGTGCATGACAAGTGTGGGGGGGAGGGGCCCAAGCACGTACGGCAGGCGCTGCACATGACTGAGCACCGGAATCCCCACTGTCGGCCAGATGAAAAATAAAAAACACTTGTCGTGCGCATGACGTTGGTGGTGGCCCCTCCCCCTCGAGCGTACATAAGGTGACCCCCTGAACGCAGTTCCCCTCTCCTCACACACATGTGGCACACTCACCTCTTGGAAGCTTTTTCATTTTTGCACCTTTACTCAAGGTAAACATAGACGTGACCCAATGGTAGTGCTTGATCGGCATGTGCTCTCTCTCTTTCCTATTTTCTTATCACATTGGTTAATGTGACTTCTTGTGACACTTACTACAACACACCTTAGATGGTTCAAACCACCACCGTCCTTATACACTATACCCTATTTTTATTTAGGTTTCTACTTTCTCATCATTTTCACCAACTAATGGTCACTTTTTTTATTCATTCTAGGTCATATCATAATTTCTGCTTCTGCTCACCAATTGGACATACTTTGGAGATAAGGGGTCTGCGTCTCTTTGTAGTGGGGTTTTTTGCGTGTATATGGGGCACATGATCACCTCAGCTCCCGGGATGGACTATTCCTATGGCTCTGGTCCTGCTCATACTGCACACCGTCGCTACTTACTGGCACGTAAGTACGCAGGGTGGACGACATTGTCTTGTCTTGTCCTGCTGTACTTACCCCAATACAAGGATTAATCCTTACGTTATATGTTTTTATAGCTACCCTACAACACCCGCCTCTGAAGAAGTGGTTTTACACAGAAACGCGTCGGTCTTTAAGGATGTAGCTATGTGCCCTACTAGGATAATATCTGGATATGTCGTATTTTTCAACCTTTTGAATTACCAATTAAGCTGCCAGCTGTTATGTGAATCGATCATGCTATACACGTTTACCATGTATACATTTGTGAACATGATGATACTATTTTTATGCATACATACAAATATGATAATACTTATTTATTAACTTTCTTTGTACTATTGCTATGCATTTATATAATTTTTACAATAAAATTTGACTACATTTATCTACACGAGTCAACCACCTCATTTAAAGTCCCAAAATTCCCCCTTTTTTTCTTATTGAAACCGGGATGGAGGCATATTACATGTGCCTCATGTAAAGTCCCAAACTCCCCACTTATACTGTATATCAATGAGAGTAGAGCCTATCCATTTACTAGAGACTGGTGGCATCACTCAGAATGCAGCCTATTAATTCACTAGAGACTGATGAGAACTCTTATGCCCCATACACACGGTCGGATTTTCCGACGGAAAATGTGTGATAGGACCTTGTTGTCGGAAATTCCGATCGTGTGTAGGCTCCATCACACATTTTCAATCGGATTTTCCGACCCACAAAGTTTGAGAGCAGGATATAAAATTTTCCGACAACAAAATCCGCTGTCGGAAATTCCGATCGTGTGTGCACAAATCCGACGGACAAAGTGCCACGCATGCTCAGAATAAATAAAGGGATGAAAGCTATTGGCCACTGCCCCGTTTATAGTCCCGATGTACGTGTTTTACGTCACCGCATTTAGAACAATCGGATTTTCCGACAACTTTGTGTGACCGTGTGTATGCAAGACAAGTTTGAGCCAACATCCGTCGGAAAAAATCCTAGGATTTTGTTGTCGGAATGTCTGAACAAAGTCCGACCGTGTGTACGGGGCATAAGAATGCAAACTATTCATTCACTAGACACCAGTGACATCTCTAAAAATGCAGCCTATCCCTCTACTAATAGTGCATATCCTTGGCCGACGAGATCAACGACTAATGGCAACACTGAGAATGAAACCTATCGATTCACTAGGCACCATTGACATCACTGAGAATGCAACCTATTTCTCCACTAGGGACCAGGGAAATCACTGGAAATGCAACCTAATTATTCACCAGAGACCGGTGACATCAAAAAGAATGCAGCCCACCCATTCACTATAGACTGGTGATATCAATGAGAGTGGAGTCTATCCATTCACTAGAGACTGGTGACATCAAAAAGAATGCAGCCCACCCATTCACTATAGACTGGTGATATCAATGAGATTGGAGTCTATCCATTCACTAGAGACTGGTGGCATCACTAAAAATGTGGCCTGTCCATTCACTAGAGACTGGTGACATCACTGACAGAGCAGCCTATCCATGTATTAGATACTGGTGACATCATTGAATTTGTGGTCTATCCATTCACTAGAGACCAGTGACATCACTGAGAATGTAGCCTATCCATCCACTAGAGACTGGTGATACCAATGAGAATGCAGCCTATCCATTCACTAGAGAATGGGGATATCAATGAGAGAGCAGTCCATCCATTTACTAGAGACTAGTGGCATCACTGAAAATGTGGCCTATATATTCACTAGAGACCAATGCCATCACTGACAATCCAGCCTATCCAGACAATCCAGACAGAAACATTGGTTGGATGTACCTCTCCTGTCTGTTGGTAAAGTGTACCTAATACTTACCATAAGACTTATGATAACAATGGTTGCTCTAAAGTCATCTTGAGTTCTAGTTTGTGAGTTTTCATCTTAGAAGAAAAAAGCAGAATGAAAGAGTTAAGGTATTGGACAGTGGAGTTGTGGGATCACTAAATCCTGGGCGTTCTCATGTCAATGAAACCCTTTATTAGCCTAAATGCAAATAACGTTGTGTGATGGACAGCCTATTACAAACAACCATAATGGTGAAAATTATCCGGCTAAAAACCTGCAGCATTCCACAACACGGGAAACCAAGGGGCTGCATGTAGCAAATTTCATGCAGCAGAGCTGTTGGCAAGCCTCATGGAACCTTAGAGCTTCTAACAGCATTAAGAGACGCTCAATTAGTCATTGCCATGTTCTTCGTATCATGTTTTCTATGGCATTTGGCAAACTCTGATTTACTCAATTCAATTTTTCTTGAAAGGATGTTAAGAATCGTAGGGGGAATTTATTGTCGGGATTGGCACTTTGGCACCTTCCTGGCATGCTGTATTTGTTAAAATTGGAAGGAGAAATGGCACAAGGAGAAGTACTTTATAAATTGAAACCCAATGCAGTGGAAGAATAGCAGAACTATTGAGGAGACTGTATATTTTAGAGTCAGTTGCAATCACCGTTATGCGGGTGCCAGGCCTCCCAGACAGTTCCATTCTAAGTTCTGTAACGAGGTGCGGTCCTGAGAAACAACTTGCGAAAAAAAAAGAACCACATTTTCACAGAAAAACTGCTGTCTCCACTATAATGCTAACTCAGGTGACCTTTGGTTTGATCTGTCTATACATTTAAAATCTTAATGCAACAATTTTTTTTAATTTTTGGCTATTTTTTCTTTAAATTTCTTTCTATAGCCTCATTGGGGAGATTTCTCCTCCTACCTGTCTCTGTGACCCCCCAATTTAGGGACACAGAGAGCAATGAAAACCTAAAAGAGATGCTGATCTGTCTCCTTTGCAGAATTTCAATAGTGGGGATTCCAATAATTCTGATCACCCTGGCCTGGCAAAGGATGACTCGGTATCACAACATTCTGATTATGATGTTGGACAAACCCTGGACTCTTTCAGACTGACCAGATCTACTTTCGCAAGGTCCATTCTTCCATCCTTTTTTACAGTTGCTGGTTTTGATGGCATGGCTGTTGAAACCAGGGTCCTAAGGGACAGGGATATCTCTGATTCAGACCTCCTCACTCTGCTTAAAGCTAGGAAGGCAACTTCCAGCAACATTTACAACAGGCCTTGGAAGGATCACACTCTTTGGTGCAGGCTTTTATACAAGGTGTTACGCACATTGTTCCACTTCGTTGACATCCTGGTACCTCAATCTGGTTCTTACTGTATTGTAGAAATCTCACTTGGAACACATCCATGATACTCCATTATGTTTTTCTGACTCGGAAAAGTCATTTTTCTGCCCTCCATTACTTCATCGCGCAGAGTTTTGAAATTGGTTGGTCTTTCCTGTAAAGAAACGTTCCTGGTTCTTGACTGTGACAAGGTGGTTTTAAGGCCTCAGCTGTCCTTTTTGCTAGCTTCATCCTACCCAAGGACACTGCATTACTGTCCTTTTGTCCTAACCCTCAGATGACGGAGGACAGGGCTCTTCACACCTTGGATGTCGTTGGTGCTATAAGGTGTTACCTACAGTTGACTGCTGCTCTTTGGCATTTGCATTCCCTCTTTATGCTTTCTGAAGGCCCAAGGAAGGGTCACACAGCTTCTAAATCTACCATTTCTTGATGGATTCGGAAATGGATTTCTCACACTTATTTCTTAAAAGGTGAGGTTCCGTCTTTTCAGTGGTGAAAGTCCTATCTGCTATGAGTCTTGATGCCTCCTGGGTTATTTATCATCAGAGTTTGGTAAATCTGCTACCTGGTCTACGTTTCATACTTTTTTAAGTTTTACTACGTGAATATCTCAGTGAGAGTTAGTAATTTACCAAGACAGGGCTCAGGAAGTCATTGTCTTCTTATACTTACATAGTTAGTAAGGTTGAATAAAGACACCAGTCCATCCAGTTCAACCTGAGTGAGTGTGGGTCTACAACCCTGACCCTTGTCCCTAACCCTGAACATCGCACACTCACATCAATCCCTACCCTCATTCCAAGGTCCCCATTCATATACTAGGGCCAATTTTGGACAGAAGCCAATTAACCTACCAGCATGCCAATTAACCTACCAGCATGTCTTTGGAGTGTGGGAGGAAACCGGAGTACCCGGAGGAAACCCACGCAGGCACAGGGAGAACATGCAAACTCCAGGCAGGTAGTGTCGTGGTTGGGATTTGAACCAGCGACCCTTTTTTACTGCTAGGCGAGAGTGCTAACCACTGCACCACTGTGCCGCCACGAAAAAAAAACTGGAAGTAAAATTATGTTGGATTCAACTTTTTTTTTTTTTGAACAGTTTGTCTCTGGATGGTGCCAAGTCAGCAGGTGACCATACTGTCCAGACAGTCTGGGTCTAAGATGGAATGTCAATGCATAAAGTAGCATTTGAAGAACATAGAACAAGTTATTTTGGAGGGTAATGTTCTGGTCAAGTTCAGTATCAGTGTACATCGAGGTGCCATGAACCCAATCCCTAACTTGTTAGAGAGGCTAAGGTATACAGATCCAGATCAGAAAAATTAAGACCTCTGTTTCTGAAAGGTTGTTGTAGGGTATGTAGGCAGTTGGTAAACTACCTACCCTTAACCCCTGAGTGGGCCCTTTTTGGTCTAATCAATATCCCTGGTATCAAAATATCAAGAGGCTGTAAACAATTTATTGTTATGTCTCTTGTGGCACAGAAAGCTATTGGATTTAACCGGAACCCCCCCCCCCCCCCCCCCCCAACCACTTCTCCGTTCCTGGCTAAATTATCTTATGTTTTCCAAAAGAAATGGGTGAAGGCCTCCTTATGTAAGGACTAATGGGTCCAAAAGTTCTTTGAGGTTTGGGAATCCTTTATTCAAACCTTGCCCCTAGGTACTTAACAACCTTTAGTACAATGTTTACAATACATCCAGTGGTATCAAACAAAATGATTACCCAATGACCCTCCCATTGACGTGTTGCCCCCACTTAACTCATAATATGTTTTGTAATCTATTGACTAAGGCCTCTCCCATTTTCCTCTACCTCCTAACTACTAAACTGACTGCTATCCATCCAAGTGCTTCTTACCATTCACCCTGGACCCAATGCTGCTAGCTCGTCACCAAGCTGTACTTCAAAATGTACATTGTTATTATTATCTTGTTTTATTGGCCAAATGTAGCAGCCACTCTTATTGTCAATTGCATTCTCGCATTAAAAATAATAACAAAAAAAAATAGCATTTGAAACAGAACAGTAACAGTTCAAGAGAACGCTAGAGGGGAATGCAACCAATGGTTACATGTATTTGCTAATTCCCTATAGTATTCTTTAGAATTGTTAAATTGTTTCTCCTGTTACAAATATGAATGTATTTCTTCTGCTCCTCAGCTCCATCTACTGACCATAATTTGGTATTTTACCAATGCCCATATTAAAAGAACATTTGTTTAGCCCAGAGGTCTCGAAACAGATGTGGTCCTCTGCTTGTCCTTATCAGGCCCTTGGGGCATTATTCCCCCCACTGCCAGCAACAATTGGTGTATATTCCTTCTACTGACATCAATAATGGGGCACTAGTCATCTCACTGATACATACTAATGATGGGGCACTTTTCCTCCTACTGAAACCAATGATGGGCACTATTTCGCCCACTGATACCATCAATGGAGCACTAATCCTCCCACTGACACCAACGATGGGCCACTATTCCTCCAACTGGCATCAATAATGGGGCACTAGTCTTCTCACTGATACCAACAATGGAGCACTATTCCTCCCACTGACACCCACGATGGGCCACTATTCCTCAAACTGACATCTGTGATGGGGCACTATTTCTCCCATTGACACCAATGATGAGGCACTATTCCTCACACTATTCCTCCCACTAATACCAATGATGGGACACTATTACTCCCACCGACACCAGTGATGGGGCACTATTCCTCTCAATGACACCAATGATGAGTCACTATTTCTCCCGCTGACTACAATGATGGGGCACTATTCCTCCCACTAATAGCAATGATGGGGCACTATTCCTCCCACTGGCACCAATGATAGGGTACTGTTCCTCCCACTGAAACCAATGATGGGCACTATTCCTCCCACTTTCCCCAATGATGAGGTACTGTTCCTCCCACTGACACCAATGATGGGCACTACTCCTCCCACTGGAACCAATAATGGGCACTATTCCTCCCACTGACACCAATGATGGGCACTGTTCCTCCCACTGACAACAATGATGGGCACTACTCCTCCCACTGGAACCAATAATGGGCACTATTCCTCCCACTGACACCAATGATGGGCACTGTTCCTCCCACTGACACCAATGATGGGCACTATTCCTCCCACTGACACCCATGATGGGCACTGTTCCTCCCACTGACACCAATGATGGGCACTATTCCTTCCACTGACACCAACACTGAGGGCACTATTCCCTCTCCTAATACCAAAGATGGGAAACTGTTTAATCCCACTGACACCAGGTCATTTTCTACTCCCAATGACCACAGTCTGTCCTCCCTAAAATTTGAAGGACAGCAAACTGGCCCTTTTGTTTACAAAGTTTGTAGACCCTTGGTTTAGCCCAACAGCCTAAAAAAAACATAATTCTTTGCCCAATGCACAGAGAATGAATGTACATGCAGATTCACTGGATCAATAGCTATGCAACTTTTTTTTTTTTTTTTTTTTAGAAATAAACCCTTCAGTGTCATTTTTTGTTCTTTTTTTTTTTTGGTGATACATCTGGGTAAATGACTAATCTCACATGTTTAGGCAACATATGCACATACCGGTACTTTATGATATATATACATTACAATTTCCTGTGCTAAGGCTGGAATGGGTAATAGACGGCTGACTCAATGCAGGAAGTGGATGTGTTTTTGGATATCTTTCTCTGCAAGCTGATCTGGTCTTTTTTAAAGAAAGAAATGAATAATGAAGGGGTCATTAACCCCGGATCATCTTCGAGTCCTGCGAATGCGTCCGGACAGAGTCTTGGCTCCCGTAACGTGGAGCTTCAACTTTATAGCCCCAAGTGGCCCTCCGCTAATTTAATAAATGAAAATAAACAGCCGTCCTCTCGCTCGGCGTAGTAAAGTGGAATGATCAAATAGTTTGCTTTCCATATTGCATTGAACCCCCCCCCCCCCCCCGAGAGGATCGGTTGTTTAGGTCATGCTGGAAGGGGGGGATCCCAGTTGTTGACTTAGACGTGGACTAAGGTGTACCCCGAGATTGGAGAGAGTGACCAGTTAGGGAGCCCCTGACCTCCGATCTCACTGATAGATGACACAGTTATCTCCAATTCCTCAGCAACCCAAAACACAAATAACAATCCTCTAGATACCGTGACGGCTGGAGCGCCATATAATGAGACATCCTGTGCACCTGCTAGGGTCCACCCTGTCATAAAGCATCCCAAACAAGAATAAACATCTATATTTTTTTTCCTAACAACTGTCAGAGAATGAAGTTGAAGTTTTATCTGGTTATATTTAGCCTTCCTTCTTTCCCCCCTCATCAACATGCTAATGAAAATTTTGAAATAAAACACTTATATTTTCAGTACATAGTACAGTACAGAGAGAGAGAGAGAGAGAGAGAGCATCTTCCATATTCTCTTCTGCATCATATTTTAAACAGCATTGCTCTTTTAACGGGCAAAAATTGACCAGAATAACTTGAGCTGCTGCACCTGCAGAACCCCAGGCAAACAACCTAAATACACAGTTGAAATACATATTTATTAACTAAAATATTTATAATTCTATTTAAACGTTTTTTGTTTTTTTTTAAAGCAAGCACTACTGCCCAACTGGCATGGCTGGGTCAAATGAAGATAAGCTGAAAAACTCTGAACAGCCGCGTAGTACAAACCACAGCAAAGTGATACAGGAAAAAACTGACGCGTTTCACACTATAATAAGTGCTTACTCATAGCTATAAGCTATGAGTAAACATGTATTATAGTGTGAAATGCGTCAGTTTTTCCTGTATCGCTTTGCTGTGGTTTGTACTATGTGATCCCAAGTTTTCAATAAAAGGCACAAGAAACTTTCTTCGGAGTGCGGCTGTCCAGAGTTTTTCTGCTTATCTTCATTTGTACATGCATTAGCCAGCACCTGGGGCTCTCTGTCTCTAGAGGAGAAGTATCTGTCTCGGTGGATCTGCCTGGAACGGTGGTGTTTTCCTCCCTGGCATAGCTGGGTCCATGACCTCGGATTTGATCACTGCAGTTAACTAATACCACTTGGTCACAGTCCTGCCCCTTCCGGCTGATTGGAACATCACCACACTGCAGTCAGCTGATTGGCTCACAATGCCAGGCCTTCTTCTCTCTTTCCTGTATTAAAGAGTATTTAAACCCAACATTTCATATTTCTGATATGTGCCTGCTGTACCATGTACTTGTTTGAGAAAGTATCATGTTCTCTTTATATTGCTTCCTTTATGTGAAATCCCTGGTGTTCCTGCCAGTCCCTCTTCATTTCCTATTAAACTGACTACACTAGGCATGGAAGCACAGCGTTGTCAGTCCTCTAGCTGTGCTTGGAACTCAGCCTGCTCTCTTCCAGTGACCAGACTTGTGCCCCCCGCCCCCCCGCTGCACAGCCATTACCTTGGTAGATCCGTGCCCTGCTGTTTCTCCTCCCTGATCTTCTCATGCAATTGAGAACAGAGGATATATGATCACTTATAAATAGGGGAAAAAAGGTATTTACAATGTTTTTTTTTTTATATCTATACACAAATGTTACATAGTTAGTCAGGTTGAAAAAAGGCACAAATCCATCTAGTTCAACCAATAAAAGAGAAAAAAAACAAAACAAACATACAATCCCATACACACAATCCTATACCCACAGTTGATCCAGAGGAAGGCGAAAAACCTCAGCATGGAAGCAGGCACACTGCGTTAACCATACAGCCACATACGTCTTCTTGCTCTCACTAGCAACAGACTTGATAAACTACTTTATCTTCAGGACACTCTCTAGCATCCCCTTTACTGACACCTGTCCACTGACTCTTCTAGCTGAAGGGGTGGCCCTCACTCGATTGGCCCCAACGACACAGATCTGTTCTCACAGTAGGCATAATCATTTACTTCCTGGTGCCTCCCTTCCAGTCAGCTCTGCAGGATCTCTGGGTTCAGCTTCTCTCTCTCTCTCTCTCTCTCTCTAGGCCCCTGGGTCGAACACACAGGGTCACAGGGCCTCCCCCACAGAGGAGAGGGCAGCCGCCCCTCTCCCTCCTTTGCTCCGTTACCTGGCTCAACTCACCTCTGAGCACATGTACTCTGGCTTTACATACAGTATCCCACAATGCAATGCAGCACTTTTCTTCTGCCAATTGTCAGGGCTGTAACAAAACCTGTGCACTCACTTGTCAGGTCCCCTCCCACTGGCCAATATGCTTCCCTATTGGACCAGTGGGGGACAGTCAGAACAAACTGAGCTGCACCTGAGTACAATGAGCAGACCTAACCAATAGATCCTGCTCTCTGGTAGGCAGAGAGCACTCTAAGTTTTGCCTGACCATCTTCCTGGTAAGCAGAAAGATCAAAAACTATACTCTCTTCTAGCACCTACCTAGGAGGGTGCTACACTCCTATAGGTGAAACAGAGAGGGGCAGTCTCCAGGTTTGGAATAAGCTATGTTGCTTTTATGGCTGAATGTTAATTTACTGAGCTAAATGTCATCGGTATGTGGTTTCTCCTTTTCTTTCAGTGTATCACCCATTATTAATAACTTATTTGTGGCCCCTACAAGTCACATGATCTTCTTAAGAGTCTTTAGTAATGAGAGAAGTACTGTGGAAGGAGCTAATTGCCGGTATGTGGGGATCCCTGGACATTGGAGATTAGTCACTACATGCTGGGTCCAGGTTCTCCGCAGTAGAGCGCTTTAGGCTTCTGTGGGGCCATAAGGCAGATCAGTCTTGTTTTCATGGTCAACGGTCAGGCTCAGAGACCAATAGATACAGCAGTAGAGAGACCTGAGGGTGGATATGGGTTTAAGTACCAGGTCGTGCTCCTCAGGATTGCCCCTGCCAGGAGGTGAGCAAGCCAGGGTATAGTAGCAGATATAGTAGGTAGGGATAAAGTAGAAGCATAGTCAGTAAACAAGCCAAAGGTCAGTAACAAGTGGTTGCAGGTTGGGATTAAACAGAAGCATAGTCAAGGAACAAGCTAGGTTGGTAACGAGTGGTAGCGAAAATGCAGCAGGAGTGACAAGAGTGAGATAGTGGCTGGAGAGAGCACAATATTCGGGCAAACAGGAAGTGCAAAGGCATGATTTAATAGGAAGATCATGGGAGGAGCAAAGAGTTCAAGGATCAAGAGAAACAATACATAAGGCAAGGTTGTCTAACCAATCAGGCAAGGAGCTGTCCAGTGTCGCGGGTGGCTCAGCAAGAAGAGTTACTGCCAGACATAGCAGAGGTCCTGGGTTCAGATCCAGGTCCCGAAACTTGTGATGGTCAAGCACAGTACCTAACACTGCTCTACATGCTAAACTGTAGAGTGATTAGAGATGATGGTGAACTTATCTTCATTGGAGTTGGGGGTGGTCTTGCACCACTATGGTGGAGTCCTGTAAGTTATTCTTACAGGTGGACCACAGATTCACCACCTGAATGCTTAGTTGCATAAACAGTCCAACTTTGAGGTAATCTTCCAGCTGACACAGATGTACCAGTGCAGTGCCAGTATGCGCCTTTCAACTGAGTCTGGCACTCACATAGCACGTGCACTCTCCACTTCCGGTCATCATCCTACCATTCTGTCCTATGTATGTTTCTGCTACACCAGACATACAGTAAAGCTTCACAACAAAAGCAAGGCTAATCTTGTTCTTGGAAAGCTCTTCTTTTATGACCCCATGTAATCCACCCTGAAGAGGAGCCCCAACTCAACCTCTTACATCAGTGCAGTAATTGATTCATTCAGAACTGAAATTGTATTGTATTTCAACGAATGCCAGAAGTTAGATTTCTTTACATGAGGTCCCAATTCAGTCCCTCTCCAACAGCCATTGCAACATGGTATTTGGGAAACAGATCTGAAACGGGGATGGTGACCCAATGGGTGATCCAACAGATCAGCACTCAACCATTCCTCAACTCTTTCCAGCACCTCTAATGATCCGAGATAGAACTTGAACCAGAAAAGGGCTGGCGACTCGGATGCTCTTGAATAAAAGTCCTTTATTGGGTTACATGGGTACACGGGTACAGGCTACGCTGACGCCTGTACCCGTGTACCCATGTAACCCAATAAAGGACTTTTATTCAAGAGCATCCGAGTCGCCAGCCCTTTTCTGATTCAAGTACTGCATTTTGGGGCCTGAACGTCCTGGCTGGAGCACCGGATCACAGTTCATAGATCATCATATTGGCAGTGGAGCTGGGGTATCATTTTGCTTCTGGTCCGAGAGAGAGTTGGGGGACAACAAGAGGATCTGACCCACTCACTTTTTCTGTGGAATAATTTTGAGGAACAATGAAGACTACTGTGAAAAAGTATGATTATTAACATCATAGTACTTTTGGAAAACTGAGGTGTGGTCTTTCACTGGGAAACAAGTATCAGTTATTTTTTTTATTAAATGTGATTGTTCGGTTAGAAAAGGAGTTGCACAATAACATGCAACAAAAAACAGGTACAAGCAGATTGACAATATATACATTGGCAGTTAAGATTACTTGTCCACGTCTTCCCAACTTCAGCCCTGTAGCCAGGCACACAACAGGCTCAGTCACTCTTCTCCAAAAAAACAGTCTAGAGGATGTTGTTTTTGTTTTTGGAGAACTTGGATTGGGTAAATGGTAGGATACTCCAAAGAGAAGAATTATATATAACTGAGGACTTGGTTTTCCTTTCTGAGCAAGCTTAGGTGAAGTCCCTGCTGGTAACAAACAGTAGACTTCAGCTTAAGTAGTAAAGTGTCTGGACAGAGCTCCTCAGGAAACAAGCCATTGTGCCTTTTTTTAGACCCATAGCTGACTATAACTAGGCACCAGAGGGATAGCTACAGCACAAGGACCCCAAGATCTTTCAATGTCTGTACTCACAAGGCCCAAGGACAGATGGAGCCTCCTTCCAATCTTTCAAGCGAGTGATACCCTCTAGTGAAACCAGACCAATCTATGTCAAGCAACTCCCCTCAGTCAGCTTCTTCCACGCACCTGGGTCTTAGCCTTCCTTCCTCGGGTCACCCACCTGAGGCCTCCTCAAGGCAGACTCTGCCTGAGAGGGCAACGTGCCCCCCTCAGGCTTGACTCCTCCACTCTGGGACAAGACCCAGAGCTCTGTATGCTGCCAGAGTAAATACAGTCTCCCAAAATGCCATCAGATCATCTTCTCTCTGAGATAGGCTGGGGCTGCATCAGTACTTATGCTGCTGTCTGCATAGCTCCACATCTATTATCCAGAAACTTCTTAAGTTGCCTGGATATAGAGGGAGCTATCTGCAGACTGACAGCAGCAGAGCACACAGAGCAGGCTTAACTAAATAATCACAGCTCACTGGATACATTGAGCCAAATATGCATTTACCTTAGCCAAAATATAGCCACACTTCCTTCAGCGTGGCAACTACATTTATGTATTAAAAATACATTCTTATGCCGCGTACACACGAGCGGACTTTACGGCAGACTTTGCCCGGCAGACGGGATTTCGTCAGACAATTCGATCTTGTGTGGGCTCCAGCGGACTTTGTTTTCTCAAAAGTTGGACGGACTTAGATTTGAAACATGTTTTAAATCAATCCGTCGAAATCGAGTCCGGTCGAAAAATCCACTCGTCTGTATGCTAGTTCGACGGACAAAAATCGACGCTAGGGCAGCTATTGGCTACTGGCTATCAACTTCCTTGTTTTAGTCCGGTCGTACGTCATCACGTACGAATTCAACGGACTTTGGTGGATTGTGTGTAGGCAAGTCCGTTCATTCAGAAAGTTCGTCGTAAAGTCTGTCGAAAAGTCCGCCGGGCAAAGTCTGCCGTAAAGTCCGCTTGTGTGTACGCGGCATAACACTTATTTAACTATCCTAGCACCTACCTACGAGGGTACTACATAAAAAATAGAACACATTTGATCCTTTGACAACCGTGATGAGGATTTGAAGTTTAGAGGTATCAAGTTAGGGAACTTCAGTATAGGAGAGTATTGAGATTTGGGTGGGGGGTATAGAGGAAGGGTTGACAGGTAATACAGTGTCTTAAAAAAGTATTCATACTCCTTGAAATTTTCCACATTTTCTCATGTTACAAGCAAAAACATTAATGTATTTTATTGGGATTTTATGTGATAGACCAACACAAAGTGGCACATAATTGTGAAGTGGAAAGAAAATGAAGTTTTTCAAAATGTTTTACAAATAAATATGTGAAAAGTGTGGGGTGCATTTGTATTCAGCCCCCCTTTACTCGGATACCCCTAACTAAAATCTAGTGGAACCAATTGTCTTCAGAAGTCACCTAATTAGTAGAGTCTACCTGTGTGTAATTTGATTTCCGTTTAAATACAGCTGTTCTGTGAAGCCCTCAGAGGTTTGTTATAGAACCTTAGTGACCAAACAGCATCATGAAGGCCAAGGAACACACCAGACAGGTCAGGGATAAAGTTGTGGAGAAGTTTAAAGCAGGGTTCGGTTATAAAAAAATATCCCACGCTTTGAATATCTTACTGAGCACTGTTCAATCCATCATCCGAAAATGAATAGAGTATGGCACAACTGCAAACCTAATAGTATAAGAAAAAGAAAAATTACAGCGCTGTGTAGAAAGTTGTAAATAGCAGCCAACACAGCTATAGACCAAAGCAACAAATATAGAAGTTAAAAGTGTAGCGCTATAAATCAATAAATTGACCATTAAATTAGTAATGGAATAAATAGCTTGTCATATAAACAAAAAGGATTATCCAAACGTGCCCAAAGGGAGTAGAATATTTAACCTTATGTCAATACACAAGTACACGATAAGTGACTCTAATATCTTAAACCACAAAGGAGTGAGTACACACGTAGAAAAAAATTATAGTGAAATGATTAAAGTAATATAAAAATGTGTCACACTGAGGACACAAAAGGTCCAATCATACAAAAGTCCAAAAAAATGTCAGCAAATATGAAGATGGAGTCCAAAGATTAGAAAGGATGAGCCCACAAATCCGGAGACATATTTGACAGACATCACTTGGAAGGAAGTTGGAATAATAGGTAAGCCACCACCAGTAATCATAAGGAGGCTTACCAGATGTTGATGACTTCGAGAGGCTTATGTCGCCCAAGTCAGAAAAGACTTTTAACCAGCTGGCTGGGAAAATGCACCTGCTTGGACAGCCACGATAACTTGATGCAAACGTTCTCGGACAGCAGCTTGTAGGTAATTCTCCAATAGGGAGCTCCAAACCGATATCCACAAACCATGCAAAGATAAATTAAATACTCGCATAGCGTGATACCGTGTGTATAAAAAATGTATTATGTAAAAAGGATAAACTCACATGGTAACGATCATCAAAGGCATGTATAGGAGCAAAAGCGGTATGTAAGTAGGTCCACCCAACGCGTTTCTGCTAATAAGCCGTCATCTGGGGTCACAACTGCAAACCTACCAAGACATGGCTGTCCACCTAAACTGACAGGCCGGAGAAAGAGAACATTAATCAGAGAAGCAGCCAAGAGGCCCATGGTAACTCTGGAGGAGCTGCAGAGATCCACAGCTCAGGTGGGAGAATCTGTCCACAGGACAACTATTAGTCGTGCACTCCACAAATCTGGCCTTTATGGAAGAGTGGCAAGAAGAAAGCTTTTGTTGAAAGAAAGCCATAAGAAGTCCCGTTTGCAGTTTGTGAGAAGCCATGTGGGGGACACAGCATATGTGGAAGAAGGTGCTCTGGTCAGATGAGACCAAAATTGAACTTTTTGGCTTAAAGGAAAACGTTATGTGTGGCAGAAAACTAACACTGCACATCACCCTGAACATACCATCCCCACCACTGGTGGTGGCAGCATCATGTTGTGGGGATGCTTTTCTACAGCAGGAAAAGGGAAGCTGGTCAGAGTTGATAGGAAGATGGATGAAGCCAAAGAAGCCAAATACTCGGCAAACTTAGAAGGAAACCTGTTGAAGTCTGCAAAAGGCTTGAGATTGGGGCGGAGGTTCACCTTGCAGCAGGACAACGACCCTAAACATACAGCCCAAGCTACAATAGAATGGTTTAGATTAAAGCATATTCAAGCATTAGAATAATGGCCCAGTCACAGTCCAGACCTAAATCCAATTGAGAATCTGTAGCAAGACCTAAAAATTGCTGTTCACAGACGCTCTCCATCCAATTTGACACAGCTTGAGCTATTTTGCAAAGAAGAATGGACAATAATGTCACTCTCTAGATGTGTAAAGCTGGTAGAGACATCCCCAAAAAGACTTGGAGCTGTAATTGCAGTGAACGGTGGTTCTACAAAGTATTGACTCAGGGGGGCTGAATACAAATGCACGCCACACTTTTCAAATATTTATTTGTAAAATATTTTGAAAACCATTTCTCATTTTCCTTTCACTTCACAATTATGTGCCACTTTGTGTTGGTCTATCACAAAAAATCCCAATAAAATACATTTTCGTTTTTGGTTGTAACATGACAAAATGTGGAAAATCGCAAGGGGTATGAATACTTTTTCAAGGCGCTGTATTTTATTACATTAGTAACAGACCCATGAATATCTTATGAACCAGCTGAATATTGCGTATGGATCACACAAGTTAACTCAGAGAGTGGGGACCTCATCTCCAAAAAGCTATGTGGTCATATAGAGACTGTTTTAGAGTTTCAGTAGGGAATAATTGACCTGCAAGTGGGGTGCAGAGTGGTGCTACGGCAATAATTCACACAGTCAGGTGCAATGGAAAACCTGTATTGAAATAGCACAGGAACAGTTCACAACAAACCCGGAGGGAAAGCGGGTATCAGCTGAACTGACAGCGTTCGTAAAGAGATTAGAGTGCGACCTGGGAAGATGTCCAAGGAAGCTGCGACCCTACTCTTTCCCTTCTCATCAGGAACCTTTCTGTTACCGATAATACTTTCCCTAACAGGTAGGGTACCTGTCTCTACTCTACCAACTCACAAATGTGTGCCAAACCTGGGAGCAAGGGCCTTAAATAGACTCTGCCTGACCCATGGTGGCTGTTAGTCACATGAGGCAACAGCATCCAATAGGATAGCTTCCCCAGTGACCCAGGAAACCATAGAGGAACCCTGTTCCGCTTGATTTCCTCTCCAACAACAGTACCACTGCAGAAGAGCAACACTTGCAGTGGAGCAAGTAGACTGCACCTGCCTACAGACCCTTAGAGATAGTAGGAATTAAAAGGTACTAAGGTCTTAAATGCATTGAAGGTTTGAAAAATGGACCTGCATGAACAAGTGTGGAGAAATTAGTCTTCTCAGTCTTTGGCACCTACTCTCAGACTCGCCATTGACCTGATTTTATTCATGATGGTTGCCCAAGCCGCTATGAATGGGGTCACCAATGATGGGAAATTGTAGTATGAGCTGCAGGGAGGCAGTGTTTCAAAATTTGGTTTTAGCAATCATGTTTTGTATCTGTAGACTTAATTTTACCCATGCCTGTGTGTTGACTTTCAGGCCAAT
Source organism: Lithobates clamitans (assembly GCA_037952925.1). Lineage (NCBI taxonomy): Eukaryota > Metazoa > Chordata > Amphibia > Anura > Ranidae > Lithobates > Lithobates clamitans. Next base: position 2,469,541 of record JBBGZY010000083.1, on the reverse strand, counting down.
GCAGGGGCAGACGTACCATCTGTGTATACATTTTCCATTCCTTATGCAATAGCAGCCCTGATGAAGAGGTCAGTTTTGGACCTTCCGACACAGGTTGACTACATCCACAGATATAAATTTTAAGTACGATAACCTTTGGACTCTAACCTCCTGGTCCTCATTCTCCCCTTGATTCCACCCTAAAGTGGATTATGTATGTAAGAGCTACATGCCCAATGTTAAAGCCGCATACCATCAACTCTAGATATCCTGTGGAGAATGACTTGGATTTCCAGCACTATATGTCCATCATTCTGAATACCATTTGTGAAGACTTAGAGGTCCATTTATACCAAATATGGTTGAAGAAGTACTAGGACCCCCCCCCCCCCGACCCAATTACATAGACCTGAACAAAGCTATGGTATATATCTATTTGTCTACCAATACACAATTAATGTGCTTTTACTATACCAATAGTTGAGGCTCCCCAAAACTTGTCTTGCACTGGGACCCCTTTCTTGACTACACCGCTGGACCAGTGTACCTCACTGAGTTAACAAGCTCTCTGAGAAAGCACGGACCAACATTTTGCTGCTTTTTCTCTGAAATTTCTTGAGAAGTTGTGCAATATGCCTGAAAAGATTCATCATGCTGATATCGTACATCTGGTCGAGCAGCTCGGTTTTATTTCAGAACAGACAGAAGGAGATAAAATATGATCACTGAATCATAGGCAGAGTAACTCATCTGTCCAGGACTGGGACCTCCAGGAGGGTCTCCGCAGAAGCCAACAAGACAGAGCTACACGTGAATGACGTATCGGATAATTGGCCAAAAGGGACATCTCCTCCAAAAATAGCGAGAGATGGAGGTTCCCCAAAATATTATTCTTTCCGATGGCTTTCGTTCCACTATTTCCATAATTCTAGCCAGTGCTAGAGATATTTTAGTCAATCAGATTTAGTGTGTTGGATTAATAAACTGGCTTAATAATGAGTCTTGCTATTAATGAGATCTGAGGTCTACAAAAAAAAATATATATATATATATATATATATATATATATATATATATATATACATATATATAGAGCTACAAAGAGAATATTAAGTTATTAATGAGTCATAGTATATACAGTGGGGAGAACAAGTATTTGATACACTGGCAATTTTGCAGGTTCTCCTACTTACAAAGCATGTAGGGGTCTGTAATTTTTTATCATAGGTACTCTTCAACTGTGAGAGACGGAATCTAAAACAAAAATACAGAAAATTACATTGTATTATTTAAAAAAAATTAATTTGCATTTATTGCAGCTTGGTGAGAAGGCAACAACTGTTGGCGCAATTATTAAAAAAATGGAAGAAGTTCAAGATGACGGTCAATCTCCCTCGGTCTGGGGCTCAATGCAAGATCTCACCTCATGGTGATCATGAGGAAGGTGAGGGATCAGCCCAGAACTACACGGCAGGACCTGAACAATGACCTGAAGAGAGCTGGGACCACAGTCTCAAAGAAAACCATTAGTAACACACTACACCGTCATGGATTAAAATCCTGCAGCGCACACAAGGTCCCCCTGCTCAAGCCAGCACATGTCCAAGCCCGTCTGAAGTTTGTTAATGACCATCTGGATGATCCAGAGGAGGAATGGGAGAAGGTCATGTGGTCTGATGAGACAAAAATAGAGCTTTTTGGTCTAAACTCCACTCGCCGTGTTTGGAGGAAGAAGAAGGATGAGTACAACCCCAAGAACACCATCCCAACCGTGAAGCATGGAGGTGGAAACATCATTCTTAAGGGCTGCTTTTCTGCAATGGGGACAGGATGACTGCACCGTATTGAGGGGAGGATGGATGGGGCCATGTATCGCCAGATCTTGGCCAACAACCTCCTTCCCTCAGTAAGAGCATTGAAGATGGGTCGTGGCTGGGTCTTCCAGCATGACAATGACCCGAAATACACAGCCAGGGCAACTAAGGAGTGGCTCCGTAAGAAGCATTTCAAGGTCCTGGAGTGGCTTAGCCAGTCTCCAGACCTGAACCCAATAGAAAATCTTTGGAGGGAGCTGAAAGTCGGTATTGCCCAGCGACAGCCCCGAAACCTGAAGGATCCAGGGAAGGTCTGTATGGATGAGTGGGCCAAAATCCCTGCTGCAGTGTGTGAAAACCTGGTCAAGAACTACAGGAAACTTATGATCCCAATTGCAAACAAAGGTTTCAGTACCAAATATTAATATTAATATTAAATATAAGTTCTGCTTTTCTGATGTATCAACTACTTATTTATGTCATGCAATAAAATACAAATTAATTACCTAAAAATCATACAATGTGGTTTTCTGGATTTTTGTTTTAGATTCCGTTTCTCACAGTTGAAGAGTACCTATGAAAAAAATTACAGACCTCTACATGCTTTGTAAGTAGGAAAACCTGCAAAATCGGCAGTGTATCAAATACTTGTTCTCCCCACTGTAAGCGCAGTTTACTGGTAAAAATAAGTGTAAAATGCAAGACTTCGGTGGGTGTAAAAAAAAGTCCGCTTGCCGACTTCTAACTGTAGCCTTACTGCGGATGAGTGTTCCAAGATGGCGGCGACAGAACGTCACTTCCGGTTAGCAGATTTTATGGGTCGCCGATTCTGAGGAAACACCTGGTAAGTGTAACCAATAAAAACATGTTTTTACTGTGTGTCACCGGTGCAAACATTAATCAATTGTGCATAAATAAGTCCAAGATGACGTGACTGTGCAAGAAAAAAACTCATTATGGAACAAAACATATAATTTATATATAAACGTCCCAGTTGGTTCCTCAAAAGTGGTTGTTCAATGCCAGTGCCAAATATACAAAGTGTATAGCACCCAAACACCCGTGATGCGCCACCACATTCTGAATTGTGCAATCACCAGAATGTGGTATAATAAGGGCCTGATCAGAACATGGGTCTTTCGATCATTTGTACTGGTTACTCCAAAGATGCCTCAGCAGGTCCAGCTAGGAAGCCGGCTTGCGTTCCAAGCGCTTCCTGATCTAGCATATTTCATGCGAGACGCGTTGCGGCTAGTGGACGAACGCTGACGTCACATCCGACCCCTGACCCGCACCGAGAACGAGGCTTGGAACGCCCGCCGGCTTCCTAGCCGCTGGACCTGCTGAGGCATATTTGGAGTAACCAGTACATATGATAGAAAGACCCATGTTCTGATCAGGCCCTTATTATACCACATTCTGGTGAGTGCACAATTCAGAAGGTGGTGGAGCATTACGGGTGTTTGGGTGCTATACACTTTGTATATTTGGCACTGGCATTGAACAACCACTTTTGAGGAACCAACTGGAACGTTTATATATAAATGATATGTTTTGTTCCGTAATCATTTTTTTCTTGCACAGTCATGTCATGTTGGACTTATTTATTCACAATATATTGATTGATTGTTGATGTTAACAGAAGCATAGGATTTATAATATTTTACATATAGGTTGGCACGGTTATTCTTGTGTACTAATAAAAACAAACATATATGGGGGGGGGGGGGGTATTTACTAAAACTGGAGATTGCAAAATCTGGTGCAGCTCTGCATGTGAACCAATCAGCTTCCAGGTGTTATTGTCAAAGCTTGATTGAACAAGCTGAAGTTAGAAGCTGATTGGCTACCATGCACAGCTGCACCAGATTTTGAGTGCTCCGGTTTAAGTAAATTTCCCCCCATGGTGTCACTAAAGTGCTCCGTGAAAAGTACAGGTAAAGGGATCTTATCCCATAGGCAATATAGATCACAAACAATTACCGTATTTATCGGCGTATAAGTCGCACCCCAATTTAGGAGGGAATTTTAAGGAAAAAAACTTTTAGGAGGGAAGTTGAAGGGAAAAAAACTTACATTTAAATGCCCATCATTGCAGCCTTCTCAGTGCAGCCTTGCCCAGTGCAGCCTTGTCAGTGCAGCCTTCCCCAGTGCAGCCTTGTCAGTGCAGCCATGTCAGTGCAGCCTTGTCAGTGCAGCCTTGTCAGTGCAGCCATGTCAGTGCAGCCTTGTCAGTGCAGCCTTGTCAGTGCAGCCATGTCAGTGCAGCCTTCCCCAGTGCAGCCTTGTCAATGCAGCCTTCCCCAGTGCAGCCTTCCCCAGTGCAGCCTTGCCCAGTGCAGCCTTCGATCCCCTGTCTTCAAATCGCCGACCGCGATTTGAAAATGGCGCCGCCGGCGCCGAAATACACAGAGCCGGTCCTCGGCTCTTTCCGGCGGCTCTCGTTCACTTTCGGCTCCACTCGTAGTCCCGAGCGGAGCTATCCAAACCTAGCCGAGTAGGTTCGGATAGCTCCGCTCAGGACTACGAATGAAGCCGAAAGTGAACGAGAGCCGCCGGAAAGAGCCGAGGACCGGCTCTGTGTATTTCGGCGCCGGCGGCGCCATTTTCAAATCGCGGTCGGCGATTTTGAAGTTGTGCAGCTCGGGATCGGCGTATAACACGCACCTGCGACTTTCCCCTGATTTTAAGGGGAAAAAAGTGCGTGTTATACGCCGATAAATACGGTATGTTAAATTTGTAAGAATGAAAATACATCCCGCATGTCAGATATTTATATCTGTCGCAAAATTACAGCAATGAAGGAGCAAAGAAAATGATTTTACTGTTAGGGGGTCCCCACAACTTGGGAAATTTTTATCAAGGGTTCACGGCACTAGAAAGGTTGAGAACCTCTGCTATAGAGGGATATGCTTTGTTCATATTTTATGTCTGATTTTTACAACCCCATTAATTGAAGTTCTGTAATCATGAATACATTATTACATTTATCATTTAAAACCACAAGCAGTACCTGGTATCAGTTTTATACAGTTCCTGTACAGCAGAGCTCAGATTAAAGAGGGGGGCAGCACAAGAAGCCATTTAGTTATATTGCATTGCAAAGAGCATCCTAAAAGGTGGATAGAGCAGAGTGACGAAGAACGAACTTGTCAGTCTGCTGCTTCTCCTTTCACTTTTCAGTCGCAGGGTGGAGAGGGGAACCTGTAATTGAAAGTGAAAGTTCAGGACTCCTCCCCTGCTAGACAGGTTTGTGCTGTGTATGACGAGCGTCACTGTCCAATCCCAGCCCCTGCCACGAATATGTGTATTAACCTGCCACTGTTACCAGTATGTGACAATGGCTCTCTCAGTCTCATTCTGCACAGAAAATTTCCAGCTCGTAGGACCACAATTTGCAGAAAGTGGCAGCCAACTGAGAAAATAGGCCCGGGCATTTTAGACTGAGCAGCCACCTTTTCCAGGGACTGGGGGGGGAGGGGGGGTATCGGTAGACATTCGTGGGGTGGCTGGTGTTGGTCCTCCACACTGTAATATGCAGGGACACTGTGATATAAAGGGGACTCAGTCCTATTGTGGCCATACAATGCTAGTACTTACTGTCTGTCTCCTATTGTGCCCACACTGCCCAGTGACACTGACCTGCTCTCTCTCTGGTAGTGCGGGTACAGCGTGGCTCTCTCTGGTGGTGTGGGTACAGTGTGGCTCTCTTGGCTCTCTCTGATGGTGTGGATACAGCGTGGCTCTCTCTGGTGGTGTGGGTACAGTGTGGCTCTCTCTGGTGGTGTGGGTACAGCGTGGCTCCCTCTGGTGGTGTGGGTACAGCGTGGCTGTTGTGGCTCTCTGGTGGTGTGGGTACAGTGTTGCTCTATCTGGTGGTCCTGGTACAGGGTGGCTCTATCTGGTGGTGCGGGTATAGCATGGCTCTATCTGGTGGTGCTGGGGCTATTAGTTCCCCCAGCACAGTCCTATCTTTCTTTTTCTTTTTTTAGCTACTACAGTGTAGCACTCCTCAGCTTGTTTCTGGGTTTTCTCTTTCCCTCCCCCCAGCAGAGTGCATGCTGGGGACTGTAGCCGGATCCCTGCTGAGAACAATTGGGCCACCAATCTCCGGACTACATTTCCCATGATGCCCCTCTAGTTTCTTCTGATTGGCCCTCCGCTGTGGCCAATGGGGAAGGAAGAAGAACAGGCAGAAAGCTTTCTCTTCTCCCGTGCTGCTGACATGAGAAGGGGGGGGGCGAGCGTGTGAAACATCCTGACAGCGGCCCGCAGCTCCCCCCCTTGCCCCACCATGCGGACGCCCACGGCTGGAGAAGTAGGAGCAGTCCGTAAGAGTGGAGAACGGAACTGTCAGCGTCAGCTCTGAGGCTGAGCTGTGTGTGAGAGAGACATACAGCTCAGACCAGGCAGCCGATAGTTTCGCCAGACAAGACACAGGCGTGGCCGCATAGCGGTAGGCGAGTGGCGGCCGCGGCCTGTGTTAAACCCTGTCCAGGCCACGGTCGCCGCTTACCTCCCGCTGTGCGGCCTGATCATCAATATGCCACAGAGCGGGCGGCCCCGGCCCACCGGGCACATGCCTGGTCTGCCCTATGGCCAGTCCGGTCCTGGTCACTGGGGTCCATTTAATCCGCACCCACAAAAAAAAGCTGCCGCCGTGTATTCTCTACCAGAAACATGCACCGTTCACGTGATCTTTTATAGCTATTAAGAATTTTAAGATGCCTCTGTAACACATGCTGCTACGCCAGATAGGGGGGATTACAGAGATCTACAATTTGTAGTGCTTTTCAAAGAGGCTAACTTACACATAAACGGGCACTTTATTGGGTACACCTTGTGAGTACCGGGTTGGACCCCCTTTTTGCCTTCAGAACTGCCTTCATTCTTAGTGGCATAGATTCAACAAGGTGTTGGAAACATTCCTCAGAGATTTTGGTCCATAGTGACATGATAGCATCACACAGTTGCTGCAGATTTGCTGCACATCCTAAGGGTGCTCTATTGGATTGAGATCTGGTGAGTGTGGAGGCCATTGGAGTACAGGGACCTCATTGCCCAGTGGTGAGATGTAAGATGATTGGGGCTTTGTGACATGGTGCATTATCCTGCTGGAAGGAGCCATCAGAAGATGAGTACACTGTAGTCATAAAGGGATGGACAAAGACTGCAAGCCAGGCCATCTTCTCCACCCTCAGTGTCCGACCTCACAAATGCGCTTCTGGGAGAATGGTCAAACATTCCCATAGACACACTCCTAAACCTTGTGGACAGCCTTCCCAGAAGAGTTAAAGCTGTCATAGATGCAAAGGGTGGGCCAACTCAATTTTGAACCCTACGGGGTAAGACTGGGATGCCATTAAAGTTCATGTGCGTGTAAAGGCAGGCATCCCAATACTGTTGACAATATAGTGTATGTATTTGGAGATATTCCTATTGTATTTGGCCTGCCGTACTGCAATGTGAGTGCTGGAAGGTGATTGTTGGGCTCAGATATGTACTTCAACCTTATACTTAGGCCTCGCAAAATTGACAGTATAGTGTGAGTCCAGGAGAAAAAAGATGGCTGGCCATACACTTGTCGAAATTCAGGTGTGGGTGGGTGTGGTCACCCCTACTAGACAGAAGGTGATAGTTTGATTGACTTCTGTCTAAGGCTAAAGTTCACGTGTGCTAAAAATACTAAAGCTGATAGTAAAGTGAACCAACCTGCTTATAGTGTTAAAGGCACGTTTTGATGCGTTTAACATATTTTTAAGGCATATTAAAAATTGCACCCCTGACACCCTCCAAGTGATTTTTTTTCCGCCTCACTGATATTCCACCTTCAACCTCAATGATCCCACAGTCAGAATACAATCTCCTGGTGGGAGGGATTCCTCCATCCACCTTGCTTTTGTGGATGGAGGAATCTGTTAGGCCGTGTACACAGGAGTGGAATTTCCGACAGAAAAAGTCAGACAGAAGCTTTTCATCGTCTATTCCGATCATGTGTATGCCTCATTGGACCTAGAAATGGAACATGTTCTACATATTTCAGATGGAACCAATTCCTATCGTGAAAACCGCTCATCTGTATGCTGTTCCGACGGACCAAAAACAACGCATGCTCTGAAGCAAGTACCAGACGGAAGTTATTGGCTACTGGCTATTGAACTTCCTTTTTCTAGTCCCGTCGTAAGTGTTGTATGTCACCTCGTTCTGGACGGTCGGACTTTGGGCGGACTTTGGTTTGACCGTGTGTAGGCAAGACCGCTTGAATGGAATTCCGTCAGAGTTCCGTTGAAGAAACCTTCAGAGTTTATTCCGACAGCAAAACCGGTTGTGTGTACAGGGTATAAGTTTTTCTCTTTCGGTCCGCTGGCTACTCTGTGATCTCTATGAAAGGTAATAAATATCTGAAAATGTTAAATTTACACTAATGTACTTTCTCTCTAGAAGGATGACACCATCTTTGCTCAGACATCATTCAGGGTCACTATCTACTTCCTGGACTTAGTAGTGGACTCAAAGATGACACAGTCCACTCACTAGTGATGAGTAGATCTGCTGGGGTTAGGTGGCTGTTTGTCAAATTGTGGTTGAAGTTCAAACTTTGCAAACTTGTCAGCATGTGGGAGGAATAAAGCCCCATCGTTGGTGTTAGTAGAAGGAATAATGCCCCATCATTGGTTTCAATGGAAGGAATAGTGCCCCATCGTTGGTGTAAAAAGGAGGAATAGTGCTCTATTGTTGATGTTAATAGGAGGAATAGCACCTCAAAGTTGGTGTCAGTGGGATTAAAAGGGCCCCATCATTGGTGTCAGTGGAAGGATTGGTTCCCCATTATTGGTGTCAGTGGGAGGATGGGAAGAATAAAGCCCCACCATTGGTGTCAATGGGAGGAATAGTGGCCCAACATGGGTGTCATCAGAAGGAATAGTACCCCATCATTCGTATAAGTGGGAGGAATAGTGCCCCGTCATTGGTGTCAAAGCAAGGAATAGTGCCCTATTGTTGATGTCAATGGCAGGAATAGTACCTCACAGTTGGTGCCTCATCGTTGGTGTCATTTAACGCAGTATATTTCTGTGCGTTAGTGCGCATTTAACACAGTATATAATTACATACTTAAAAGAGAAAAATTAACATTTAAGCATAGAGATATACCCCAAAGGTTTGGTAAAATATGGTCACGTTGGATTGAATTTAGTAATGTATTAAATGATGATTTATCTAGTGGAGAGGAGTGAAGGTAGAGGAGATAGATGAGAGTAGAGATCTGGGGTAGAAGGGTGAAGAGTAGAAAAATGATGGGAAATTTTTGAATCCACTTGAAGGAAGTAGCCATAGATTGATGATTGATATTGGAGGAGTCTAATAGGGCGTACACACGGTCGGACTTTGTTCGGACATTCCGACAACAAAATCCTAGGATTTTTTCCAACGGATGTTGGCTCAAACTTGTTTTGTCTACACACGGTCGCACAAAGTTGTCGGAAAATCCGATCGTTCTAAACGCGGTGACATAAAACACGTACGTCGGGACTATAAACGGGGCAGTGGCCAATAGCTTTCATCTCTTTATTTATTCTGAGCATGCGTGGCACTTTGTCTGTCAGATTTGTGTACACACGATCGGAATTTCCGACAACGGATTTTGTTGTCGGAAAATTTTATCTCCTGCTCTCCAACTTTGTGTGTCGGAAAATCCGATGGAAAATGTCCGATGGAGCCCACACACGGTCGGAATTTCCGACAACACGCTCCGATCGGACATTTTCCATCGGAAAATCCGACCGTGTGTACTGGGCATTAGATGTTGTGCAGAATGTATTTATGTTTCCACTGTTTGACTTAAGATATGTTACGTTATTATAGTCAGAGTGGTGCAAGGTTTGTTTGTTTTGTGTGTTTTCTTACTTTATGACACTTTATGGATTAACTTTTATATTTTCATTATTCGTATCACAATAAGAATATATTATGGACTAATTTGATATATTATTTGTTTATATGTATTACAACAAAAATATCTTATGGATTAATTTGATTTATTTTAATTATATGTATTACAACAAAAAAAAATAAAATAAAAATGATTTGATTTAAAAAAAGATATTTCAGTGGGTTACTACAAGCTTAACGCCATATATTTCAGTGCGTTAGTGCAAGTTTAACGCTGTATACTTCAGTACATTACTGCGTTAAATGTGCAGTAATTTCTGTGTGTAATGCCGCGTACACACGAGCGGAATTTCCGGCATGCTTGGTCCGGTGGACCAGAGTCCGCCGGACAATCCGACCGTGTGTAGGCTCCGGTGGACTTTTCCGGCGGACTTTTTCCCAAAAGTCCGCCGGACCTAGATTTGAAACATGTTTTAAATCTTTCCGTCGGACTCAGTTTCTGACGAAAAGTCAGCTTATCTGTGTGCTAGTCCGACGGAAAGCCCGCTCGTCTGTATGTTGGTCCAACGGACAAGATACAATGCAAGGGCAGGGTACTGCTTTTAGCGCTCGCTGCAATAGGAAAAACAAATTTTCCTACTGCGGCGAGCGCGGGGCATACCAGGCCCTTAGGTCTGGTATGGATTTTAAAGGGAACCCCCTACGCCGTAAAAACAGCGTGGGGTCTCCCCTAGAATCCAGACCCGATCCGGGCACGCAGCCCGGCCGGTCAGGAAAGGGGGTGGGGACGAGCGAGCCCCCCCCTCCTGAACCGTACCAGGCCGCATGCCCTAAACACGCCCTGCGGGGCCCCCCCACCCCAAAGCACCTTGTACCCATGTTGATGAGGACAAGGGCCGCTTCCCGACAACCCTGGCCGTTGGTTGTCGGGGTCTGTGGTCGGGGGGCTTATCTGAATCTGGGAGCCCCCTATAATAAGAGGGCCCCCATATCCTGGCCCCCCACCCTATGTGAATGAGTATGGGGTACATGGTACCCCTACCCATTCACCTAGGGAAAAAGTGTCAATAATAAAACACACTACACAGGTTTTTAAAATAATTTATTAAACAGCTCTGGGGGGGTCTTCCTCCGGTTTCAGGGGTCTTCTTCCGGCTTCGGGGGTCCCTCCGGTTCCTCTTCTCCCGGCAACCGGTTGGTTCTTCTCCGCTCTTTCTGGCCTCTTCTTCCCCTGTGTTCCAGTTCTTCTGCCGGCTCCTCCGCTGTCTTCATGCCGCTCTTTTGCCAGCGGAGGTCCGGACTTCTGGGCTTCTTGTCTTCTTCCCTCTTCTCTTCTCCAGATGTTGACACAACGCTCTCTCCGGCTGGACTGCTCTCTGAGCGCTCCGCTGTGACTTATATAGGCGGAGACCCCGCCCCCTTATGACGTCACAGTCCCTGGGCATGCTGGGACTGTGACATTTTAGGGGGCGTGGTCACCGGGTGATGTTGAGGGCATGTGGCCTGGTACGGTTCAGGAGGGGGGGGGGCGCTCGCTAGTCCCCACCCCCTTTTCTGACCGGCCGGGCTGCATGCTCGGATCGGGGTCTGGTATGGATTTTAGCGGGACCCCAACGCCGTTTTTTCGGCGTAGGGGCTTCCCTTTATAATTCATACCAGACCTAAGGGCCTGGTATGACCCGTGACGGGGCTCGCAAGGTGTCAATCTCGCCGATAAAAGCAGAGAGATTGACTTCCTTTTCTAGTCCCGTTGTACCTGAGTCACGATCAAAATGAATAGACTTGTCCGTGTGTGGGCAAGTCCATTCATTCTGAAAGTCCACCGTAACTCCAGCGAAAGTCCGTTGGAAAGACGGGCGGACCTAGCCCGCCGGAAAGTCCGGTCATGTGTGGGCACGTCCGTCCCTTTTAAAGTCCGTCGGAAAGTCTGCCGGACCAAGTATGCCAGAAAGTCCGATCGTGTGTACACGGCATTACTGTACATTTGACGCAGTATATTGCAGTGCGTCAGTGCAGTTTTACTGCAGTATATTGTACCAGTGGAATGTGTTGTGTAGGGAGTACCCAAGTTAAAGTGCACCAAACACCACTTTCCATTAATTAAAGTTCATCCACGTGTATTCCAATACATTTTGGAGCTTTTATCTCCCAGCCCACTTCCCACACCTCAGCTGTCTGGGCCTTTTTTAGCACATGTGCAGCCGATCGCACTGTTGCACTTTGCAAACTTTGTAACAAGCGTGGCAAATACACTAACTATTTGGGTACCACATTCTTGACAAGGCATTTAACCTTCCACCACTCAGCCCGTTTGGCAAGAGCACCTGAAAGCCACACAAAAGAGGCGCAATTCAGTTCCTCCTCCTTACTCACCTCAGCCTACACCCGCTATACCTCATGACCTCTCAGCAGCCTCCACTGACAGGGATGATGGTAAAGTGCAGGGTGTCCCAGGTCCTTGCAGCACATCTTATAGCTGGCAAATTTCTCAGGCCCATCTGCTGTAGCAGAAAAAAAAATACAGTCACTGCCACCCACATGCCCAGTGTCTAAATGCCTTGTCAAAGCTGCTGGCTCTACACCTTCTGCCTTTCCATCTGATGGATTCTGCCCCCTTTCTGTGAATTTGAAGATGGTGCTGTACCACAATTGCAGGTTCCCAGTCACTATTTCTTTTCACATAAGGCCATTCCAGCTCTGTACCATCACGTGGAAGGCAATGTTCTGGCATCCTTGGGCAAGGCAGTCAGCCACAAAGTCTACGTTACTGCTGACATGTGGTCCAGTAAGCATGGTCAGGCACAATATATTTTATTCACAGCATACTCGGTAATTCTGCTTGCAACTCGAAAGGATGCAGGACAGGGCTCAGTGCTGCAGCTTTTGTGCCGCCACGTCTCCATACAGCTAGTGGTGATGATGCAAGATTTGTAAGTTCTACTCCCTCCTCCTCCTCCATGCCCTCCTCTGCTGAATTGTCCTATGAACCACAAGTACCCCCTAAGGGTTCAAGGGGCGGGCTATTCAATGAGTCAGGCTAAAAGGTGCCATGCAGTGTTTCAGCTGGTGTGTCTAGGAACAGGAACCGCACCGGAACAAAGATTCTTGCAGCTCTGCAGGGGCAGGCCCAGAAATGGCAGTGTGCAATAATGGTACAAACCTCCTGTCCACCCTTAGACAGGGAAAGTTGACACATGCTTGCACATGTCCTCGATTTGGTGGTGCATTGCTTCTTAAATTGGTACCCATGGTTGGAAGATCTGCTAAAGCAGGCCAGAAGAGGATGGTGAGCCGTGACAATGGATGCATCAGTTAAACAATCCCTGTTGTGTTCCTGCTGGAGCAGACTCTGCGTGGCATTATGGACAGGGCACTTAAGGCAGAGCAGCAGGAGGAAGAGGAGGACTTCCTTTCCTCTCAAGGCCCAGTTTATGCAGACACCACTGTTCCTACACCACAGAACACACAAGAGGAAAGGGAGGAGGAGGAAGAGGAGAAGGAGGATTCTGGCAGTTTTGAAGGCATTGAAGCAGAGGAAGTAACAGAGAGAGAGTTTTCTATCCCCAGAACCCTTGGGAGTAGTACGTGACTGGGAGGAGGCAGTTCCAGATACTATAATCTTCAGTGACCCTAAGAAGTCTGCTTCTCATGCCATTGCAAATTTGCAGTGCATGGGCTCCCTCATGCTTCAAAGTCGGCGAAAGGACCCAAGAATACATGGCGTAAAGGAGAAGGATCACTATTGGTTGGCAACCTTCCTTGACCACCATTACAAGGTGAAAGTCTCAGAACTCATCCCGTTCCCAAAGAGAGTGCAGAAGATGAAATCTCTTAAGGACACCTTAAAGAGGAGTTTATCTAATGCTTTTCCCGACTCTGGTAGGTTACAGTGTCGTGGAAAATGTAGTTTTCTGTGGGTCAAGAAAGGAGCAGTGGAAAAGGCTGCCTAAGTGAGGCATTTCACAATTTTTTTAGTTCTCGCCACCCAGGGCTGTCAGCTTCCACATCCCATTGGCAGCATCTGCATCACATGTTGGATGATTATCTAGGGGCGAAAACAGAGATGGAGAGCTTTCCAGTCGATGATCCACTGGGTTACGGCGTGATGAGAATAGACCACTGACCAGGACTTGCCCAGTATGCAAATGAGCTGCTGGGCCATCCTGCATCCAGCGTGCTTTCCGAACGGGCATTCAGTGCTGCTGGGGGTTTTGTTACTGATAATAGAATGTGTCTGTGCACAGACTCTGTGGACCGGCTGACATTTATCAAAATGAATCGCTCCTGGATTACTAGCAGCTTTGAAACCCCTGATGCCAATGTCACTGATAAAGTTTTTTTGGGATGTGGAATCTCTTCAGGACTTCTAGGCTGCCTAGCATTGTGGGTGTTGATTTTATCTGGAAGAATTTTTTTGGTGTAGGTTTCATGGACACAATTAACACCCAAAGACCAAATTTTTATCAATTACATTTTTGATAGCAAGGCCAATTCTTGCTTTCATCAAGAGGACCTCTATAGGGTTATGGTGTGACACCAACACCCGAAGACCAATTTTTTCGCACCTGTTACTTCTATCCAAAGTCTGTGGAAGAGATACTAGAATTTATCCCAAAAAATCTCTAATCTTGTTCCCAGTGCACTACATTGTGGCCTCATCATTCAGACTGGTTCTGCAAACCGTTTCTTACAAACTAAGGAAAGCTTGCAGAAAAAATGTCATTTTTTTTTAGCTTTGTAAATGCAATTATTGCTGCAGCAGCTTCTATACACAGTACAGATGTGCCACTTTACTGGCAGACTAAGGGGACCCCCCCCCCGGCACTCTATTGAAAGGAATTTTTCATTTTTATGCTTTCACTTTTTCACTTTAAGCATCAATAAATCACTGCTCATTTATAAAATGAAACTTTTTAAAAAACTTTTTTTCATTGATACATATCCCCCAGGACAGTACCCAGACCCCCATAACCATTGCATGCCCAATAACTTCTATGTAAGCCTTCAAAATGGGCACTTTTGATTTTTCCAGTTGGGTCCTATAGATTTCAATGGGGTTCGCTATTCGGTTCTGAACTTTCGTGATGTTTGAAAGTTCTGGTGCGAACAGAACAGGGGGTTCGTTCAGCCCATCCATAGTGCTGACCTTTATCTGGGGTTATGTTTGGCACCTTAAAGTCCTCTTTTTTTCTCTTTTCTTTCATTTGAAGAGTATTTGAGATAATACAGGATGTGTGCAGAGGACACAGGACAACTGTGAATTTCTGGCATGAGCAACAGGTATTTATTGTACTAATCAGTTATAACAAAATGTATCCAACGGTAGGGTTAACAAACCAAATTGAGGCACTATTCCTTCTACTGAAACCAATGATGAAGCATTATTCCTTCTACTGACCACAATGATGGGGCACTATTGCTCCCGCTGACACCAATAAAAGAGCACTGTTCCTTCCACTGACACCGAGGATCCTGGCACTATTCCTCCCACTGACATCAACAATGAGGCACTATTCCTTCCACTGGCCAGTGGCGGCTGGTGGTAATATTTTTAGGAGGGGGCGGCAAACAGTGCAGCTGTCACTTCCCCTGCTCAGCAGCTTCCGTCTCCTCCCTCCTCCTCAGTGGTCAATCAGAACGCTTCTCCTTTTGGCCAATCGGGAAACTTGCCTCACACCCGCGCTGCCTGATTGGTGGAGAGGCGATTCAGTGTAAGAACAGCGAATTTTCATTCGCTGTTCTAACACACCTGGGTGGCCTCCGAGCGCAATGCTCTGCATCCAGAGCCCACCCTATTTTGAAGTCTATTAGAGCCTCTAATCAGGTGCTTAAAAAAAACCTGCTGCTGTAATTCATGTGCCCGGCGTAATGAAAGGGAATGGACGCATGAATAGGGGGTGGCAGCGGCGATGGAAAGGAAAGGCGACGCCCGTGCGCTCTTAATGGACGGGCCGCCCCTGCCACTGACACCAACGATGGGGCACTATTCCTTCACTGACACAGAGGAGCCTGCCACTATTTCTTACACTGACACCAACAATGGGGCACTATTCCTTCCACTGACACCAACGATGGGGCACTATTAAAGTCCTCTTTTTTTCTCTTTTATTTCAAGAGTATTTGAGATAATACAGGATGTGTGCAGAGGACACAGTACAACTGTGAATTTCTGGCAGGATCAACAGGTATTTATTGTATTAATCAGTTAGAACAAAATGTATCCAACGGTAGGGCTAACAAACCACAATGGGGCACTATTCCTTCGACTGAAACCAATGATGGGGCATTATTCCTTCTACTAACCCCAATGATGGGGCACTATTGCTCCCACTGACACCAAGGATACTGGCACTATTCCTTCCACTGACACCAACAATGGGGGACTATTCCTTCCACTGACACTGGGCATCCTGGCACTATTCCTTCCACTGACACCAACTATGGGGCACTATTAAAGTCCTCCTTTTTTTTTCTTTTCCTTTATTTCAAAATAATTTGACATAATACAGGATGTGTGCAGAGGACACAGGCAACTGTAAATTTCTGGCAGGATCAACAGGTATATTTTGTACTAATCAAACAAAAAACAAAATGTATCCAACGGTATGGTTAAGAAACCAAAAGGGAGCAAATAAATGTAATTCATTGTTAGGGCTTGTTTCATTTTTATTCTCAAACCTTTTAAGGTGTCTCATTATTTTCAAATGTTGGCATTTATGCCATATATATACCACTTTTTGGGAAACTTTAAGCCATATCGCCTGCATTTTGGAAAGAAGGTTTTGCGGAGCCTGCAGACTGCAGAATATCAGCATTGCATAGTTGTCCTCTTATGTCTTCTCTGAGGTTTTACATCTGACCTTTGAGTCCCAATGCACACAGGATGCTCAATATGTAAGGCTTCCCACAGATAAAGTGCAGGATGACCTAACCGCAGGATATCTCTCCAATGGATTAGATAATAAGGTCACCGCCATAATTTCGCTGATAGACAGACAGCTGCTCGCAATGTTTACAGCTCTGGAAATAACGCCATTCGGCCATAAACAAGTCATCCTAGCACAAGTGCCTGGAAGCAGCAGCAGAGTCACCCTCACATGACAGCAATGCTCAAGGTTTTGGCCCATGGCCTCAAAAATGTTTATTTTTTTTCCTCATGGTTGTGAAAAAGTGTTTGCCCCCCCCCTCCCCATTTCCCCCCCTCCCCATTTTTCACATGTGGCAAAGTAGTAGTAGTGTGTTACGATGCATTATCAGTGTCCAGCACCACAATGCACTAATGAGTACATGGTGCACAGGGCCCGTACAAAGGGGGGCAGAAGGGACACATGCCCCGGTTGCAATGCAGCTACGTTGAGGGTGGGGAGGGGGGGGTCACGCTGGTAGCTTCAGCTGTTCCCGTCTCCTGCAACTTACTGAATGCAGTGTCACTCCTGTCAGCATGACTTTTTCCCGTCTCCTGCAACTTACTGAATGCAGTGTCACTCCTGTCAGCATGACTTTTTGGCAGTTAATGCAACCACCTCTGGCACTGGCCCTGTGGTCACCTCTGTCACACGTAAACACAGCTGGCTTCCACTGATGACTTTTGTATTTACAACAAGTGACAATGTGCCTCTCATGGGCTTACACAGAGCGGACCCTGCCCTACATTATGACAGCTCAGTCCAGTGGCTCCTCCTACATAGAGGACTAGGTGAGTAGCTGTGGAGGTTGGAGGATGAGCTCTAAACAGGGGGGAGAGCTTTGTAGTTCGAGGGAGTTTGAAGGACGAGCTCTGTGCTGGGGGCAGGGTGGTATAAGGGAGAGCTCTGTAAAGAGCTCTGTACTGGGGGGGGGGGGGGGGGATAGGGGAAAGCTTTGTGGAGGGGTAGGTTGAGTGAAGATCTCTGTACTGGGGGGATAGGGGAGAACTTTGTAAAGGGGTGAGTTGAGTGAAGATCTCTGTACTGGGGGGATAGGGGAGAACTTTGTGGAGGGGTGACTTGAGTGAATACCTCTGTACTGGGGGGGGGGATAGGGGAGAACTTTGTAGAGGGGTGAGTTGAGTGAAGATCTCTGTACTAGGGGGGATAGGGGAGAACTTTGTAGAGAGGTGAATTGAGTGAAGATCTCTGTACTAGCGGGGATAGGGGAGAACTTTGTAGAGGGGTGAGTTGAGTGAAGATCTCTGTACTGGGGGGATAGGGGAGAACTTTGTAGAGGGGTGAGTTGAGTGAAGATCTCTGTACTGGGGGGATAGGGGAGAACTTTGTAGAGGGGTAAGTTGAGTGAAGATCTCTGTACTGGGGGGATAGGGGAGAACTTTGTAGAGGGGTGAGTTGAGTGAAGATCTCTGTACTGGGGGGATAGGGGAGAACTTTGTAGAGGGGTGAGTTGAGTGAAGATCTCTGTACTGGGGGGATAGGGGAGAACTTTGTAGAAGGGTGAGTTGAGTGAAGATCTCTGTACTAGGGGTGATAGGGGAGAACTTTGTAGAGGGGTGAGTTGAGTAAAGATCTCTGAACTGGAGGGATAGGGGAGAACTTTGTGGAGGGGTGAGTTGAGTGAAGATCTCTGTACTAGGGGTGATAGGGGAGAGCTTTGTAGGCGGGTGAGTTGAGTGAAGATCTCTGTACTAGGGGTGATAGGGGAGAACTTTGTGGAGGGGTGAGTTGAGTGAAGGTCTCTGTACTAGAGGGGAAAGGGGAGAGCTTTGTGGGGGGGGGGGGGGGGGGGTGAGCTGAATGAAGAACTCTGTACTAGGAGGGATAGGGTGGAGCTTTGTGGAGGAGTGGGTTTAGTAAAGGGCTCTGTACTAGGGGGAATAGGGGAGACATTTGTGGAGGGGTAGGTTGAGTGAAGATCTCTGTACTAAGGGGGATAAGGGAACAGCTTTGTGGAGGGGTGAGTTGAGTAAAGATCTCTGTACTGGGGGGATAGGGGAGAACTTTGTAGAGGGGTGAGTGGAGTGAAGATCTCTGTACTGGGGGGATAGGGGACAGCTTTGTGGAGGGGTGAGTTGAGTAAAGATCTCTGTACTAGGGGAATGGGGAAGAGCATTGTGGAGGGGTAGGTTGAGAAAAGATCTCTGTACTGGGGGGGCGATAGAGGGGAGCTTTGTAGAGGGGTGAGTTGAGTGTGAAGATCTCTGTGCTGAGTGGATAGGGGACAGCTTGGTAGAGGGGTGAGTTGAGTGAAGAGCTCTGTACTTGGTGTAGGGAACTCTGTAGTGCAGGTGGGGGGATTGGGTGATGAACTCTGTACAGGGCTGAAGAGCTTTGGAAAGAGTTCTGGGGGGGGGGCTTTGTAGTGGAAGGGCGGGTTGAGGGAAGAACTCTGTACTGGGGGGATGAAGGGGGAAGAGCTTTGTAATGGGGTCAGTGAGGGAAGAGCTCTGTGCTGAAAGTGGATTTGGGGGGGAAGGTAGTTTTTGGTTGTATGCTGGCCTGTATGTTACCCACTCCTAAGGAAAAAAAAAACGTAACCCTTGCAGTGGGTTCAATTTGCCTTAGGGATCATGAACAAAGTAATATAATTACCTTATTCCTTACTTCCTCCTCTTCCTGCAACTAGTGTCCTGAAGCCTCTTCCCTTCACTTCTGGGCCAGTTACAGCTCTCTGATATCATTAATGGCATCCCACACAATGCAGGATCAGCAGTCCTGCATTGTATAGGAGCATGCCAAGGGCCTGTCCATATTCGGAAGCATAGAACAGTGGGAGAGAGCACTGGCTACTGGGGGAGCAGGGAATAAGGTAAGTACATTAGCTAATGAGCAAAACAAGAAGATAACCCCTTTCAATGGGGAGGGGGACCTACTGCAAGGGTAAAGATTTTTTCATTTCTGGAGTTCAACTTTCATTTTTGGAACTACCCCAATACATACACTATATTCCCAAAAGTATTGGGACACCTGCCTTTACCCGCACATGAAATTGAATGGCATCCCAGTCTTAGTCCGTAGGGTTCAATATTGAGTTAGCCCGCCCTTTGCAGCTATAACAGCTATAACTCTTCTGGGAAGGCTGTCCACAGGATTTAGGAGTGTGTCTATGGGAATGTTTGACCATTCTTCCAGAAGAGCATTTGTGAGGTCAGGCACTGATGTTGGAGAGAAGGTCTGACTCGCAGTCTCCACTCTAATTCATCCCAAAGGTGTTCTTTTGGGTTTTTAAAACTGAACTTTCAGTAAATGGGGAATATGGTTGTATCCAAATTTCCGAATTACAATGGTAATGAATTTAAACTAATCTGAAATATCGAGCCAAAAATTCTGGATGAAATTCAGATTCAATTTGAATTCGGAATAATTTTCTAATCGAATTTCAGAAGAGGATAAAAAAAGAATAGAAAATAAAGGAATAGAATAGAAATGAATATAATAGAATAGAAAATAAAGGAATAAAACAGAAAATAAAAGAATAGAATAGGATAGAAAAGAATAGAGTAAAACAGAACAAAATAGAATAGAAAGTAAAAGAACAGAATAAAATACTGTAGAATAGAAAATAAAGGAATAGAAGAGAATAAAAAAAAGAATATAATGGAATAAAATAGAAAGAACATAACTGTCAGAAACCATCAATCAGACTGAGACAGATGTACAGTTAAATCACACTTGTTTAATAATAATAAAAACAGGTGAACGGAGTAAACGTAGTCAAAGCAGGATATCATCAACAGGTGAGTCACTGTGGAGAGATAGGAGCTGGCAATTAGCTGACTGCTGAGCGACCAGCTTTGAGAAGGAAGGGCTGAGCCCAGCCCTGACAATAACCATCTTCTAAAAATTCAATTTCATATAGAATACATTTGAATTTAAATAAAAAAAAGGAATAGAATAGAAAAGAATAGATCAGAAAAAAACAATAGAATAAAATAGAAAGAATATAACCTTCTTCTGAAATTCGAATTTCAAATAGAATGAATTTGAATAGAATAGAAAAAATAGTTTAGGATAGAAAAAACAATAGAATAGAATAAAACAGAAAGAATATAACAATCTTCCAGAATTTGAATTCTCGAATAGAATACATTCGATTTCAAATAGAAGAGAAAATAATAGAATAGAATTGAAAATGAAATAATAGAAAACAATAGAATAGAAAAAAACAATAGGATAGAATAAAATAGAAAGAATATGACCTTTACGAAATTTGAATTTCAAAAAGAATCAATCCTATTTTGAATTGATTTCCAATGGAATTTGAATGGATTTCGAATTTACTGGATTCGGTCGAATTGAGTTTAAAAAAAACAAAATGAATTTCCAAAAAACGATTTAAACGGATTTAACTAAATTAATTTATGTAGATAACAAATCGATTCAAACCCAAATAAACAAAAAAATTCTGAAAAAGGAATTAAATAACAAACGGGGAACAAAACAAACTTATTTAAACAAATTTATGTAAATAATGAATCAAAACTAAACTCATTTTTTTCTTCCTGTACATGTCTCATAGATATATATTTTCTTGTATTGTTTTAGTATATCTTCATATCAATCAATAATGATAATTGATTTAAAAAATAAGTTCACCTTTGTAAAAATAAATAAATTCTCATTCTTTTTGTAGGTGAAAAAAATTGCATTTGTTTTTTTTTTTTACTAGGAGCCTGCAAAGCATTTAGCAGACTGCAGGTCTCCTCGTAGGCACAGGCAGTTTCACAATGACAGGAAGAATCAATGTACTACTACAGCGCTCAACAGTGCCCTGGTAGCTCTTTGAGAACTACATGCCAACAGCTGTAAGGCTGTTGGTACTTGTAGCTTCCATTTACAGAACTCTGTAAATGAATGACACAGCTGGGTGGGCGGAGCCCTACCCCCCCCCCCCCATTCGGTCAGGTTACCAGCTCCGCACTTACTAATGTCACACAACTAGGTGAGCTCGGGTGCTCTGCGCCCCAAGCCCACCCTTTTTTTAAACCAATTAGAGCCTCAAAAATAATGTGCTAAAAAAAAAAAAACCCCATTGGACTTTAATGCGTCCAGCGCTCCGCATGTATATTAGGGGGCTGGAAGCATGGCTAGAGGGGGCGGTGCCCGTGCGCCCTGCATTACGGGCCGCTACTGCTCTGCTCGCTGTCCCAATGGTAAATGGGGTGGGGGAGCTGCTGTGCTGTAACAGTAACATGTTACACCATGAATACGGGAGTAACCTTTTACATGATAAAAACAAAAACTTTCTGTAAGTATCTCTCCCCCAGCCCCCCTCCCCCAATACTTACCTGAATCTGATCTCAATCCAGTTATGTGGATGAGAGCAGAGCCTCTCCCAGCTCTCTCCCACTTCAGTTGCTCAGAAACAGCAGCGAGCAGGAACCATTGGCTCCCACTGCTGTCAATCACAGCCAGTGAGGAGGGAGCTGAGGTAAAATTTCCCCCTAGCAGTGCAATGCAACGGTGCCATGTGTACAGCCCCATCCAGCTGCAATAGCTGGGTGGTCAAACCGCAAAAATAAAGTAAGAAATGCCTATAAAAAGAAAACGAATGCAACCACCACATTTAAGTGTAGCACCCTCCTAGTTCAGAGTAGGCTGATAGGTAAATTTAGTTAGCTCCTCTGTAAACAGTGGAGCAGGGGTTGATTACTTAGGGCTGTTCAGTGTCTCACAGGCTGCTCTTCTGCAACTTCACCCTGCATTCTAGATACTTCTGGAAGTATAGTGGGAAGGAGAGCAGAACAAGCAGTCTTAATATTTATGGACCTCGGGCCAATCCCTGGTGCGGTGTGCCCAGATAGTGGAGGGAGAGCCCCTAAATATCCTGAGGCCTGGCAGCAGGGTGCAGAGTTTCTGGGTCCAGTCCTTCCCTGGTTAGGGGCTCTGCCCATTGGCCGGAGAGGAAGAGACAGGGAAGAAGCGGAGCCTTGGAAGATATTGAGGTCCCAGCTTGGCTTAGCTGGGGACGCCTACCAAAGAGAGCCTGGTCTAGAGACTGAGCAAAGCCAGAAGAGAGTTGGTGGGAGGAAAGACTGAGTGAATAACTGATCCTGCTATACAGAGAAGTGACTGTGGGGTAGTCTATCTGACAAGTCACTGCAGCCCGGCCAGGAGTTGTGCAAGACAGCCACAAGCGTGCCATACTGCTGAACGTGTGCTCAGTACAGCCAGGAGTTGTGCAGATAAACCAGGAAAATACAGTGCAGACAGAATTATGCAATACAGCCTGCATCTCAGTACAGAGCAACCAAAAGCCTAGCAGTCCTCAAATATTGTATTTCCACAGTTCCAGAGTATCCCATGCTCCTCCCCATCCTTATCCAAGTTCCAGTTCCCATTAAAAACCCTAAAAGAACCCTGTAGAGCCCCTCCTGGGTCTTCTAAAGGCAGGGTGCAACCTCCAGAGACCGGGAGTGAGCTAGCATTTACCCCAGAGCTGAGTCCATGTCTTTAATGTCACTTCTGATCTTTTCAAAGCTTTAATGTTGAACTTGGAAGGAGGTAGCAGGAGAGAGGGTTAGGGGTCTCAGATACTAGCAGCAGATCACTTACAGACTCCTCAGATCCATAAAAACTTCACCTACACTGTGCCAGGACCTTTAAGCCGACCTGATAACACTTCAAACACAATTTCAGATGTAGAACAAGATCCAGCTTCACAGTGTCAGGATCTTTAAACCGACCCGACTGCAGCACGTTTTCAGATTCAGGTGCGTCCTCCAAGCGAGTCACCATGCCGTTCTGAGAGACCAGCCTTTATAATGGCTCTCTCCAGCAAGGGTCCTCCCCTGGGTCTTCTCACCTTGGCTTGGCTTTTTCCACTCGGGGCAAAACAGCCTTAGGACCACCTCAACATTAGTAGGCCCTAGAGAGGCTTCTGGGCCTACACGCAGAGCTCACTTCAGCCGCACCTCCTTAGACCAAAGAGGCAAGTTAGCAAGCACATGGTCCAGCCCACATATATATCCTCTCCCAGAATGCACAAGTGGCAAAGAACCTCCTACTGGGTTGGGTGGAAGAAATACAGTGGAACCTTGGTTAAAGAGTAAAGTGGTTAATGAGCGTTTTAAAAAAAACTTTTAAAAAAAAATCCTGACTCGCTTTGGCAGAATTCAAGCTAATGGGGTGTGCAGTACCGCATTTGGACAGAGGTGACACTCGGAACGGTTCGGAGCCGTTCGGAGATACTCGGAATCACTCAGAAATACTTGGAAATACTCCGTTCCCAAGTGTTTCCGAGCCTTTCTGAGGGTTTCCGAGTTCAGCCGAGCTGTCCCCAAATATTTCCCAGGCTTTCCGGTGTCCCCCCCACCTCTGGCCACATGCAGTATTGCATGCAATAGAAGTCAATGCGGAACAAATTATCTTCGTTTCCATTGACTTCTATAGGGAAACTCGTTTTGATATGCGAGTGCTTTGGATTACAAGCATTCTCCTGGAACGGATTATGCTCGTAATCCAAGGTTCCACTGTATACATTTTCATAACTCAGTCTAGTTGTACTATCTCATATTATGGCCTATGGTACCAATGACACCTACTAGCGGCAGTGATAAATGCCCAACCTAACTTAGCTTAGGGAAAGGCCAGATATAAACTGTACAATCAGTCTGAGCTGTCTACAGCTGTCCCCAGTTTAGAACCAGGGGGCTTCAACCCCCATAGAGGAATTTTTTCAGCCAAAGGAAGAATGCTGAAAATGCAATGTGCCTGGCTGCGCATGCTGTCAGTGGGGCAAACAGGCCCAACCTACCAGCGGCTCTTGCGGGGGTAGTGCTGCATAAGCATTGGTAGATAAAGATGATGTTTAACCGCTTGCTGATCAGCCACCGTCATTATACTGTGGCAGTTCGGCACGATCCCGCGAACCATCGTAGTTGTACGCCGGTCCCTTTAAGCGGGATAGCAGGCGTGCAATGCACTGCAGGGGTGCCGATGCGCGTGGCCGGTGGTCGCGATGACCGCCGGCCATGCGCGATCGCGGGCATGAGAGCCAGAACAGGGACGTGTGTGTGTGTAAACACACAAATCCCTGTTCTGTGAGGAGAGAAGAGGCAGATCGTGTGTTCCTACTAGCTGGGAACAACAATCTGTCATTTCCTCTAGTCACTCCCATCCCCCTACAGTTAGAACACACACATAGGGAACACAGTTACCCCTTGATCGCCCCCCCAGTGTTAACCCCTTCCTTGCCAGTGACATTTACACAGTAATCAGTGCATTTTTATAGCACTGATTGCTCTATAATTGTCAATGGTCCCAAATATGTGTCAAAAGTGTCTGATCTGTTCACCACAATGTCGCAGTCCCGATAAAAATCGCTGATCACTGCCATTACTAGTAAAAAAAAATAATAATAAAAATGCCATAAATCTTTCCCCTATTTTGTAGACGCTATAACTTTTGTGCAAACCAATCAATATACGCTTATTGCGATTTTTATTACCAAAAATATGTAGAAGAACATACCGGCCTTAACTAAGGAAAAAAATAGCTTTTTTTTAAAAAATTGGGGATATTTATTATAGCAAAAAGTACAAAATATTGTGGGTTTTTTTTCAAAATTGTTGCTCTTTTTTTGTTTATTGCGCAAAAAATTAAAACTGCAGAGATGATCAATACCACCAAAAGAAAGCTCTATTTGTGGGGAAAAAAGGATGTCAATTTTGTTTGGCATCAAGTGTCCCACAAATGCGCAATTGTCAGTTAAAGCGATGCAGCGCCGTATCGCAAAAAATGGCCTGGTCATTGAGCAGCCAAATCTTCTGGGGCTGAAGTGGTTAAACAAAGTTGGTTCCAATCCTTTCGGAGAGAATAGCAGATAATGACATAACATGTATGAGCTTTGCTCTTTGGTTATAATGTTGTATAGTTTTGGTTTACAGCCCCGCATCTTCTCATTACATGACTTGCCTATGATTGCCATACTAGTGTTTTTGTTGTTTTGTTTTTTTTTATTAATTTACACAAAAATAACAAAGAAAAGTTGCTTCTGCCGAAACTTGAATTCACCATTAAAAAAATATTGCAAGAAAAGCTTGCTCTGTTTTTATAGGATATTGAAACTTTTATGGGATTCAAACATGCTGAGACATCAGAGCCTTGAGCATCAGAAGTAAGCACCTTGGTCCTCAAGACCATTATGGAGAATGCAACAGGAGGAGGGAGACTGATAGAATCTGTATTGTCTGTCCTGGGTGGAGTTCCCCTTTACAGATATGGAATGATAGTGTGAGAAAAAAGAAGGTTAGACAGGAACACAGCTCGGGACCAGCTGATCGTCCAGCCTGTCAATGCTGGAAGTGCTGAGGAGAAGCATTTGTTATGTGATAAAACTGAGATCTTGGGGCTGTTCACAGCTGTGCGGAGTCACTGGATGCTCAGCTGTATCTCCCTGTGTTCTGGAAGGCGGCCATGATATAATCATCTGTAAGACTCATGTACAAGGTTTGCAGCGCCCTCCCGCTTGTTATGGAGATGCCTGGGCCTTGGTACATGGACAGGGACCAAGAAAAGGACACCACCATATCACAGAGAGCCTTTCCGTGCCACTGAAAGGAATTCTGGGTAAGGAAGGTCTGCGGTAAACCCTGTGCATGATCTTTCTAAGACCATGGTGAATTAAATTTTTTTTAATGGTTTTATTACTTTGAAAAAAGAACTCTAACTTCATTTTTTTATTCAGTGTACTGTACCCCCAGGGGACAAGGTATATGTACTTTGTCCTATGTTCCTACATGCTTTGTAAACCTAGCTATGAGATCGGACAGGACACTCCTTCCCATTTCCCTGTAGTCGTGTAACAACGTAGTTAGGAAGGAAATGGCTGCTTGATAACCAGTACTTATCTAGGCACCAAGCACAGAGTTATGCCGCGTACCCACGGTCTGACTTTTCGGCAACAAAAGTCTGACAGCCTGTCCGACAGACTTTCGACGGACTTTTGGCGGACTTGCGGCAGACTTTCTAACGAACGGACTTGCCTACATAGATCACACAAAAGTCCGACGGATTCGACGTGATGACGTACACCGGACTAAAATAAGGAAGTTGATAGCCAGTAGCCAATAGCTGCCCTAGCGTGGGTTTTTGTCTGTCGGACTAGCATACAGACGAGCGGATTTCTGGGTCCGGCATAGTTATGACGTAAAGATTTGAAGCATGTTTCAAATCTAAAGTCCGTCAGATTTGCGGCTGGAAAAGTCAGCTGAAAGTCCGGGGAAGCCCACACAGGATCTGATTGTCAGCCATATTTTGTCCACCGGCGTCCGTCGGACTTTTGTAGACGAAAAGTCCGACCGTGTGTACGCGGCATTAGACCCTGTTTACACAGGGGTGACTTGTCAGGCGACTTACACGTCGCATCCTGTTCTGTACTATGGAACCGTTCTAATAGGAGCGACTTAAGTCGCTCCGATTCAGAAAAAGGTACCTGTACTACTTTTGGGGCGACTTCAAGTGACTTGCATTGACTTCTATACAGAAGTTGTTTTGCAAGTCGCTACTGAAGTCGTGTGCAGGTCGCCTCACAGAGTCGGCCTGCAAGTCGTGTTGCCCCTGTGTGAACCGGCTCTAAGAGGGATGGGAGGCTGAGACACACCCCTACCCCCTGTGTTTATTTTGCCTCTGCATGTCTCTCACAAGTTCCTCGAGCCAGGACAAGTGCTGGATATCAAGCTGGTTATTCCTTGCTAGCTGGGTTGTTTGATGGCTATGGGAGGAGTGGAAGTGACCTGTCCAACCTTGTAGCTAGCTAGGACATGGCTACTTAAAACATGTGCTGGTTTTTAAGCAGCTGTCTCTTTGTAGGTCCTGATTCCTCTATATAGATCTTTAGCTAACACTAGAGGGATCACCAGCAGGAGGAAGGATGTCCTGACTCCCCTATATAGAACTTTATATCACTAGAAGAATGACCGGCAGGAGAAAGGAGGTCCTGATTCCTCTATATAGATCTTTAGTTATTACTAGAGGGGTCACCAGCAGGAGGAAGGAGGTCCTGATTCCTCTATATAGATCTTTAGTTATTACTAGAGGGATCACCAGCAGGAGGAAGGAGGTCCTGATTCTTCGATATAGCTCTTTAGTTATTACTAGAGGGATCACCAGAAGGAGGAAGGAGGCCCTGACTCCTCTATATAGATCTTTAGCTATCACTAGAGGGATCACCAGCAGGAGGAAGGAGGTCCTGTCTCCTCTATATAGAACTTTAGTTATTACTAGCGGGATCACCCACTAGTTATAGTTATTACTTGAGCGGTCACCAGATTGAACAAAGTCCTGATTCCTCTATACAGATCTTTAGTTATCACTAGAGGGATCACCGATAAGATAAAGGAAGACTTTTGTTATCACTAAAGGGATCATTAACAGGAGGAAGAATGTACTGATTTAGTTATCACTAGAGGGGTCACTAGAAGCGTGAAGGAGGTTCCGATTCCTCTATATACAGTAGATTTTTAGTTATCACTAGAGGGATCACCAGTGGGTTAAAGGAAGTCTTGATTCCTCTATATAGATCTTTTGTTATCACTAGAGGGATCATCGACAGAAGGAAGAGGGTCCTGATTCCCTTATATAGATCTTTAGTTATCATGAAAGTCGTCATCGGCAGGTAGAATGAGGTCCTGATTTCCCTGTATATGTAGCCAATTGCTCGCTATATCGCTTTTGCCATCATGGGACATTCCTCAACAAAGATTACATTGAGCCTTGTTCCCTCTAGTGTCCATCATGAGGATTGTGTCATAATTTCCTGTTTACAGTGAGAGAGAGAACACCACTAAAAGCAGAGGACTGTGGGATATGTAGTTCAGACGGCCGGGATTTCGAAGGACCTGCTGCTGCTGCCAACTACAAGTTCGAGCTGGCTGGAGAGAGGAGGAATTTTAGGTGAGGATATAAATAGAATCGTCCGGGGAGGGGCTCGCTCTCTTGGGACCCTGGCCCACAGATGCAGAGCAGGGACCAGGCCGCTGCTGTAGATGTGAGTTGGTGCCACGGCCTGGATGGCTCAGAGTGCTTCCATGGATAAGCCTTATCCCTAGAGGCAGACCCTCTGCTTCCCAGCTTCCATGGGGAGTGTGGCTATCCTGGGGCCTTTTTAATTTATACCAGTGCAGACAACGCTGAATTCCCGGGTTGTCTGGTGTCGGGCATCTGTCATCTGACTACAGATTTTACAAGGATCTGTTCTGGACGTCCAGACACCCAAGGCTTTCCCTAATGCCGTGTAAACACGGGCGTACTTTTGAGCATCAAACGTCTGACGGTCTTTCCGACGGACTTTCGTCGAAGTTAGGACGGACTTGCGAACGACCGGACTTGCTCACACACGAACGGACTAAAGTCCATTCGAAAGCCCTAAAGTACGTTCGATAGTCCGGTCATTTGAACGTGATGATGACGTACGACTGGACTAGAATAAGGAAGTTCAGAGCCATAGCCATAGTTCATAGCCAATAGCTGCGCTTGCGTCCTTTTTTGTTCGTCGGACTAGCATACAGACGAACTGATTTTTCGATTGGACTCGAGTCCGTCAGAAAGATTTGAAACATGTTTTAAATCTAAAGTCTGTCTAATTTGTGACAGAAAAAGTCCGCTGGAGGTCCGATGAAGCCCACACACGATCGGATTGTCCGACGGATTCGTTCCGTCGGACCAATCCGGTCGAAAAGTCTGCCCGTGTGTACACGGCATAAGAGACACCTTGCTTGTTACATCCACCGTTTCTGGTCAACATTGCACAGCAACATCTTGGGCCCCTTCATAGCTAGCTGAAGATCTTGGGCACATTACATCAAGGACTCCTTCCCCCAAAAGGACTCAGCTTATATAACTCCTGCTCATCTTAAAAGGGAACTCTTATTCAGGTTTCACTTATTGTGCTTTTCACATATTGTGTTGTCATATTTTGCCTTTTATTCCATTTGGCCCGTGGCATCAGGGTTTAGAGGGAGCTGTTTGACAAAAAGTCTTTCTTCTCCCTCTTATACCTGCGGTCATGGTTCTCCTCGGGCCTGTTGGTCATTACTGCCTGATTTATTGTTATTGGCATTTCATTTTATATTTTCTGTAATTCTGTTTAAAGCTAAAGTTCACAATTTGAGAAATATTTACATTTACATTCTTTCTTTGGTTGACTCAAGAACATCTAGTAAAATACCCATTTGCCATTTCTATTGTTTCTCTGGTGTCTTTTACAAGTGTATTTTCATTATGAATTATGTCAGAAACCAGGGTGTCAGAGGTGTCGGGAGACTTGCAAGGTCAGGGCAACCTTTGGGGACAGTCACCTTCAGCGGCCCTTACGAGGGTGGCACTACATATAGATCTTTAGTTATCACCAAAGGGATTACCAGCAGGAGAATTACTGTGAGTTCCTAATTCCTTTATATAGATTTTTAGTTATCACAAGAGGGATAACCATCAAGAAGGAGGTCATGATTCCTCTATTTTAGAGGTGCCCAAACTTTTGAGGAGCGAGGGCCACTTTGGCGACTTGGTAACCAGTCGCGGGCCACAATGAGTGTAGCGGGCAGATTACAGGTACGTGTCCTCTCTGCATATGCAGAGCAAACACGGACACAACCCGCTCTACTCTATGGGCCCTCCGATCTGCCCAGACAGAGGGGGACGGATCCCTACCTGTTTTTTTTTAAGTGAATCAGATTGGAGATAGGAGGGTGTAAATGGACACAAGTCCGTTTACATCTGCCGCTTTTTTAGAGGTGAATGGAGGGTCCACCTGAAAATCAGACAGGCAGGCCCGATTGGACCGATCATGTGAAAGGGGCCTAAGGCTGCTTCACACTGATGCATTGCGATTTACCCGCACCTCAACTGACCTCAATCTTCATTTCTTCCTCAGGATTCCTGCAGGTATTGCTGGCTGCTGCTGTCCCCCAGGTGGGTATGGCTGGTGGCTGCTGTTGGCTGTCCTCCAGGGCTGGTACTGCTGATGGGTACTTCTGGCTGGTACTGCTGGTGGGTACTGTTGGTGGGTATTGCTGGCTGGTTCCCAACCCCATCCCTGAGCATCAGTGGGACAGGAGTCGGTGCTGGAGGAAGCATGTGGCTGCAGTAAAGAGAAGAGCCGATGCTTCCCGTATCGTTCCTGTCACAGGCGGAGTACATTTGGTATCACTCCACCTGTGACTGGAGCCAGCGCTATACAGGAAGCATCGGACCTTGGCTCCCGTGGCTGTCAATCAAAGTCAGTTAGCCAATCAGGAGAGAGAGGGGGCAGGGCCGAATGGCAGCTCTGTATGTCTGAATGGACACACGGAGCTGCAGCTCACTTCGGGTGCCCCAGAAGATAAGTATGGGCAAAAAAAGCTTTGTCCATACTTCTCTTTAAATATGTACAGTCTAAGGAAAGAATGAAAAGGGTGAAATTATTAAAACCTGTAAATACATGAAGGGTGTGAATAAGAATCAGGAGGGCAGGATTTTCAAAAGAAGCTAAGATCAGAACCTCAAATTAGCAGTATGAGTTTACCAAAACTGTAGTTCTTGCTTGGAACATACTTTGCGTAGAGGTAGTCATTTGGCAGTCAACAGTAAGAGAATTTTAATACGCTTAGGGCAAATATAGATCCATATGCAGATAAAAAGGTTTAAAAAAACAAAAAACAACAAAAAACCCCAAATCAAGAGACAAAAAAGGGGCAGACTTAATGGACCACTTGGTCATTTTATGCCTTTGTTCTGTGTTTCTATGCCTGAAACTTTTACCAATACATTAAACAGCCCCCTCCTCCTACCAATAAATTGAAAATAACCCCTCATCCTTGGTTTTGTCAGAGGCCAGAGCTTTGTCTAAAGGATTAGAGGCCCTTACCCTTCTCCCCTTTCTCCTACACACATTGGCCCTTATATTTCTCCTCAAAACACAATGGCTCTGTAAAGGAAATTTTTAAGTTCTGTATGTAATTGTATTCTATTTTATATGTATTGCACACTGCCCTCACTGTGCACACAGCACTAATAATGTTTTCATTTCATGTTTGCATTCTTTCGAGTCCTGATTACAATTAGTCTGCCTATGTTACGCCCCTTGTTACCATAAAAGTACAATTGTAATATTAACGTGATACCTACATAATCATGTGTATAAAAACCTTTAATTGCATTATAATAAAGCAGAACAGTTATTTGGAAAGATGCGGAGTGTATCTTTTGTGTCTGTTCCCTACTGCAGTAGTTATGATTAATTTGGAACCACTAATCAATATGAGGATAGGAGTTGCCTATCTATAAATTTCCATGTCAGCCCTCACCCCATTCACTTTGCAGGATGAATGATCAATGAAATTTGCTTTGGAATAGCCAAGCACATTTTTTCTTGCTAATGAATGGAGTGAAGTGAATAGAGCTTTACATTATGTTCCTATTCCTTCAGTAAATTAACTCCATAAACTCATTAATAAGTAACAGATGGGCCTTTTTGAAAATTTGGAGGAAAAAGGTGCACAGCGTGGCCCTTGGTGACCCATCAGATTATTTGCTGGGGAAAATCAAACAAGGCATGTAATTGATTAAAAATAAAAAAAAATATATAAACAGACCCATTACAGTTTGAAGATGTCTCCAATGTGGAGTCCACCAACATCAAGACAAGAAGCACTACCATGGGAAGATCACCAAGGTAACATTGCAGGGCTGAATCTTCATATTACTGCTGAAAAGCTATGCAGAGTTTAGAGTAGCAATTGTCTAGCACCTGATAACTGATCCCTTTGTCCTGGAGAAAAAAACTAACATGACAATGTTGGAACGTGGCATTCACCAAAACTTCCCATAACAGAATCCTGGGCCAGGAGGAGTGAGACAGAAACCTTTTTGTTAATTTGCATTAGTTTAACTCCTTGTTTTGTTGGGATTTTCAGTCAGGAAGTCATGATCTCACAACTCGTGTATGCAGAATATCTGTGAGGACGGCCATGAAATTGCAGTGTTAGGAAACAAGAGACTGTGAGCTCATAGGACATTCCAGATGCAGGCCTAGGATTCCAGGCAGTGAAATAAAAACATAGTACAATGGTGCTCTATGCTCTCCTCGATGTATCATCTATACCTCAGTCTATTTATACCTCTCTCCAGCACACAATGGCTGCATACCCCTATTCTGGTCTCGATGGCTTCCTCCTATTAACTCACAATGGTGTCCGTTTATGAAGCAGCGATCAGCGGTGATCCCAAGGATCATCGCTGATCACAGTCCATAAACAGTTTATGAAACAGATAATCGGGGGGAAAAGTGTTTGAACTTGATCCTCATTGAATGACACAGTAACAGACAGTTTATGAAGCTGTGATCTCAGCGCCTTACTAATGTATTCTGCTCTTCACCCTGCAACATGTCTCTCTGTTTCTGTCTCTTCATCCTCAACACTCAATGACACTCTCTCCCACTCTTTAATACACACTGGCCCTCACCCTGCTCTCCAACATTCACCCCTGGCATTCACCCCTGTCTCCAATATCTACTGGCCCTAACCCCTCTCCACAGAACACAATGTAGCTTTCTCCGACATATTGGCTATCCCCTCTCTCCCCAACACAGAATGGTATTTATCCCTCTCAACTCATACTGGCCCTTACTTCTTTCCCCAAATCATACAGGTGTTTACCCGTTTCCCCAAAACATACTGGCTCTTACCCCTCTGCCTAACACACATTTCCCCTCACTCTTATACCAGACACACATTGGCCCTCACCTTTCTCCTAGATGCATATTTTCTTTTACTCTTCTCCTCAACACACACTGGCTCTCACCATTCTCCACTACACACACTGGCCCTTGCTCTTCTTGATGACACTGCCCTTCTTCATTCTCCTTGACATACAGTGGCCCTTGCCAATCTCCCCAACACACAATGGTCCTCAACTCTCTTCTCAACAGACAATGGCCCTCACCCCTCTCCCCAATACACAATGGCCCTCATAACTCTTCTCCAACACACAATGGTGCTTACACCTCTCCCTAACACACATTGGCCCTTATATTTCAACGTGACACACAATGGCCCTTACCCCTCTTCTCAACATACGATGGCCCTTACCCCTTTCCCCAAAACACAATGACTTTCACCCCTCTTTCCAACACACAATGCTTCCTACTCATCTCCCTAACACACAATGACCCTCATCCCTCTACCCAGTTCACATTGACCCTCACCCCTCTCCCCAACACACAATGATCCTCATCTGTTTCCCCAACACTCAGTGATCCTTATCCTTCTCCCCAACACACAATGGACCTCACTCCTCTCCTCAACACACAATGACCCTCACTCCTATCACCAAATCACAATGACTCTCAACCCTCTTACAAACACATAATGGTCTTCACCCATCTCCTTAACACAACCCTCATCCCTCTACCCAATGCACTTTAGCCCCATCCCTCTCATCAACACCAAATGGCCCTCACCTCTCTCCCCATTACACAATGTCCCTCATCTGATTTCCCAACACACACAATGACCCTCTACCCAACAAACAATGGTCCTCATCCCTCTCCCCAACACACCACGTCCCTCACAACTCTCCTCAACACACAATGTCCCTCACAACTCTC
This sequence comes from Lithobates clamitans, assembly GCA_037952925.1. Classification (NCBI taxonomy): domain Eukaryota; kingdom Metazoa; phylum Chordata; class Amphibia; order Anura; family Ranidae; genus Lithobates; species Lithobates clamitans. The sequence continues at coordinate 2,435,342 of JBBGZY010000083.1, read as the reverse complement.
CTCAACACACAATGGCCCTGACCCCACTCCCTAACATGCATTGGCCCTCATATTTCTCCCTCACACACAATGGCCCTCACCCCTCTGCTCAACATACAAAGGCTTTCACTCCTTTCCCCAAAACACAATGACTATCTCCCTTCTTACAAACACATAATGGTCTTCACCCATCTCCTTAACACAACCCTCATCCCTCTTCCCAATGCACTTTAGCCCCATCCCTCTCATCAACACCAAATGGCCCTCACCTCTCTCCCCATTACACAATGTCCCTCATCTGATTTCCCAACACACACAATGACCCTCTACCCAACAAACAATGGTCCTCATCCCTCTCCCCAACACACCACGTCCCTCACAACTCTCCTCAACACACAATGGCCCTGACCCCACTCCCTAACATGCATTGGCCCTCATATTTCTCCCTCACACACAATGGCCCTCACCCCTCTGCTCAACATACAAAGGCCCTCACTCCTTTCCCCAAAACACAATGACTATCTCCCTTCTTACAAACACATAATGGTCTTCACCCATCTCCTTAACACATAATAACACTCATCCCTCTACCCAATGCACTTTAGCCCTACCCCTCTCCCCAACTCCAAATGGCCCTCACCCCTCTCCCCAACACACAATGATTCTCATCTGATTCCCCAGCACACAATGGTCCTCATCCCTCTCCCCAAAACACAACTCACCTCAACAGACAACGTCCCTCACAACTCTCCTCAAAACACAATGGCCCTCTCCCTAACATGCATTGGCCCTCATATTTCTCCTTTACACATAATGGCCCTCACCCCTCTGCTCAACACACAATGGCTCTCACTCCTTTCCCCAAAACACAATGACTATCTCCCCTCTTACCAACACCCAATGCTCTTCACCCATCTGCCCAACACACAATGACCCTCAACCCCTACCAAATACACATTTGCCCCCATTCCTCTCCCCAACACACAATGACCTTCATCTGTTTCCCCAAACACACAATGATCCTCAGCCCTCTACCCAACACACAATGGTTTTCGTCTCTCTCCCCAAAACACAATGGCCCTCACCTATCTCCCCAACACACAATGATCCTCAGCCCTCTACCCAACAAGCAATGGTCCTCATCCCTCTCCCCCAGCACACAGTGGCCCTCACCTATCTCCCCAACACACAATGACTGTCATCCCCCTACCCAGTGCACAAGGGCACTTACCCCTTTTCCCAACACACAGTGGCCCCCATCTCTTTTGCCAAAACACACTGACCCTCACCCCACTTACCAGCACACAATGGTCTTCACCCATCTCCCCAAAATGCAATGACCCTCATCCCTTTCCCCAACATACAATGGTCCTTATCTCTTTCCCTAACACACAGGTCCTAACTCCTCTTCCCAACTGGCTCTCACCCTTTTTCTAGAAATTTGTGTTGGGGAGAGGAGTAAAGGTGAGTGTGTGCTATGGATGGCCTTCTCTTTTGGTAACAACTATAAAATGTATATATCAAAGTGCATGTTATCCCTTATATATACAGTATATATTTTTTATAGTTTTGAGTGGTAAAGGAATTGAACTCTTGTCTGGCTTCTACTACAACCTGAGTCTCCATTAGAGAGATTTAATCTCACTTCCTATCCTGTCAACAATGAATTCACCACAAAGGAAGTGAGTGAAAATTTGCTCCAAGGAGACAGACAGAAATAAAAATCTGGCAGCCGCTCTAGCCTTCCTCTGGTCTAATAAAAAAGTGCTATTATGTGTTGCTTTTAGAGAGTTCCCCCCACTTCCTGTCTGGTAAAATGTTTTTAGCAGGACAGGAAGTAAAGGTAAATCTCACTAACGGTGCCCTAGATGGCATTAAAAAACCTGCAAGGGTTCTAGCCCTTTCCCACTCTATCCAAAACGAAGAAAACAATGCTCTGACTGGACATGCACTTTAATTCTTACTAAAAAGGCTGTATGATACATTTGTGTAGATTTTCACCTACATGGGAAGAATTGGAGTGACGGGGCCACATCCGGTGCTATGCCGGCCGTCCCTGTAGGACACTTTGTTTGTGCAATGCACCTGTTAGGTGATTTTATTTGGCACAAATTGCATCTCAGGGGACATCCATCGAACTAGCAATATGTCTTTGTTTTATGTGCTGGCGGAACATTATCTCGGACATTTTTTAGTCTGTACTTGTAATTATCACATTTTCACGACGTAATTGATTATTTCAGGCTCATTTGATATGATGCTGGACAGAGCGGCCTTCACAGATGGCTGGAGGAGCAGTGCAAATGACAGCTCCGCTCCTATTCTATGCGTCCGCCGCTGTCTCTGGGCAAAACATTGACACAGGAAATACAATCTGTAGAAGGAATGTACATGGAAGGATTCATTACAACTTGGATGACAGAGAGCGTTAGCAAGTATGATCTAGACAATGTATTTGATGAGCTCTAATACAGAAGGATAATCTTTTTCTGGAGAGCATTCATGTCACGCCTGTATATTATAAACAGTACCTGAAAAGTGTAGATGTCTCTTCTTTATAGTAAACCTTATATCTGGAGAGTAGTGATGTCACACCTGTATAATATATCTTATATCTGGAGAGCAGTGATGTCACACCTGTATAATATAACTTATATCTGAAGAGTAGTAATGTCATTCCTGTATAATATAGCTTATATCTGTAGGCCATTGATGTCACTCCTGTGTAATATAATAATATAATAATATGTATAGAGTTTAAAATCAGTGCACAAATATGGGGCTAACAGTGGGAACCCTGAAGTAAAAATGTTCCAAAATTTGTGGTGTCACTGGAAGGAAAAAATGTCCCAGCAATGGTGGTGTCATTGTAATAAGCAAATGTCCCTTCATTGATAGTGTCACTGGAAGGAAAAATTGTCCCAGCATTGGTGGTGTCACCGGAAGGAAAATATGTCCCAGTATTGGCGGTGTCAATGGAAGAAAAACTGTCCCAGCATTGGTGGTGTCACTGGAAGGAAAAAATGTCCCAGTATTACTGGTGTCGTTGCTCCTCTTTACCTCTAACCTTCAAGAACACCTAGTCTGCCACCTCACTGACAATAACCTTCTTCACTCCTTACAGTTTTACTTTCAACTGCAACTCACCACATAAATTGCCCTATTTAAACTAATGACCTACTAACTGCTAAAAATAATGGTCACTACTATGTACTCATACCATTAGACCTCTCTGCTGCCTCTGATACAGTTGCCTACCTGCTCCTCCTCCAAAAACTTCACTCTCTTGGCTTCCAAGACTCTGCTCTTACCCGGTTTCATCCAACTAATAGTGCTCCTTCAGTGTCACCTACAACTCTACCTCCTCCTTTCCTCTTCTTTTCTCCTCAGGGTTCCCCCAAGGTTCTCTCTTTGAATACCTTCTATTCTCTATTTACACCTCCTCCCTGGATCAGCTGTTAACCTCCAATGGCTTCCAATACCATCTGTATGCTGATGATGCCCAAATTCATCTCTCTACTCTTAAGATCATCCCCAGTCTCTTTCACATCACTAATTTACTGGCATATCAGTATGGATGTCACACCATTTCCTAAAACAAAGCTTTCTAAAAGTGAGCTTAGAATATATTTTCCCCCATGCTGTCTCCCCGACTTTTTAATCAAGACCAATAACACACCAGTTCCCCCCCAAAGCCAAGGTGCTAGGTGTAGCCCTGGACTTTGAAATCTCCTTTTAACCCAAGATCCAATCACTGTCCAAATCCTTCATCTCCGTAGCACCAACCCTTTCTGACAAACCCTCCACTGACTTCCGATTGCCCAACAAAGAGAATTAAATACATTAACTACAGCCTACAAAGCTATCTAGAATTCTGTCCTGAGCTGTATCAGCCTCACCTCAAAAATCACACAAATCCATCCTCTTCACTCCCCACAAGACCTTTCTCCTGCCCTCTATCTCCCTCAACACCTCCTCCTATGCTCATCTATAGAACTTCTCCAGAGCCTCTCCGACCCTCTTCATCTCCCTATCCCAATCTGTCTGGTTATCTCTTACTCTGTCCACCCATAGGAGATACTGGGAAAACTTCATCTCATCAGCAAAGTCAATCCTATCCACACCTAAAAACTGTACCTCTACCTTCTGCATCAGTTCACCCCCCTCCCCTACAGTTATTACCTTTTGTATCACTTGCCCTTTCCTATTAGATTGTAAGCTCTCACAAGCAGTGCTCTCCTAATCTTCCTGCTTTGATTTGTAACTTTACTGACTCCCTTTGAATTGAAAAACATTGCACAAACTGTTAGTGCTATATATCAGTCCTGTATATTAATAATAACAATAATAATAAAAATAAATAATAATACTAACAACAATAACAACACCAATAATAATAACTTGTATTATAATAATAATAAAAAAATAAATAATAATAATAATAAATAAATAATAATAACAGCAACAATAATAATACTTTTAATTATTATTATTATTACAATAAATAAAATATGCATGTGATTATATTAATGATATGGTCTGTAAAATTAGAACATGCCATTAAAAACATTAAATCCCAACTTTCAAACATGAAAATTCCCCATAGCAGCTCTGGCAGTGGAAAGGTTAATAAGCGCAGTTTTGTTTCATTTGTAAAATGAAGGCAGTAAATTACTCTTTTTATTGTCTTTCCAGTTTATGTTCAGATTCTAGTTAGCTGAAAGCACGACGCTCTTATACACTAGGACGCGGACTGCAGTTTCATGACACTGTTGGCCGTTTTGGCTGACTTCAATAGTTTTTCTCGGTTTCCTATAAAAATCCTGCATGTGTATGTATTATATGACCGACATAAATTACTGCTAGAAATATAACAAGCCCGGGAATAAATATCTGAGACAGACCGCTGTTGAATTACCGGAATCCGAGTACAGGGGGTTGGCTGTAGCGCATTTCGTAATGCGACGCGCGCCCTCTGAAGCGAACTCTGTGGTTTGGTGGAGGCGCCTTTTTTGGCAACCTCGTAGACAATGGTTAGAGATTATAACTATGGCACAATTTATTTTGTCATTTAGCGCTGCTTATCTTTTATCTTCCTTTTAAGTATGGAAATAATAATAATAACTATTACACAATCCATTTTGTAATTAAATACTGATTAAGTAAAAAAAAAAAATACCAATGTTGCAGCTTATTTACATTTTATGTGTTTAAGGTATACCTAAAACTTTATTTTGCAACTTTGGATAGACTGGAAACCTCAGGGGCGAGGTCTGCATACTGGCATGGGCACAGATTGGCTGTTTAGGTAAAAGTAACCAATCAGTAGCTTGGCCTGCACTCCAATCTTGGCTGCAGCTCAGACCGCAAGAAGAGAAAATAGCTGCTCCTGGTGGGCTTGTCTCATGAGCAGTTTTAAAGCAGCTACAGATCCCCCCCCCCTTAGCAATTTTTCTGCTAGGAAAAAGAATTGAAGGGTCAGTCAGTGAAGGGTCTGCAGCGATGCCAGCGATTTACAGCTCAACTAATTATTTTTTTCGGTGTTCGAGTGCTGATCACACACGCACACAAAATGTTCGATTCCAACCAGTTGTAATCAGTTTGCAGTCATAAAAACAACTTAACAATTCCTTTATGTGCAAATAAAATATTATTATTATTATTATACAGGATTTATATAGCGCCAATAGCTTGCACAGCTCTTTACAAAATGAGGGCAGACAGTAAAGTTACAATACAATTCAATACAGGAGGAATAAGAGGGCCCTGCTCAGTAGAGCTTACAATCTAAGAGCTTATAATAAAAAATTGTAGTTTTTTAAAATAACATTTTAATCTATTTATCCCTAATTAACTCATTCTTTATCTCCTCTTTTATATTCCCGTTGTAATTCTCATTTTGAAATTTTTTTATTTTATTGTCATATATTTTGCAATTTTTTTGAGTAAAAAAATACTCAAAATTTAAAAAAAAAAAATAATTTGTGCATAACTCATGCTTTGTTCCAGCATGGTTACCCAGCATGCACCTCCCCATGCATATTCCAGGAAGCGATCTCGATTGGGCTTCACATGCCCACATTAATGATGGAAACGGCCACAAACAGGGGAATGATATTTTACAGTAAGGAATTCATATCTTTCAATAATCTATCAAGATCATTGTATACTGTTATTTTAATTTCATTAGCACTAATCCTAGGACCTCCGCTTTACCGAGAAATGGGACAAATTTTTGCAGTACATGAACTTTCACTGATGGTGGACTGTTTAATGAGCTTGTTGCACAAATCACTTTATTACACTTTATTTATGATATCTATGGCTATGCATATTTATAATTTATTTAATCCATATTGAGCACTATATTTGATTGGCTGTTTGCTTCTGCTTGGGCCTGGCCAACACGCACAATCGCACATGATGATGACTTAAAACGTTTAAGTCATCGTCATGTGTGTTTGTGCGTGTGTGCCAGGCCCAAGCAGAAGCAGCCAATCAAATATAGTGCTCAATATGGATTAAATAAATTATAAATATGCATAGCCATAGATATCATAAATAAAGTGTAATAAAGTGATTTGTGCAACAGCTATTACAGTTTATGTATGATATCTATGGCTATGCATATGTATTTAATCCACTAAGCACTATATTTGGCTGCTTGCTTCTGGTTGGCAGCTGGCACTTGCACATCACACATGAACATGATGACGATCAAGAAGTAGTACCTGGCTGCTACTAGGCTGCTATCCTTGGTGCCGCTGCTGGGGGTTCCCCGTCAGGCCTTCATCCATTCCTTCTCCCGTCCTCTCTTCTCCTCCTCACCTCACGTCACAGTCTCCGCTCCGGGGAGAAGATGATGCCGCGCAGAGGAGGGTAGGCGGAGCATTAGGCTCCGCCTCTGCCGCTGTTACCCTACCCTACATGGATCCAGTCTCGCTGTCAGTCATCGGCTGTCATGGGGACGCCTGTCACTCCCCTCCCTGCAGCGCCGGGGGCTATATTAGTGCAGGAGGTGGCTGCGGGAGGACGGGTGGGGTTTTTTTCATGCGGGGGGCTGCTTTTTACAGAGTGCTGGGGGGATATCTGGGGTGTAGAGGGGTCAAAGTGCTGGGGGGTTATCTGGGGGTTAAGGGTCACAGTGCTGGGGGGATATCTAGGGTGTAGAGGGGTCACAATGCCTGGAACATATCTAGGTTGTAGAGGGGTCACAGTGCTGGGGGGGATATCTGGGGTGTAGAGGGGTCACAGTGCTGGGGGGGATATCTGGGGTGTAGAGGGGTCACAGTGCTGGGGGGGATATCTGGGCTGTAGAGGGGTCACAGTGCTGGGAGGATATCTAGGTTGTAGAGGGGTCACAGTGCTGGGGGGCATATCTGGGGTGTAGAGGGGTCAGAGTGCTGGGGGGATATCTGGGGTGTAGAGGGGTCACAGTGCTGGGGGGATATCTGGGGTGTAGAGGGGTCACAGTGCTGGGGTGGATATCTGGGGTGTAGAGGGGTCACAGTGCTGGGGCGAATATCTAGGGTATAGAGGGGTCACAGTGCTGGGGGAGGATATCCGGGGTGTAGAGGGGTCCCAGTGCTGGGGGGATATCTGGGGTGTAGAGCTGTCACAGTGCTGGGGGGATATCTGGGATGTAGAGGGGTCAGAGTGCTGGGGGGATATCTAGGGTTTAGAGGGTCAGAGTGCTGGGGGGATATCTGGGGTGTAGAAGGTCACAGTGCTGGGGGGATATCTGGGGTGTAGAGGGGTCAGAGTGCTGGGGGGATTTCTAGGGTTTAGAGGGTCAGAGTGCTGGGGGGATATCTGGGGTGTAGAGGGGTCACAGTGCTGGGGGATATCTGGGGTGTAGAGGGGTCACAGTGCTGGGGGGGGATATCTTGGGTGTAGAGGGGTCACAGTGCTGGGGGATATCTAGGTTTTAGAGGGGTCACAGTGCTGGGGGGGATATCTGGGGTGTAGAGGGGTCACAGTGCTGGGGGGATATCTAGGTTGTAGAGGGGTCACAGTGCTGGGGGGGATATCTGGGGTGTAGAGGGGTCACAGTGCTGGGGGGGATATCTGGGGTGTAGAGGGGTCACAGTGCTGGGGGGATATCTAGGTTGTAGAGGGGTCACGGTGCTGGGGGGATATCTGTGGTGTAGAGGGGTCACAGTGCTGGGGGATATCTAGGTTTTAGAGGGGTCACAGTGCTGGGGGGATATCTAGGTTGTAGAGGGGTCACAGTGCTGGGGGGATATCTAGGTTGTAGAGGGGTCAGAGTGCTGGGGGGATATCTGGGGTGTAGAGGGCTCAGAGTGCTGGAGGGATATCTGGGGTGTAGAGGGGTCTGAGTGCTGGGGGGATATCTGGGATATAGAGGGATCAGAGTGCTGGGGAATATCTGGGGTGTAGAGGGATCAGAGTGCTGGGGGATATCTAGGGTGTAGAGGGGTCAGAGTGCTGGGGGGATATCTGGGGTGTAGAGGGGTCAGAGTGCTGGGGGGATATCTGGGATATAGAGGGATCAGAGTGCTGGGGAATATCTGGGGTGTAGAGGGATCAGAGTGCTGGGGGATATCTAGGGTGTAGAGGGGTCAGAGTGCTGGGGGAATATCTGGGGTGTAAAGGGGTCAGAGTGCTGGGAGGTATCTGGGGTATAGAGGGATCAGAGTGCTGGGGGGATATCTGGGGTGTAGAGGGGTCAGAGTGCTGGGGGATATCTAGGTTGTAGAGGGGTCATCGTGCTGGAGGGATATCTGGGGTGTAGAGGGGTCAGAGTACTGGGGGAATATCTGGGGTGTAGAGGGATCAGAGTGCTGGGGGATATCTGGGGTGTAGAGGGGTCAGAGTGCTGGGGGGATATCTGGGGTGTAGAGGGTCAGAGTGCTGGGGTTATTTATTTGGGGTTGAGAATCTATGGTAGTGGAGGTGGTAACAGGATAACAATGGTAGGGGGAAACCTGGTGTGTGTGGAGTTAGGAGTGCTGGATGTAAATAAAATGTAGAGGAGGGTACAATGTTAGGGGTATCTGAGGCCCTGTTAGGCTGGATGGTGCCTCATGATTATTATTGGCGGCTGTGTCTATACTTGTTACAACCATCCTGAGCGTCATTCTAGCAGATATATTATATGCACAGGACAACTTTGTTACTTTAAATATGTAGTATTTTCCCACTGTTTCTTTGCTGTACAGAATGATTGTTCATGTAGTTAAAGTGGAGCTCCACCCAAAAAGGTTGCCTCCTACCTATGTGATGTCTGTTTACCTGCGATGTCTCCATTGTAGGGGCCCCAGAGCATTACTTTGCCCAGGGGCCCATGATGCTATTAAGACGGCCTCTGCTTGCGTGGTGAGTGTGCATACAGGCCATGGCGGGTGAGTGCATTACTTATTGTTTTCTTTGAAACAATTGTACCTGCTAATTGCAGGTCTTTCTAAAGCTCTCCACAAGTGGTCCTTGGCTCTTGGACAACTCTTCTGATACACCCCAACCTACCTTCATCTACTTGGTTGTACAAAATACTGTTTTATGCTCCCTCAACTTGTGTGTTGTCTATGAACTGTTGTTTTTTAACCAATTATAATAAACTCAATTTCTTTTTATATACTTTTTTGTATTGATGTATTTTTGGCACCATAATAATCCCCATCTCCCTGTTCCCTATTGTATTTATTATCGGGATGAGGTGCCTTATCTACTAAGGACATTCCAACCACTACTTCCTTCTTCTTCTGATAATTCTTTTTACTCCTCTGTCAGAAATCTTGTGAGGAGCGAGCACCTGGTCGTGGCCGGTTTATGATGAAATGATGTTCTTTCCACTTCTGGATTATGGCCCCAACAGTGCTCACTAGAACATCCAGAAGTTTAGAAAACCTTCTGTAACCAATACCATTAGTATGTTTTGCAACAATAAAGTTGCAAAGGTCCTGAGAGAGCTCTTTGCTTTTACCCATCGTCAGATCTTTCTTGTGTGACACCTTGGTAATGAGACACCTTTTTATAGGTCATGAGTTAAGACTGAACCAGCTGATATTAATTTGCAGTGATAAGGGGTAGGATTGCTTTCTATAGATTTCAGTTGGTGTCTTGGCTTTCAATGCGTTTTTGCATCTCCTTTTCTTCACGTGTTCAATACTTTTTCCTGGTGTCTTTCCATTTTATTACACACAACTTCATTTCTGAACTTATTTGTTTTGGTGTCTTTGTATGTGTGGATTATGTGGGTTGTTGCCGACATGTGGTGAACATTTCATGTCAATAGCACCTTTAGAAATATATTTACCTAGAAAAATGGCGTCAATACTTATTTTACCCGCTGTATATTTACAGTGGTGTATTTAGGTTTTGTGCTGCCCTAGGCCTGACTAAGCTCGCGCACCTCCTAATTTAAATATGACACACCCCTTCCTGTCAAGGCCACACCTCTTCCTTTTTAAGATCCGCCCTGTCATCTTCATGGGAAGAGGACAGAGGGACACCACAGGAAGAGGACAGAGAGGGATGCCGCATTTTTTCATTTGGGGGGTAAGGGGATATGTGCTGGGTGCTTTGGGAGGGGAGGATCAGACCCCCCCCCCACTAGCACATATCCTCTCCCCTCTCAAAGCACCCAGCACATATCCCCTTACCCCCCCCCTCCCCTCATCCATATGTGCATCTGTTATCTGCCCCCCTTCCCGGTTACTGTGTCCCCCTCCACTGTAAACTATACACAGACCTCAGACCGGCAGCGTGGCTTTTGCACTGAAATCGTGTCCCTCCTCTGTGGCTCCTCCTCCTCCTGACTGTGTACACTAGAACAATAGAGCCGAGAAGGAGGAGGAGCCGAGGAGTGTGTGTGGCTGACAGTGGGGAGAGAGGTGGTGGCTGCTACGAAAAGCTGATCGGCGCTTGTGGGACTCCGGGTGGCAGATGTCCTGGGTGCCCACGCTAGCGCACTCCGTCTGCCAGTTACCGAAGCTCAGTGCCGGAACTGGTTGTGGGCTCCGGGAGAGTGGCGTCACTAGGTTTGGTGTCACCTGGTGCGGTAAAAATTGTGTCCCCCTCCCTTAATTTTTGGACTGGAGGCCCAGCGTTGGAGCTCATTTTGGCGGTCAATAAGGCCTAGAGGATATCAGGTTAGGCACTTCCTAATAGCTCAGTCCCTGGGAACAGTAATGGATAATGGCCAACAGGCTCTCTTACCAGACCCGGTGAAACTGCAACAGTGATCCCCCTGGCTGGACGTTCGCTCACTCTGGGTTGCCCAGGCTGACTCTAATCAGTAGTGTAGCATGTCTGTACCCTGGCAGTGGCTTCATCTTTCTCCCCCTCTGGTTGTGCAGATACAGCGTGGCTCTCTCTTTGGTGGTGCGGGAAAAGTGTGGCTCTCTCTGGTGGCGTGGCTCCCTGTCTGGTGGTGCAGGTACAGCGTGGCTCTCTCTTTGGTGGTGCGGGAAAAGCATGGCTCTCTCTGGTGGCGTGGCTCCCTGTCTGGTGGTGCAGGTACAGCGTGGCTCTCTGTTGGTGCAGGAACAGCGTGGCTCTCTCTATGGTGGTGCGGGTACAGCGTGGCTCTCTCTCTGGTGGTGTGAGTACAGCATGGCTCTCTGGTGGTGCAGGTACAGTGTGGATCCCTCTCTGGTGGTGCGGGAACAATGTGGCTTTCTTTCTGGTGGTGCGGGTACAGCGTGGCTCTCTGTTGGTGCGGGTACAGCGTGGCTCTCTCTGGTGGTGCGGGTACAGCGTGGCTCTCTCTGGTGGTGCGGGTACAGCGTGGCTCTCTCTGGTGGTGCAGGTACAGTGTGGTTCTCTCTGGTAGTGTGGGTAAAGCGTGGCTCTGGTGGTGCGGGTACAGTGTGGTTCTCTCTGGTGGTGCATGTAAAGCGTGGCTCTGGTGGTGCGGGTACAGTGTGGTTCTCTCTGGTGGTGCGGGGACAGCAAGGCTCTGGTGGTGTGGGTACAGCGTGGCTCTGGTGGTGCGGGTACAGCGTGGCTCTCTGGTGGTGCGGGTACAGCGTGGCTCTCTGGTGGTGCGGGTACAGCGTGGCTCTCTCTGGTGGTGCAGGTAGAGCGTGGCTCTCTCTAGTGGTGCAGGTACAGTGTGGTTCTCTCTGGTGGTGTGGGTAAAGCGTGGCTCTGGTGGTGCGGGTACAGTGTGGTTCTCTCTGATGGTGCATGTAAAGCGTGGCTCTGGTGGTGCGGGTACAGTGTGGTTCTCTCTGGTGGTGCGGGTACAGCGTGGCTCTGGTGGTGCGGGTACAGTGTGGTTCTCTCTGGTGGTGCATGTAAAGCGTGGCTCTGGTGGTGCGGGTACAGTGTGGTTCTCTCTGGTGGTGCGGGGACAGCAAGGCTCTGGTGGTGTGGGTACAGCGTGGCTCTGGTGGTGCGGGTACAGCGTGGCTCTCTGGTGGTGCGGGTACAGCGTGGCTCTCTGGTGGTGCGGGTACAGCGTGGCTCTCTCTGGTGGTGCAGGTAGAGCGTGGCTCTCTCTAGTGGTGCAGGTACAGTGTGGTTCTCTCTGGTGGTGTGGGTAAAGCGTGGCTCTGGTGGTGCGGGTACAGTGTGGTTCTCTCTGGTGGTGCATGTAAAGCGTGGCTCTGGTGGTGCGGGTACAGTGTGGTTCTCTCTGGTGGTGCGGGTACAGCGTGGCTCTGGTGGTGTGGGTACAGCGTGCCTCTGGTGGTGCGGGTACAGCACGGCTCTCTGGTGGTGTGGGTACAGCGTGGCTCTCTGGTGGTGCGGGTACAGCGTGGCTCCCTCTCTGGCTTCCCCCAGCACAGTACTCTTTTTCTCCTCCTGTAACACCCCCCAGCAGAGTGCATGCATGCTGGGGGCTGTAGCATGTTTGTGGACACACAGGGGCCGCCACTCTTCAGGGACTACTTTTCCCATGATGCCCCCAGAGTCTTCTGATTGGCCCTCTGCTGTGGCCAATCATGGGGAGGGAAACAGCGGGCAGGAAGTTGGGCGGCGGCGCAGGGAAACCAATTAGAGCCGCTCTCTCTTCTCCCTTCGGCTGACAGAAAGGGGAGGGGGGCGAGCGGGGGAGATACACAGACAGCCCCCATCTCTCCTCTCCCTGTCACAACGCTGCTGCTCAATTTACCAGAGAACTCCCCCGCTCGCCCCCCCTCCCCTTTCTGTCAGCTGAAGGGAGAAGAGAGAGAGAGCGGCTCTAATTGGTTTCCCTTCGCCGCCGCCCAGCATCCTGACCGCTGTTTCCCTCCCCATGATTGGCCACAGCAGAGGGCCAATCAGAGAGGGAAGCAAGGCTTCACAGGGGTGGCTTGACGGCTTTCTGGCTCCCTCCGCACACGCGACGCCACTCCTGAGCTGTGCTCCTGGTGGCCCTGTTGTGCGGGAAGAGGGCGCAGGTCCCCGCAAAGTGCCGCCCTAGGCCTAGGCCAAAACACAGCACTGTATATTTATCTCATCCAGGGTCACCATCTATCTCCCGAACTGGGATGCTGGCTCAGAGATGACACAATCATGTAACTTGTGCTGCTTTTGCAGTTCTTGGCTGTGTTCACAAATGTCTGACACAGATCAGTTACAATGTCGCAGTCTTGATTACTGGGAAAGAGAAACTGAGGAAATGTCTCCTTCTGCATGCAGGAGACTGAGGACATCATCTCAGTCTTGGCAAAGTCACTGAACTGGAGCTCATGGATGGCTTTTTAAAGATAAAGGGTGGCTCTTTTATAAATGATGACCCTTGCTGGGTATTGTAACATGTTAGGAATTTATTCATGCAGACTTGTAAAGGTATTAAGAGGTTCACTTTATCGTGCCTTGAAAAAGTATTCATACCCCTTGAAATTTTCTACATTTACACATGTTGCATCCAAAAACTTGAATGTATTTTGTTGGGATTTTATGTGATAGACCAACACAAAGTGGCACATAATTGTGCAGTGGAAGGAAAATGATAAATGGTTTTCAACATTTTTTACAAATAAATCTGTGAAAAGTGTGGGGTACATTTGTATGGCGCCCCCCGGAGTCAATACTTTGTAGAACCCCCTTTCACTGCAATTACAGCTGCAAGTCTTTTTTGGGGATGTCTCTACCAGCTTTGCACATCTAGAAAGTGACATTTTTGCCCATTATTCTTTGCAAAATAGCTCAAGCTCTGTCAGATTGGATGGAGAACGTCTGTGAACAGCAATTTTCAAGTCTTGCCACAGATTCTCAATTGGATTTAGGTCTGGACTGTGACTGGGCCATTCTAACACATGAATATGCTTTGATCTAAACCATTCCATTGTAGCTCTGGCTATATGTTTAGGGTCGTTGTCCTGCTGGAAGGTGAACCTTCGCCCCAGTCTCAAGTCTTTTGCAGACTCTAATTAGATTTTAAGCTCTTCTGAGCAGGGCCCTCTTAATCCTATTGTATTGTATTGTATTATAACTGTATTGTCTCCCTTTTATATTGTAAAGCGCTGCGTAAACTGTTGGCGCTATATTAAACCTGAATAATAATAATAATAATACACACGATCAGATTGTTGGCCAACAGAGCGTCAGACTTTTGTCAGAAGGGCGTGTGCCAGGACTTATGCCGCGTACACACGAGCGGACTTTGCGGCAGACTTTGCCCGGCGGACTGGATTTCATCAGACAATTCGATCGTGTGTGGGATCCAGCGGACTTTGTTTCCTCAAAAGTTGGACGGACTTAGATTTGAAACATTTTTTAAATTAATCCCTCGAAATCGAGTCCGGTCGAAAAGTCCGCCGTCTGTATGCTAGTTCGATGGACAAAAAGCCACGTTAGGGCAGCTATTGGCTACTGGCTATGAACTTCCTTGTTTTAGTCCAGTCGTACGCCATCACGTACGAATTCGACGGACTTTGGTGGATTGTGTGTAGGCAAGTCAGTCCATTCAGAAAGTCCATCGTAAAGTCTGTCGAAAAGTCCGCCGAGCAAAGTCTGCCGTAAAGTCCGCTCGTGTGTACGCGGCATTAGTCTTTCATACAAACGGCACACAATTGTCGGCCAACAAACACGAACGTAGTGACGTACTACGAGGAATTTCAGCTCTTGAGCGCCACCCTTTGGGCACCTTCTGCTAATGTCGTGTTTGGTGAGCATTGATTCCGAGCATGCGCGTTTGTACTTTGGACTTTTGTGTGACGGACTTGTGTACAGACGAAAATCCGAAAATCTGACAACAGACCGCTGTCCGCCGAAAATTTACTAGCCTGCCATCCAACATTTCTTAGCCAAAAGTTGGACAACAATTGTCTGAAGGAGCGTACTAACGGTCTGTCATCACACAATTCCCTGCCGAAAATCTGATCGTGTGTACGCGGCTTAACAGGTTTTCTTCTAAGATTGCCCTGTATTTGGCTCCATCCATCTTCCCATCAACTCTGACCAGCTTCCCTGTCCCTGCTGAAGAAAAGCATCCCCACCACATGATGCTGCCACCACCATGTTTCACGGTGGGGATGGTGTGTTCAGGGTGATGTGCAGTGTTAGTTTTCCGCCACACATAGCGTTTTGCTTTTAGGCCAAAAAGTTCAATTTTGGTCTCATCTGACCAGAGCACCTTCTTCCACATGTTTGCTGTGTCCC
The DNA here is from genome assembly GCA_037952925.1 of Lithobates clamitans. Lineage (NCBI taxonomy): Eukaryota > Metazoa > Chordata > Amphibia > Anura > Ranidae > Lithobates > Lithobates clamitans. The sequence continues at coordinate 2,419,808 of JBBGZY010000083.1, read as the reverse complement.
CCACATGGCTTCTCACAAACTGCAAACAGGACTTCTTATGGCTTTCTTTCAATAATGTCTTTCTTCTTGTCACTCTTCCATAAAGGCCAGATTTGTGGAGAGCACGACTAATGCCGCGTACACACGGTCAGACTTTTCGTCTACAAAAGTCGGACGGATGCCGACGGACCAAAGCCGGCTGACAATCCGATCGTGTGTGGGCTTCACCGGACCTTCAGGGGACTTTTCCAGCCGCAAATCTGACGGACTTTAGATTTGAAACATGCTTCAAATCTTTACGTCGTAACTACGCCGGACCCAGAAATCCGCTCGTCTGTGTGAAGGTCAGACGGACAAAAACCCACGCTAGGGCAGCTATTGGCTACTGGCTATCAACTTCCTTATTTTAGTCCGATGTACGTCATCACGTACGAATCCGTCGGACTTTTGTGTGATCGTATGTAGGCAAGTCCGTCCGTTAGAAAGTCTGCCGCAAGTCCGCCAAAAGTCCGTCGAAAGTCTGTCGGACGGGCTGTCGGACTTTTGTAGCCGAAAAGTCCGACCGTGTGTACGCGGCATAATAGTTGTCCTGTGGACAGATTCTCCAACCTGAGCTGTGGATCTCTGCAGCTCCTCCAGAGTTACCATGGACCTCTTGGATCTTCTCTGATGAATGCTCTCCTTGCCCGGCCGGTCAGTTTAGGTGGACGGCCATGTCTTGGTAGGTTTGCAGTTGTGCCATACTCTTTCCATTTTCGGATGATGGATTGAACAGTGCTCCGTGAGATGTACAAAGCTTGGGATATTTTTTTATAACCTAACCCTGCTTTACACTTCTCCACAACTTTATCCCTGACTTCTCTGGTGTGTTCCTTGGCCTTATTGATGCTGTTTGTTCACTAAGGTTCTCTAACAAACCTCTGAGGGCTTCACAGTACAGTGTTTATACTGAGATTATATTACACACAGGTGGACTTTATTTACTAATTAGGTGACTTCTGAAGGCAATTGGTTCCACTACATTTTAGTTTGGGGGTATCAGAGTAAAGGGGGCTGAATACAAATGCACCGCCACACTTTTCACATATTTATTTGTAAAAAAATGTTGAAAACCATTTATCCTTTTCCTTCCACTTCACAATTATGTGCCACTTTGTGTTGGTCTATCACATAAAATCCCAATAAAATACATTTACATTTTTTGGTTGTAACATGACAAAATGTGGAAAATTTCATGGAGGTATGAATACTTTTTCAAGGCACTGTAACTGTAGAAGGAGGCAGCAAAAAAAAAAAAGAAAAAAGAAATTTAGAAGAATAGGGTTACATTTTTTCCCTTGAACTGGTTTTATAAATGTCATTGCAATCTGTCTGTGTGCCGTGTGATGAGCAGAGAACGGGCTCCACGTCACATATTGGGTATTATACAGAAATTCCTCTTTTACAGCATGCCGGAGCCCCACTGTTTTCAGGCCTCAGACATTGAGAAATCACTCCGCTCCGAGCCTCCGGTTTATTGGACTCTATGAAGAGTTGTTTTAAACTTTAGCTGAGGAAATATATATTCACATATTTGAACTCCTGAGTCCCCCTGGATCAGCATAATAACACAACATCGCAAGACGTTGTGCAGAGGTTAGGGGAAACTTTTTTCTCCTGTACAGAATCCCAAGATGTATATGTGATAAGAGAATCAGTAATAAAACATCCCAGATGATTTATAAAGTACAGAAACTTTTAGGGCTCATTCATGCTAGCGGTTGGGGGTTGGTAAAACTCAGAGGTTGAGTCTAAAAGAGGAAGCATTTTGGGGGTGTTAAAACTGCGACTCAACTGTTGAGTTTTACCACCCCCGAAAATGCTGCCTCGTCAGCCGCAGAGACAGTTGCCAGGGGTGTACACATGCCTCGGGCGCGCTGCTTTGCGACTGTGGTGGGTTTGATACCCCTTTGCCGCGTTTGGCAGGTGCCATCGCCCACCGATTGCGACCCATTCAAGTGAATGGGGCCGCTCTGCAATGTATACAGTTGCAGCGGGCTAGTGTGGGGTTCAAGGGGTTAAAGCAGACAGAGAGGAGGTGATACAACGCACAGGTTCGGGTTATAAAAGACAAATGTAACTTTTTTCAGTCATAGTGTTCCTCTCCTGGCCATGTTCCTCACAGTCAGAACACTCCTCTCCAGGCCATGTCCATCACAGTCAGAACACTCCTCTCCTGAGCATGTCTCTCACAGTCAGAACACTCCTCTCCTGGCCATGTCTCTCACAGTCAGAACACTCCTCTCCTGACCATGTCTCTCACAGTCAGAACACTCCTCTCCTGGCCATGTCTCTCACAGTCAGAACACTCCTCTCCTGGCCATGTCTCTCACAGTCAGAACACTCCTCTCCTGGCCATGTCCCTCACAGTCAGAGCGCTCCTCTCCTGGCCATGTCCCTTACAGTCAGAGCGCTCCTTTCCTGGCCATGCCTCTCACAGTCAGAGTGCCCCTCTACCAGCCATTTCCTTCACAGTCAGAACACTTCTCTCCTGGCGATATCCCTCACAGTCAGAGTGCTCTTCTCCTGGCCATGTCCCTCACAGTCAGAACACTCCTGTCCTGGCCATGTCCCTCACAGTCAGAACACTTCTCTCCTGGCGATGTCCCTCACAGTCAGAACACTCCTGTCCTGGCCATGTCAGTCACAGTCAGAGCGTTCCTCTCCTGGCCATGTCCCTCACAGTCAGAACACTCCTCTCCTGGCCATGCCTCTCACAGTCAGAGTGCCCCTCTACCAGCCATTTCCTTCACAGTCAGAACACTCTTCTTCTGGCCATGCCCCTCACAGTCAGAACACTCTTCTTCTGGCCATGCCCCTCACAGTCAGAGCACTCTTCTTCTGGCCATGTCCCCCACAGTCAGAGCACTCTTTTCCTGGTCATGTCCCTCAAGTCAAAGTGCTCCTCTCCCCGATCATGTCCCCAATAGTCACCCGGCCATGTCTATTGCAACAACTTTTCCCAGTGACAGCTTCCTGTAGGAATTCTCCATTAAACTGGTAAATCAGTCGCACTTTGGCTCTGATTCTTGCATTGCTGGGAACTAAGGAAGGTCTCTCACAGTCAGAACACTCCTCTCCTGGCCATGTCTCTCACAGTCAGAACACTCCTCTCCTGACCATGTCTCTCACAGTCAGAACACTCCTCTCCTGGCCATGTCTCTCACAGTCAGAACGCTCCTTTCCTGGCCATGCCTCTCACAGTCAGAGTGCCCCTCTACCAGCCATTTCCTTCACAGTCAGAACACTTCTCTCCTGGCGATGTCCCTCACAGTCAGAGTGCTCTTCTCCTGGCCATGTCCCTCACAGTCAGAACACTCCTGTCCTGGCCATGTCCCTCACAGTCAGAACACTTCTCTCCTGGCGATGTCCCTCACAGTCAGAACACTCCTGTCCTGGCCATGTCAGTCACAGTCAGAGCGTTCCTCTCCTGGCCATGTCCCTCACAGTCAGTACACTCCTCTTCTGGCCATGTCCCTCACAGTCAGAACACTCCTCTCCTGGCCATGCCTCTCACAGTCAGAGTGCCCCTCTACCAGCCATTTCCTTCACAGTCAGAACACTCTTCTTCTGGCCATGCCCCTCACAGTCAGAGCACTCTTCTTCTGGCCATGTCCCCCACAGTCAGAGCACTCTTTTCCTGGTCATGTCCCCCAAGTCAAAGTGCTCCTCTCCCCGATCATGTCCCCAATAGTCACCCGGCCATGTCTATTGCAACAACTTTTCCCAGTGACAGCTTCCTGTAGGAATTCTCCATTAAACTGGTAAATCAGTCGCACTTTGGCTCTGATTCTTGCATTGCTGGGAACTAAGGATGCATCCGGAATGATAAATGTCACCTTTGTTCTTTAATATGATCATATATTTAGTTTTTTTCTCATGTCTAATCATAATAAATTATTTTTCTTTGTGTTTAAAAGCCACCAGAGGATCTGTTTATTACAATGTAACAAAGCGGGTCTAAAGCCGACATTTATTATAACAGGAGACGTGTAATCCCTGGCGCCCGGACTGACCTGATTTACTGTATGTGTATTTTATGTGTCTCCGCAATGTATACCCCAACTGCTATGAGGTGTAAAGTTTATGTGCAGTGGGGGGTCTTAAAGTGAACCCATAATTAACATTCACATGAATCTTTAAAAGCTTGTTCACGTTAGCTTTGCTCTCAATTTTTGATCGCTCTACCGAGAACATTTGACAGGCGGTGAGGAGGCGTTGTATCTCCTCCTCACCTCCTGCTTTGAACCTCTTAAACCCCACATTAGCGCATGTTGTGGTCTGGTTGCAGAGCAGCCCTATTTACTTCAATGGGTTGTGTTTGGCAGGTCGTAGTCCCGCCAAAAGCGAAAGGGGTTATAATTCCTGCTATGGCCGTGAAGCAAAGCATTGCAGCCACATCATGTGTACACCTGTTGCCTCTGCAGCTAAAGGGGTAGTGGTTAAAGAACCCAAACTGCTGTGATGTGAATGAGCCCTAAGGCACAACAGCGTAACCAAACCATGTGAATTTTTAAGTGATAAAAACAAATTTTTTCTATCTATCTATCTATCTATCTATCTATCTATCTATCTATCTATCTATCTATCTATCTATCTATCTATCTATCTATCTATCTATCTATCTATCTATCTATCGATCTCTGGTTCCCTGGCTCCCATCATCTCTGGCCCCCTGGCTTCCATCATCTCTGGCCCCCTAGTTTCTATGTTTCTATAATCTCTGGTCTCCTGGCTTCTATCAACTCTGGTCTCCTGGCTTCTATCATCTAAGATCCTCTGACTTCCATCATCTCTGATCCTCTGGCTTCCATCATCTCTGGTCCCTTGGTTTCTATCATCACTGGTCTCCTGACTCCCATCGTCTGTGGTCCCTTGGTTTCCAATCATCTCTGGTCTCCTGGCTCCCATCGTCTCTGGTTTGCTGGCTTTCATCATCTCTGGTCCCCTAGCTTTCATCTCTGGTCCCCTGGCTGGCTTCCATCATCTCTGTTTCCCTGGTTTCCATCATCTCTGGTCCACTGGCTTCCATCATCTCTGGTCCACTGGTTTCTATAATCTCTGGTCCCCTGGCTCCCATTATTTCTGTTCTCCTGGATCCTATCATCTCTGGTCCCCTGGCTCCCATCATCTTTGGTCCCCTGGCTCCCATCATCTTTGGCCCCCTGGCTTCCATCATCTCTGGCCCCCTGGTTTCTATAATCTCTGATCCTCTGGCTTCCATCATCTCTGGTCCCTTGGTTTTTATCATCTCTGGTTCTCTGGCTTTTATCATCTATGGTCCCCTGGCTTTCATCATCTCTGGTCCCATGGCTTCTATCATCTCTGGTTCCCTGGCTTCCATCATCTCTGGTCCCCTTGCTCCCATCATCTCTGGTCCCCTGGGTTCTATTATCTCTGGTCCCCTTGCTCCCATCATCTCTGGTCGTCCTGCTCCTAACATCTCTGGTCCCCTGGCTTCCATCATCTTTGGTCCCCTGGCTTCCATCATCTCTGGTCCCCTGGCTTCCATCATCTCTAATCTCCTGGCTTCCATAATCCCTGGTCCCCTGGCTCCCATCATCTCTAGTCCCCTGGCTTCCATAATCTCTGGTCCCCTGACTCCCATCATATCTGGTGCCCTGGGTCCCATCATCTATGGTGCCCTGGGTCCCATCATCTCTGGTGCCCTGGCTTCCACCACCCCTGGTCCCCTGGCTTCCATCATCTCTTTCCCCCTGGCTTCCATAATCCCTGGTCCCCTGGCTCCCATCATCTCTAGTCCCCTGGCTTCCATAATCTCTGGTCCCCTGACTCCCATCATATCTGGTGCCCTGGGTCCCATCATCGATGGTGCCCTGGGTCCCATCATCTCTGGTGCCCTGGCTGCCATCACCCCTGGTCCCCTGACTTACTTCATCTCTGATCCCATGGCTTCCATCATATCTGATCCCCTGACTTCCATTATCTCTGGTGCCCTGGCTCCCACCACCTCTGGTCCCCTGGCTTCCATCATCTCTGCTCCCCTGGCTTCCATCATCTCTTATGCCTTGGCTCCCATCATCTCTGGTCCCATGGCTTCCATCATCTCTGCTCCCCTGGCTTCCATTATCTCTGATGCCCTGGCTCCCAGCATCTCTGGCCCCCCTGGCTCCCATTATCTCTGGTCCCCTGGCTTCTATCATCACTGGTCCCCTGGCTTCTATCATCTCTGGTCCCCTGGCTTTCATCATCTCTGGTCCACTGGCATTCATATTCTCTGGTACCCTGGCTTCTATCATCTATTGTCCCCTGGCTTCTATCATCTCTGATCCCCTGGCTTTTATCATCTCTGATCCCCTGGCTTTCATTACATCTGGTCCCCTGGCTCCCATCATCTCTGGTTCCCTAGCTTCCATCATCTCTGGTCCCCTGGCTCCCATCCATCATCTCTGGACCCCTGACTCCCATCATCTCTGGTCTCCTGGCTCCCATCATCCCTGGTCCCTGGCTTTTATCATCTCTGGTCCCCTGACTCCCATCATCTCTGGTCCCTTAGTTTTATCATCTCTAGTCAATAACTTAGCAGGGCAATAACTTCTACGCAGGATGTGGAAACCTTGCAAGAAGACCTAAATAATTTAATGGGGCAGGCAACTACATGGCAAATGAGGTTTAATGTTGAAAAATGTAAGGTAATGCATTTGGGTGCCAAAAATATTAATGCTAGTTACTCGCCAGGGGGAGAGCCTCTGGGGGAATCTAGGATGGAAAAGGACCTTGGGGCCCTAGTAGATGACAGGCTCAGCAATGGCATGCAATACCAGGTTGCTGCAAGCAAAGCCAACAGAATAATGGCATGCATCAAAAGGGGGATTCACTCCAGAGATAAAATTATAATTCCCCCACTCTGCAAGACTCAGGTCAGGCCGCATCTTGAATATGCCATCCAGTTCTGGGCACCAGTCCTCAGGAGGGATGTGCTGGAACCAGAGAGAGTCCAGAGAAGAGCAACAAAGCTAATAAAGGGACTGGAGGACCACAGCTATGGGGAAAGACTACAGACACTGAACTTATTTCCTCTGGAGAGGAGACACTTGAGAGAGGATATGATATTGATGTATAAATACTGTACTGGTGACCCTAACATAAAGAAAAATCTCTTTAGTGAAAGGGAATTTAAAAAGACACGGAGCCATTTACTAAAATTAGAAGCGGTTTAAACTTAAACTGCTTAGAAGGTTCTTTACTGTCAGAGCGATAAAAATGTGGAATTCTCTTCCACAAGCAGTGGTATCAGTGGGGAGCATCAATAATTAAAAAAACTATTAGATGGGCACCTTAACAACCACAGCATACGGGGGGTATACAATTTACTATTGACATAATCGCACACTTGCATACACATATATCATAGGTTGAACAGGATGGACTTGTGTCTTTTTTCAACCTCACCAACTATGTAACAATGGTCCCCTGACTCTCATCATCTCTGGTCCCCTGGCTTTCATCATCTCTGGTCCCCTGGCTTCCATTATCTCTGGTTCCCTGGTTTCTATCATCTCTGGTCCCTTGACTGCCATGATCTCAAATTCCCTGGCTCCCATCATTTATAGTCCCTTGGTTTTTATCATCTCTGGTCCCCTGAATCCCCTCATCTCTGGTCCCCTGGCTTCCGTCATCTCTGGTCCTCTGGCTTCCGTCATCTCTGGTCCCCTGGGCTTCCATCATCCTTGATCTCCTGACCACAAAACAGAGCACTTCTTCTGAAATCAGATGATATGATATGTCAGTATCCCGCATTTCAGTCAGAGAATCATAAACCATGGAAGCTAGAGGATTACCATGACAGCCAGGCCACCAGCATTTCCATCTGAAGTTCATGTTTCTGAGGGGGGTCCCTTTAATAAGGAAGAAGCCCTCAGCATTGCCTCATCGGGTGCCATCGGAATCTCTGACCTTCTGGCCCCGTGGCATTATCATGATATCTCCTCGTTTCCCGGAAACAGTCGGTGGATTATCTGCTCAGATCCCCGTGAAAACCTATACGGGCTCTGAGCGGTTTACGGCCGATCAATAGGAAATAGTTCAGATAGCTCGACATACTTTCACATCCGCTTCTCCAGTGTCAGCGTCTGACTTGGTCCCCTTCCAGGAAGGTATCGAGATACGTAAACCCCCCTCCCTTCCCCCGCCCTGGCTGCCCATCTCCTGCCCAGGAGATCGCTCTCACCCCCGGTGTTTGTGATGGCGGTTAATTTGTCCTTGTCATTCGGAGAGTTGGTCTCAGCACCTCAGTGGTCTGGCGTGGGGCCATGTCTTCGCTGTGCCTGCTGTTCCCAGCCTTCTGTTAAAAAAAGCACGCTTTGTATTTTACCATTGGATCCCGCGCTGCATACGATTTCAATTAGCGTCTGGTTACAGGGCTCAGCATATGTGGAATGTCTGTCCGGGCCCAGGTGGAACACAGAGCATGCCATAAAAATCACAGCAATCTTATTAATTCTCAGCCGCTTAACCAGCAACACCGCCGCCTCGCACCCCGTGACCTCTGACCACCGCTGGCCTAAAGGGGAACTCCGATCAGGACCAAACATGACCCATAGAAGTTCAATAAAAATCTTTTATCTATAAATGTATATCTATATATCTGGCCCCCACTTTCCTCTTCCCTCTGCAAACCCCACCACACTCCATGACCTCTGACCAATGCCGGCCTAAAGGGGAACCTCAGCCAGGGCCAGACTCTATATACCTATATCTATATATCAGTCCCGCACTCACCTCTCTCCTCTGTGACCTTTGATCACCGCCAACCAAAAGGGGAACCCTGGCCAGGGCCAGACATGACCCATAGAAGATCAATAAAATCGATTTATCTATATATTCGGCCTGCACTCTCTTCTCACTTCTGCCTCTGCCGTGACCTCTGACCACCACCGTCTTACAGAGGAACCCTGGCAAGGACCAGACATGACCCACAGAGGATCAATAACATCTATTATCTATAAATCTATATCTATATATCCGGCCTGCACTCCCCTCTCCTCCTGTGCCTCTGCCGTGACCTCTGACCACCGGCCTAAAGAGGAACCCGGCAAGGACCAGACATGGCCCATACAAGATCAACACAAATCTATTATCTATATATCTATATATATCTAGTCCTAGGATCTGTCATTATTTCAGATCAATCTGCTCCAGTTGAAAAGTGGATTGATTTATTTCCAGTCATCTATCTCAGTGTAATGTTTTAGGTATCGGGGGAGCTTGGTGGTCTTTCTCTTGCTGTTAGGCTCGGTTCACACTAGGGGCGGCACGACTTGCAGGTCGCCTCACCGAGGCGACCTGCACATGACATCCACGGCGACTTGCAAAACGACTTCTGTATAGAAGTCTATGCAAGTCGCCTCAAGTCGCCCCAAAAGAAGTACAGGAACCTTTTTCTAAGTCGGAGCGACTTGCGTCGCTCCGATTAGAACGGTTCCTTTGCACAGAACGGGACGCTACTTGTCAGGCGACTAGGTCGCCTGACAAGTCGTCCCAGTGTGAACCGGGGCTCAGGGTTTCTAACCCTGCTCCATCCAAAATAAACTATTTTGTACAATTTTTTGGGCTGCAGTTCCACTTGACATCATCAAAAGGCAACAGGATAACAGCTAGTTTCATCCAGGACCATCTCCTGGACCTGTAGTATGTCTGCAGTCTCTGACTATCTCCTGTATCGTGTCTGCAGTCTCTGATCATCTCCTGTAGTATGTCTGCAGTCTATGATCGATCATCTCCTGTAGTATGTCTGCAGTCTCTGATCATCTCCTGTAGTATGTCTGCAGTCTCTGACTATCTCCTGTATTGTGTCTGCAGTCTCTGACTATCTCCTGTATCGTGTCTGCAGTCTCTGCCCATCTCCTGTAGTATGTCTGCAGTCTCTGATCATCTCCTGTAGTATGTCTGCAGTCTCTGCCCATCTCCTGTAGTATGTCTGCAGTCTCTGACTATCTCCTGTATTGTGTCTGCAGTCTCTGACTATCTCCTGTATTGTGTCTGCAGTCTCTGACCATCTCCTGTACTATGTCTGCAGTCTCTGACTATCTCCTGTATCGTGTCTGCAGTCTCTGACCATCTCCTGTAGTATGTCTGCAGTCTCTGACCATCTCCTGTAGTATGTCTGCAGTCTCTGACTATCTGCTGTATTGTGTCTGCAGTCTCTGACCATCTCCTGTAGTATGTCTGCAGTCTCTGATCATCTCCTGTAACATGTCTGCAGTCTCTGACCATCTCCTGTAGTATGTCTGCAGTCTCTGACCATCTCCTGTAGTATGTCTGCAGTCTCTAATCATCTCCTGTAACATGTCTGCAGTCTCTGACCATCTCCTGTAGTATGTCTGCAGTCTCTGACCATCTCCTGTAGTATGTCTGCAGTCTCTGACCATCTCCTGTAACATGTCTGCAGTCTCTGACCATCTCCTGTAGTATGTCTGCAGTCTCTGACCATCTCCTTTAGTATGTCTGCAGTCTCTAATCATCTCCAGTAACATGTCTGCAGTCTCTGACTATCTCCTGTAACATGTCTGCAGTCTCTGACCATCTCCTGTAGTATGTCTGCAGTCTCTGATCATCTCCTGTAGTATGTCTGCAGTCTCTGACTATCTCCTGTATTGTGTCTGCAGTCTCTGACTATCTCCTGTATTGTGTCTGCAGTCTCTGCCCATCTCCTGTAGTATGTCTGCAGTCTCTGATCATCTCCTGTAGTATGTCTGCAGTCTCTGCCCATCTCCTGTAGTATGTCTGCAGTCTCTGACTATCTCCTGTATTGTGTCTGCAGTCTCTGACTATCTCCTGTATTGTGTCTGCAGTCTATGACTATCTCCTGTATCGTGTCTGCAGTCTCTGACCATCTCCTGTAGTATGCCTGCAGTCTCTGCCCATCTCCTGTAGTATGTCTGCAGTCTCTGACTATCTGCTGTATTGTGTCTGCAGTCTCTGACCATCTCCTGTAGTATGTCTGCAGTCTCTGATTATCTCCTGTAACATGTCTGCAGTCTCTGACCATCTCCTGTAGTATGTCTGCAGTCTCTGACCATCTCCTGTAGTATGTCTGCAGTCTCTAATCATCTCCTGTAACATGTCTGCAGTCTCTGACCATCTCCTGTAACATGTCTGCAGTCTCTGACCATCTCCTGTAACATGTCTGCAGTCTCTGACCATCTCCTGTAGTATGTCTGCAGTCTCTGACCATCTCCTGTAGTATGTCTGCAGTCTCTGACCATCTCCTGTAACATGTCTGCAGTCTCTGACCATCTCCTGTAGTATGTCTGCAGTCTCTGACCATCTCCTGTAGTAGGTCTGCAGTCTCTAATCATCTCCTGTAACATGTCTGCAGTCTCTGACCATCTCCTGTAACATGTCTGCAGTCTCTGACCATCTCCTGTAGTATGTCTGCAGTCTCTGATCATCTCCTGTACTATGTCTGCAGTCTCTGACTATCTCCTGTATTGTGTCTGCAGTCTCTGACTATCTCCTGTATTGTGTCTGCAGTCTCTGACTATCTCCTGTATCGTGTCTGCAGTCACTGACCATCTCCTGTAGTATGTCTGCAGTCTCTGCCCATCTCCTGTAGTATGTCTGCAGTCTCTGACTATCTGCTGTATTGTGTCTGCAGTCTCTGACCATCTCCTGTAGTATGTCTGCAGTCTCTGCCCATCTCCTGTAGTATGTCTGCAGTCTCTGACTATCTGCTGTATTGTGTCTGCAGTCTCTGACCATCTCCTGTAGTATGTCTGCAGTCTCTGACCATCTCCTGTAGTATGTCTGCAGTCTCTGCCCATCTCCTGTAGTATGTCTGCAGTCTCTGACTATCTGCTGTATTGTGTCTGCAGTCTCTGACCATCACCTGTAGTATGTCTGCAGTCTCTGACCATCTCCTGTAGTATGTCTGCAGTATCTGATCATCTCCTGTAACATGTCTGCAGTCTCTGACCATCTCCTGTAGTATGTCTGCAGTCTCTGACCATCTCCTGTAGTATGTCTGCAGTCTCTGCCCATCTCCTGTAGTATGTCTGCAGTCTCTGACTATCTGCTGTATTGTGTCTGCAGTCTCTGACCATCTCCTGTAGTATGTCTGCAGTCTCTGCCCATCTCCTGTAGTATGTCTGCAGTCTCTGCCCATCTCCTGTAGTATGTCTGCAGTCTCTGACTATCTGCTGTATTGTGTCTGCAGTCTCTGACCATCTCCTGTAGTATGTCTGCAGTCTCTGACCATCTCCTGTAGTATGTCTGCAGTATCTGATCATCTCCTGTAACATGTCTGCAGTCTCTGACCATCTCCTGTAACATGTCTGCAGTCTCTGACCATCTCCTGTAGTATGTCTGCAGTCTCTGACCATCTCCTGTAGTATGTCTGCAGTCTCTGATCATCTCCTGTAGTATGTCTGCAGTCTCTGACCATCTCCTGTAGTATGTCTGCAGTCTCTGACCATCTCCTGTAGTATGTCTGCAGTCTCTGATCATCTCCTGTAGTATGTCTGCAGTCTCTGATCATCTCCTGTAACATGTCTGCAGTCTCTGACCATCTCCTGTAGTATGTCTGCAGTCTCTGACCATCTCCTGTAGTATGTCTGCAGTCTCTGACTATCTGCTGTATTGTGTCTGCAGTCTCTGACCATCTCCTGTAGTATGTCTGCAGTCTCTGACCATCTCCTGTAGTATGTCTGCAGTCTCTGATCATCTCCTGTAACATGTCTGCAGTCTCTGACCATCTCCTGTAGTATGTCTGCAGTCTCTGACCATCTCCTGTAGTATGTCTGCAGTCTCTAATCATCTCTTGTAACATGTCTGCAGTCTCTGACCATCTCCTGTAACATGTCTGCAGTCTCTGACCATCTCCTGTAACATGTCTGCAGTCTCTGACCATCTCCTGTAGTATGTCTGCAGTCTCTGACCATCTCCTGTAGTATGTCTGCAGTCTCTGACCATCTCCTGTAACATGTCTGCAGTCTCTGACCATCTCCTGTAACATGTCTGCAGTCTCTGACCATCTCCTGTAGTATGTCTGCAGTCTCTGACCATCTCCTGTAGTATGTCTGCAGTCTCTGACCATCTCCTGTAACATGTCTGCAGTCTCTGACCATCTCCTGTAGTATGTCTGCAGTCTCTGACCATCTCCTGTAGTATGTCTGCAGTCTCTAATCATCTCCTGTAACATGTCTGCAGTCTCTGACCATCTACTGTAACATGTCTGCAGTCTCTGACCATCTCCTGTAGTATGTCTGCAGTCTCTGATCATCTCCTGTAGTATGTCTGCAGTCTCTGACTATCTCCTGTATTGTGTCTGCAGTCTCTGACTATCTCCTGTATTGTGTCTGCAGTCTCTGACTATCTCCTGTATCGTGTCTGCAGTCACTGACCATCTCCTGTAGTATGTCTGCAGTCTCTGCCCATCTCCTGTAGTATGTCTGCAGTCTCTGACTATCTGCTGTATTGTGTCTGCAGTCTCTGACCATCTCCTGTAGTATGTCTGCAGTCTCTGACCATCTCCTGTAGTATGTCTGCAGTCTCTGCCCATCTCCTGTAGTATGTCTGCAGTCTCTGACTATCTGCTGTATTGTGTCTGCAGTCTCTGACCATCTCCTGTAGTATGTCTGCAGTCTCTGACCATCTCCTGTAGTATGTCTGCAGTATCTGATCATCTCCTGTAACATGTCTGCAGTCTCTGACCATCTCCTGTAACATGTCTGCAGTCTCTGACCATCTCCTGTAGTATGTCTGCAGTCTCTGACCATCTCCTGTAGTGTCTGCAGTCTCTGATCATCTCCTGTAACATGTCTGCAGTCTCTGACCATCTCCTGTAACATGTCTGCAGTCTCTGACCATCTCCTGTAGTATGTCTGCAGTCTCTGATCATCTCCTGTACTATGTCTGCAGTCTCTGATCATCTCCTGTAGTATGTCTGCAGTTTCTGATCATCTCCTATAGTATGTCTACAGTCTCTGACCATCTCCTGTACGATGTCTGCAGTTTCTGATCATCTCCTATAGTATGTCTACAGTCTCTGACCATCTCCTGTACGATGTATGCAGTCTCTGACCATCTTCTGTACGATATCTGCAGTTTCTGGTCATCTCCTGTAGTATGTCTGCAGTCTCTGATCATCTCCTGTACCATGTCTGCAGTCTCTGACCATCTCCTGTTCTATGTCTGCAGTCTCTGACCATCTCCTCTACTATGTCTGCAGACTCTGATCATCTCCTGTACTATGTCCACATAATCTGCTTTCCATATTTTTGTCTTATAATGTTATTCGTTTTTTTTTTTTCCCCCTGACATTCCTACAATATGCAAAGTGCAGCTCCTGCCGCCGTGGGATAGATGGGGGTCCTGACTCCCCGCACCGCTCAGCGCCTCGCACAGCATCTGCAGACTGAATGCAGGTGGCGGAGCTGACAGACTTGGAAGCCGCGGATGGATCAGCAGCCGCTTCCCAGCTGCCGTGGCTGGACGATGTCATCCATCGGAGGGGAAACAAATGGCTTTTGTCATTCCGCACGGCTCGCTGCTGACCGAATGTATCAAGGGGCCAAGTTAAAGGGCCAGTTCCGCTCTACGCTGAGATTTCAGCAGCTGGCCCTAAGACAGCTACCGGGTATTTAAATTCTAACAAAAGTATTTGGATAGTGTAGGGAAGAATTAGAACCCCTGTCAGGTTTTTATTACGGCCTACATCTCCATTGGGGGGGAGAATCATGAGTTATGAGTTGTCAGCTTCTCTCGGTGTTCATTAGAAGCTGCAGCAAGCTAGCATACCTCCCAACTTTCTGAGATGGGAACGAGGGACACCTATTAGCAAAAGTAGGTAGGCATAGGACACACCCCCTGCCACACCCACTAAACCACTTGCCGACCGCCCTATAGCAGTTTTACTGCTACAGGGTGGCCACATTGTGCAGGATTACGTATATATATATATATATATATATATACAGTATCTCACAAAAGTGAGTACACCCCTCACATTTTGTAAAAAATTGTATTATATCTTTTCATGTGAGAACACTGAAGAAATGACACTTGTCTACAATGTAAAGTGAGTGTACAGCTTGTATAACAGTGTAAATTTGCTGTCCCCTCAAAATAACTCAACACACACAGCCATTAATGTCTAAACCGCTGGCAACAAAAGTGAGTACACCCCTAAGTAAAAATGTCCAAATTGAGCCCAAAGTGTCAATATTTTGTGTGGCCACCATTATTTTCCAGCACTGCCTTAACCCTCATGGGAATGGAGTTCACCAGAGCTTCACACGTTGCCACTGGAGTCCTCTTCCACTCCTCCATGAAGACATCACGGAGCTGGTGGATGTTAGAGATCTTGCGCTCCTCCACCTTCCGTTTGAAGATGCCTCACAGATGCTCAATAGGGTTTAGGTCTGAAGACATGCTTGGCCAGTTCATCACCTTTACCCTCAGCTTCTCTAGCAAGGGAGTGGTTGTCTTGGAGGAGTGTTTGGGGTCGTTATCATGTCCAGTCTCTGAAGGGAGGGGGATCATGCTTGGTCACAGTACATGTTGGCATTCATGATTTCCTCAATGAACTATAGCTCCCCAGTGCTGGCAGCACTCATGAAGCCCCTGACCATGACACTCCCACCACCATGCTTGACTGTAGACAAGACACACTTGCCTTTGTACTCCTCACCTGGTTGCTACCACATACGCTTGATACCATCTGAACCAAATTAGTTTATCTTGGTCTCATCAGACCACAGGACATGGTTCCAGTAATTCATGTCCTTACTCTGCTTGTCTTCAGCAAACTGTTTGCAGGCTTTCTTGTGCATCATCATCTTTAGAAGAGGCTTCCTTCTGGGATGACAGCCATGCAGACCAATTTTATGCAGTGTGTGACGTATGTCCTGAGCACTGACAGGCTGACCCCCCACCCCTTCAACCTCTGCAGCAATGCTGGCAGCACTCATACGTCTATTTCCCAAAGACAACCTCTAGATATGACGCTGAGCTTGTGCACTCAACTTCTTTGGTCGACCATGGTGAGGCTTGTTCTGAGTGGAACTTGTCCTATTAAACCGCTGTATGGTCTTGGCCACCATGCTGCAGCTCAGTTTCAGGGTCTTGGCAATCTTCTTGTAGCCTAGGCCATCTTTATGTAGAGCAACAATTATTCTTTTCAGATACTAAGAGAGTTCTTTGCCATGAGGTGCCGTGATGTCCTTCCAGTGACCAGTATGAGTGAGTGAGAGCAATAACACCAAATTTACACACCTGCTTATCATTCACACCTGAGACCTTGTAACACTAACGAGTGACATGACACTGGGGAGGGAAAATGGCTAATTGGGCCCAATTTGGACATTTTCACTTACAGTAGGGGTGTACTCACTTTTGTTGCCAGCCGTTTCGACATTAATGGCGGTGTGTTGAGTTATTTTGAGGGGACAGCAAATTTCCCTTTTTATACAAGCTGTACACTCACTACTTTACATTGTAGCAAAGTGTAATTTCTTCAGTGTTGTCATATGAAAAGATATATTAAAATATTTACAAAAAGGTGAGGGGTATACTCACTTTTGTGAGATACTGTATTTGATCCTGCACTTCCATATTGGGAGCAAGTGTGCGCCAGTGGTGGCTTTCTCCCGCTGTGATTCTACACAGCTGGCACTAATCAGCTGATCCTGCAGACCTGATGTCGGCCAGCACCCGCTGATCTTTCAGTACACAGGCAGCACTGTGATCTGTCTATGTAAACAAGGCAGATAGCCTTTCTGTCAATAAGAAAGGCATTGATCCTAGGAATGGTGCAGGAGGTAGGTAGGGGTGAAACCAAGGAATGGTGCAGGAGATGGGTAGGGGGTGGAACCAAGGAATGGTGCAGAAGGGGGGTAGGGGGTGGAACCAAGGAATGGTGCAGGAGGTGGGTAGGGGGTGGAACCAAGAAATGGTGCAGGAGGTGGGTAGGGGTAGAACCAAGGAATGGTGCAGGAGGTGGGTAGGGGGTGGAACCAAGGAATGGTGCAGGAGGTGGACAGGGGTGGAACCAGGGAATGGTGCTCAAAGGTGTATAGTGGGTGGAACCAAGGAATGGTGCAGGAGGTGGGTAGGGGTTGGAACCAAGGAATGGTGCTCAAAGGTGTATAGTGGGTGGAACCAAGGAATGGTGCAGGAGATGGGTAGGGGGTGGAACCAAGGAATGGTGCAGGAGGTGGGTAGGGGTGGAACCAAGGAATGGTGCAGGGGGTGGGTAGGGGTGGAACCCAAGGAATGGTGCTCAAAGGTGGATAGTTGGTGGAACCAAGGAATGGTGCAGGAGGTGGGTAGAGGTGGAACCAAGGAATAGTGCAGGAGGTGGGTAGAGGTTGGAACCAAGGAATGGTGCAGGAGGTGGGTAGGGGTGGAACTAAGGAATGGTGCTCAAAGGTGGATAGTGGGTGTAACCAAGGAATGGTGCAGGAGGCGGGTAGGGGGTGGAACCAAGGAATGGTGCAGGAGGCAGGTAGGGGGTAGAACCAAGGAATGGTGCAGGAGGTAGGTAGGGGGTTGAACCAAGGAATGGTGCTCAAAGGTGTATAGTGGGTGGAACCAAGGAATGGTATGGGAGGTGGGTAGGGGGTGGAACCAAGAAATGGTGCTGGAGGTGGGTAGGGGGTGGAACCAAGGAATGGTGCAGGAGGTGGGTAGGGGGTGGAACCAAGGAATGGTGCAGGAGGTGGGTAGGGGGTGGAACCAAGGAATGGTGCAGGAGGTGGGTAGGGGTGTAACCAAGGAATGGTGCTCAAAGGTGGATAGTGGGTGGAACCAAGGAATGGTGCAGGAGGTGGGTGGGGGGTGGAACCAAGGAATGATGCAGAAGGTGGGTAGGGGGTGGAACCAGGGAATGGTGCTCAAAGGTGGATAGTGGGTGGAACCAAGGAATGGTGCAGGAGGTGGGTAGGGGGTGGAACCCAGGAATGGTGCAGGAGGTGGGTAGGGGTGGAACCAAGGAATGGTGCAGGAGGTGGGTAGGGGTGGAACCAATGAATGGTCCTCAAAGGTGGATAGTTGGTGGAACCAAGGAGTGGTGCAGGAGGTGGGTAGGGAGTGGAACCAAGGAACGGTGCTAGAGGTGGGTAGGGGTGGAACCAAGAAATGGTGCAGGAGATAGGTAGGTGGTGGAACCAAGGAATGGTGCAGAAGGGCGGTAGGGGGTGGAACCAAGGAATGGTGCAGAAGGTGGGTAGGGGTGGAACCAAGGAATGTTGCAGGAGGTGGGTAGGGGGTGGAACCAAGGAATGGTGCAGGAGGTGGGTAGGGGTGGAACCAAGGAATGGTGAAGGAGGTGGGTAGGGGTGGAACCAAGGAATGGTGCAGGGGGTGGGTAGGGGTGGAACGAAGGAATGGTGCTCAAAGGTGGATAGTTGGTGGAACCAATGAATGGTGTAGGAGATGGGTAGGGAGTGGAACCAAGGAATGGTGCAGGAGGTGGGTAAGGGTGGAACCAAGGAATGGTGCAGGAGGTGGGTAGAGGGTGGAACCAAGGAATGGTGCAGGAGGAGGGTATTGGTGAAACCAAGGAATGATGTTCAAAGGTGAATAGTGGGTGGAACCAAGGAATGGTGCAGGAGGTGGGTAGAGGGTGGAACCAAGGAATGGTGCTCAAAGGTGAATAGTGGGTGGAACCAAGGAATGGTGCAGGAGGCGGGTAGGAGGTGGAACCAAGGAATGGTGCAGGAGGTGGGTAGGGGGTGGAACCAAGAAATGGTGCTCAAAGGTGTATAGTGGGTGGAACCAAGGAATGGTGAAGGAGGTGGGTAAGGGGTGGAACCAAGCAATGGTGCTGGAGGTGGGTAGGGGGTGGAACCAAGGAATGGTGCAGGAGGTGGGTAGGGGCGGAACCAAGGAATGGTGCAGGGGGTGGGTAGGGGTGGAACCAAGGAATGGTGCTCAAAGGTGGATAGTTGGTGGAACCAAGGAATGGTGCAGGAGGTGGGAAGGGGGTGGAACCAAGGAATGGTGCTGGAGATGGGTAGGGGATGGAACCAAGGAATGGTGCAGGAGGTGGGTAGGGGGTGGAACCAAGGAATGGTGCAGAAGGGGGGCAGGGGGTGTAACCAAGGAATGGTGCATGAGGTTGGTAGGGGGTGGAACAAAGGAATGGTGCAGGAGGTGGGTAGGGGGTGTAACCAAGGAATGGTGCAGGAGGTGGGTAGGGGGTGTAACCAAGGAATGGTGCAGGAGGTGGGTAGGGGTGGAACCAAGGAATGGTGCAGGAGGTGGGTAGGGGGTGGAGACAAGAGGAGACTTGGAAACAGGAAGTTTCTGCACCTATTGTCTGAGAAAATAAAGCCCTGGCTACATGTACAAATGCTGACAAAGGACTTGCTTACAAGTCCTTGACTCCTTAAAAATCCAATCACAAAAAGGGAAGGGGAAATGACCAAGATGTATTGCTTAATCACATTAGAGAGAAGTGATGTTAGCAACCAGTCTGTGCTGTGTGTAATGCTGCATTCACATCTGGGCATTTCCAGAACATGTGTATAAACGCTCAGGAACGCACGTTTTGGAAACATGTAAAATACGCACTACAAGCCTGAGTCACGCTTGCGTCGCCATTCATTGTTAATGTATGGGGCTTCTTATATTATTTCTTTATTGTTGTTTTCAGAGCTTAGCAGCTCAAACTATTAGTTTGCACATACAGCTGAATGATTCAGAGGAGTGACTTCTCCCCCTCTCTGCCTGAACTATTCAGAGTTTGAGTTCAGAGAGGCAGTTTAAAAGCAAGTAGCTTCTTTTTTCATAGCCCTTTTACATACAGTGGTTGTGGCAGGGGGGTTTACACACATTCCCAGCTGTTGCAGCCACCAGGGGTGTTTGTAAATCTGACAAACAAAATGTTGGCCGTTGGAAGCAATCCGCTTTCACACACACCTGTAAACACCGCCCCCACCCGTGCACACCCCTGCCATGCTTCCCAGGCTCCGTGCTCCCACTGGCAGGGCGGGCATGGTGAGTAATGCTAGGTAAAGGAGAGGGAGACCAGTTAATGGCCATTCATGAACATCCCCTTTTTGCTAATGACCCGGAAGCAATGCAAAAAACATCAGGGCTGGGTCCTGGTGTCACTCAGTGTTCATTTTCATCATAATTTTTGTCAGCGGCATGTTTCCAGAGACGAAGACTAATCGAAAACTACCCCACATTTTTGTGCGCATTTTGATGTGCTTTGTGTGCTGTGTGCATTACAGGCCTCTTCAGACCACCATTCAGAGCACTGTGTGCATTACAGGCCTCCTCAGACCGCCCAAAGCATTGTGCGAATTACAGGCCTCCTCAGACCGCCCAGAGCGCTGTGTGAATTACAGGCTTCCTCAGACCACCCAGAACGCTTTGTGCATTACAGGCCTCCTCAGACTGCCCAGAGCACTGTGTGCATTACAGACCTCCTCAGACCCTCTAGAGTGCTTTGTGCATTACAGGCCTCCGCAGACTGTCTAGAGCACTTTGTGCATTACAGGCCTCCTCAGACAGACGACCTTCCAGAGCACTGTGTGCATTACAGGCCTGCTCAGACAGACGACCTTCCAGAGCACTGTGTGCATTACAGGCCTCCTCAGACAGACAACTGTCCAGGGCACTATGTGCATTACAGGCCTCCTCAGACCGCACAGAGTGCTGTGTGCAATACAGGCCTCCTCAGACCTTCCAGAGCACTGTGTGCATTACAGGCCTCCTCAGACCACCGCCCAGATCACTGTGTGCATTACAGACCTCCTCAGACCACTGTCTAGAGCACTGTGTGCATTACAGGCCTACTCAGACTATCGTCCAGAGCACTGTGTACATTACATGCCTTCTCAGATGGTCCAGAGCACTGTGTGCATTACAGGCCTACTCAGATTACCGTCCAGAGGACTGTGTGCATTACAGGCCTCCTCAGACTACCGTCCAGAGCCTCCTCAAATCTTAATGCCATAAATAATAATATGATATTAGATTTTTTTTTTACTCCAGTGGTATATAATGAGTTTGGAAATTCTAGAGAAATGCTTAAAGCAGAACTCTGGGATTTTCAAAAAATCCCCCATTAGTAGACCCCCCCCCCACACACACACACACACAAAACACTAAACAGTTACTACATTTGTGAAATTTCTTACCGTTTAAGAAATATGACTGATTGAATTTTCAGGAAGTCAGCTTTGTGATTCAAAAAATGCAGGCTGTATTCTGGCAGATAGGTGGTGTTAGAACAGTGATTGCATCGTATCCTCTTCTCTCTCTCTCTCTAAACTGGAATCAGACTACATTTCCCATGAATACTTGGGATGGGAGTGAACGTGGGAGGTACACTAGACTTGTACATGTAAATGTGAACTCGCCCACTTCAACATAAATCACACCCCTCATTCTGCAGCCAGCAAGCCATACATAACACACGGTATGATAGGTTACAACCTTATAAATGTAAAGCATTTTAATACTAATGCATATTAAAGTGGAGTTCCACCCAAAAGTGGAACTTCCACTCATCAGATTCCTCCCCCCCTCTGGTGACACAGTTGGCACCTTTCAGGGGGGAGGGGGGTACAGATACCTGTATATTACTGGTATCTGTACCCACTTCCGGCATAGATAGCCGCAGAATCTGCGGGTATTTACACCACTTCCTGCTCCCTCCCCGCTGCCTGCTGGGAAACACACGGGTCCCAGAGGCAGCAGGGACCATCCGTATTGCGCTGCGCGACTCACGCATGCGCAGTAGGGAACCGGGAAGTGAAGCCGCACGGCTTCACTTCCTGATTCCCTTACCGAAGAAGGATGCGGCAGCACCCGAGGACGAGGACGGAGAGACGTTTCGGCCTCGGGTGCCGACATCGCGGGCGCCCTGGACAGGTAAGTGTCCATGTTTTAAAAGTAAGCAGCTGCAGTATTTGTAGCTGCTGACTTTTAAAAAAAAATTTTCGGCGGCGCTTTAATATAATATTTAATGCATAATATTTAATGCATTTAATATAAATGTGCCAAATGTCAGGACCACAAATGCCAAATGTCAGGGACCACCAGTGCCGCATGTCAGGGACCACCAGTGCAGATCATCAGTGCCCATCATTGCAGCGTCACCAGTGCCTTATCTGTGCCCATCATTGCGGTGTCACCAGTGCCTTATTTGTGCCCATCATTGCGGTGTCACCAGTGCCTTATTTGTGCCCATCATTCATACCTCCCAACATTTTGAGATGGGAATGAGGGACACCTACTAGCAAATGTATGTAGGCATAGGACAAGCCCCCCTGCCACGCCCCTTAAAGGGGACATAACGAAAAAAAGGTTAATTAAATCCACAAGTGCTTTTTTTAACCACAAATTTTCCTTTATATTGGCTTTTAAAATTGACAAATGCAGCAATTTAGAATTTGGATGGAAAGTTTAGCACTGGGAAACGCTTTTTGAAAGATAAATAGTGCATTTTACATACAACTATATAGATGAGACCAAAATGAGGGACAAAAGAGGGGGAAAGAGGGACAATGCTCCAAATCAGGGACAGTCCCTCAAAATCAGGGACAGTTGGGAGCTATGCATAATTGCGGTGTCACCACGGCCTTATCTGTGCCCATCATTGCAGAGCGGGGATAGTTACAGATCCTTCAGAGACAGAGTGGATCTCGGGCTGACAGATCTGTATGTGAGAACAACGCTCGTTGTACAGCCCCGCCTCCCTACACCAGAATTGTGATAAACAGAGCAGAGCACACTGTTCCACTGTACAGGGAGGCGGGGCTGTACGACGAGCGGTGTTTGCACATACAGATCTGTCAGCCCGAAATCCGCTCTGTCCCGATTATCTGTAACTTTCCCCGCACTAGAGAGAGAGATGGCGGGCGGGCGGGGCGGAGTGCTAGCAGGGAGGAGGAGGGAGCAGAGGAGGAGGACACCACCTGTATGGGCAGCACAGACTGGGGGCTTTGAGATCCCCTCCGCCCACTACAGCGAGCCAGGAGGACTACAAGGAGGTGTGTCAGGCTGCTGGCTGAGGCTACTGAATGGATAGAAGCCAGCGGTCTTCCAAACAGGAAATCACCAGGCAATAACGGTTTTTCAGCAAGTTCAGCAGGTTATTGCAGAGGAACTACAGAACTCAGAAGAACATGGCTGACATAGTTGGTGAAGGTAGGAGATTAGCAACGAGAACATGGAAAAAATTTTTTGCCTGGAGTTCTGCTTTAAATAATGCATTACAATTTAACTAAACCCATTATGTTTTAGTCAACTACAACGATTTTAGTTTACTTTAGTTTACTAAATGTTTACTAACGTTTACTAAAATGTACTGGAGATTTTAGCCGACTAAATACAACTAAAACTAATAGTATTTTAGTCAAAAGACTATGACTAAATTTTGATGCCAAAGTTTACACTGGTGTCACTTTCCCCAGCCAGTATATCAAGTCATTGAAAATCTTTAAAGTGGTGTTCCGGCCAAAATTATACGTTTTACATAAAGATACCCCTATAATACACAAGCTTAATGTATTCTAGTAAAGTTAGTCTGTAAACTAAGGTCTGTTTTGTTAGTTTATAGCAGTAGTTTGTTATTTTATAAACTTACAGCAGGCGGTGGCCATCTTAAGTGTGGGCACCTGAAGCCAGACTGTATTTCTTCCTGGATCTCATCCTTGCAGATCTCGCACGTGCTCAGTGCAGCACAAGCAGTGTAATAGGTTTCAGGTCAGGTTTCCATAGCAACGGCAGTTTCAGAGGAAGTTGCCGCCCCTTCCCAGAAGGCATTGCAAACAGGAAATGATGCGATGGGCCGCGGCCAGGGAGGAGCAAGTGAAAAATGAATACAGCAGATATACAGTAAGTGCTGAGAAAAAAAATTAAAAAATATCCAATTTGTTTACAGTGCACAGTTTAGTGAGGGATGCTGAAGAGTTGTAAAAGTGGGTGGAACTCCACTTTAAGCAACTCATAGAACAAACGGAGGTCAAATGCTGGTCAAAATGAGGTCAATAAAGTCCGCTGAAGGTGAGAAACAGATCAACTGCTGTTAAGAAAAAGGTCAACTACAGGTCAGAAGGTGGTCAACTGAGGGTGAGAAGAGGCCAACTAAAGATCAGGATGTCATTAAAGTCAACAGAACTTGTGGAAAAGGTAAACTGCTGTTAAGAAGGTCAATTACAGTTCAGAAGAAGATCCACTTCAGGCGAGAAGGAGGTTAACTGCAGTTCAGAACTCAGTCTGCTGAAGGAGGGCAAAGGAGGTCAAATTCAGGGCAAAAAGAGGTCAACTGCAGATGAGACAGAGGTCAACTGCTGGTCAAAAAGAGATGCAGGTCAGGAGGGCAATAATGTCAGATAAAGGCTAGGTTCACATTTATGCGTGGTGGGAACGCATTGAAAATCACATGTTATCCTGACGTGCATGTTAATATTCTGCCCTTTAGCAGAGGCATGGCAGTGCAATTAATTATTATAATTGGCACCCCCATGCACTTGAAAACGCAAGCATTTTTGCATGCACCAAAACGGTGATGCTTTTTTGCAAAAGAGTCAGTGCTTCTTTTCCGCATTTCTTCTGCATAGGGCAAATGAAAAGGCTGCCCTACATACAATGTGCGGAAATACGTGCGTGCACGGTCACACTGGTAAGTTTGAACCAAGCCCAAAGGTGTGAAAGTGACAAACTGCTGTTCAGAAGAAGCTCAAACACAAGTCAGAAGAATATCAACTGATGCACATAGGAGATCAACTGCTGGTCAGAAGGAGGTCAACTGCAGTTCAGACCGTGATTCACTGCAGGTGAGAAGGAGATCAATAAAGTCAGAGTAAGGGCCCTTTCACATGGGCTTTCCGATCAGGTCCATCTGTCAGTTTTTCAGGCGGACCTGATTGTACCCTCCGTTCACTCCTATGGGGAAGCGGATGTCAGCGTTGATATGTCCGCTGACACCCGCTGCTATCCGATCCTGTCTGTGAAATCCAGCAGGATGGAGACCCTATTTTCCATCCGTCTGGCAGATTGGACCAGATGAAAACGGACAGGCGGTCTGTTTTCATCCTACCTCCCCATAGAGGAGCGCGGAGCTCTGAAAGGTCTGTCTCAGCACAGTGAGCAGAGATGGACCTGTCATCATTGTGATCATTGGATCGATCCCCCACCGAGCAAAGCGGAGTATGCCGAGTGGACCGCCCGTGTGAAAGGACCCCAACATGAGAAAAAGATCAACTGCTGTTAAGAAGAAGTCAGGGACGTACCTAGAGCATTTGGCACCCGGGGCTGATCCCATAACTGGCATCCCCCCACGTTAAAATGTAAAAACACCCCACTGTGCCCCCTGCATACCCCAATATCTCTTTGTCACTACGGTGTACCTCCTCTCCACAACTGCACCTCTGGACCCCTTTCCATTACACAGCACCCTGCACCTCTGGACCCCTTTACATTACACAGCCTCCCCCCCTGCATGTTACAAAGACACCCCCCCAGCGCTCTGGACGGAGCCCCTGCATGTTACATAGACACCCCCCCAGAGCTCTGGACGGACCCCCTGCATGTTACATAGACACCCCCCCAGAGCTCTGGACAGACCCCCTGCATGTTACATAGACACCCCCCACAGCTCTGGATGGACTCCCTGCATGTTACATAGTCACCCCCCCAGCTCTGGATGGACCCCCTACATGTTACATAGACCTCCCCAGCCCCTTCCACCCTAAATCATGCAGCCAGAGTGAGAGACACAGCAGCGCTGAACAGAGGGCAGGAACTGGTGGAGTTAATTTTTCATATTAACAAGCTAATGATTGGTTGCTAGGACCACCTAGCAACCAATTACCTGCTGGTTAACTTGAAAGAAGATCAACTGTGCTGGAAAAGGAGTTCAACTGCAGTTCAGAAGGAGGTTCAATGCAGCTGAGAACGAGGTCAACAAGAGGTTAAATGCAGGTGGCAGGGTGGTCAATTTCAGTTCAGAAGATAGTCAACTGCAGGTATAAAAAGTGGTCATTTGCATGTGAGAAGGAGGTCAACTGCAGATCAGAAGGAGGTTAATAAAGTCAGCCAAGGCTAGATTCACATCTATGCACGTCGGGAATGAACGCAAAATCAGGCACTTTCCTGACTTGCAGATAAATGTGCTGCCCTGTAGCAGATGCACGGCGGTGCCATTAATTGTAAATGTCAACATACGCATCTGCAAATGCATGCAGTTTCATGTGTTAGAAACCGCATGGTACTGCAGCACTACTATGAAGTTTGGTGTGGCACATTTTTAGAAAAGAGCCAGACACTTCTTTTCTGCATTTCTTGCTCCATTAAACTGAATGGGTTGCCCTATTTGTGACGCGCGGAAACGTGCACACTCAACTTCACCTGTAGGTGTGAAAGAGGTGAACTGCTTTCCAGAAGAGAATCAAATACAGGTCAGAAGAAAATCAACTGATGGTCATAAGGAGATCAACTGCAGGTCAGAATGAGGTTGAATGCACCTGTAATGGAATTCTGGTGCAACTCAACAAGTCTGAAGCAGATCTCAAGTGCAAGCTAAATGTACCTGAAAGCACACTGCATTTGCCCAGTGACAAAATTGCAGTCCAAATCAGAAGGAGGTCAACTACAGATCAGAAGGAAATTAGCAGTTGCTTAGCGATTATCACTTCTGCCTTGCAGCACTAGGGTTCAAATCCTGGTCAAGACACTATCTGCATGGGGCTTGCATGTTCTCCCTGTGCTTTCATGGCCTTCCCCCCACACTTCACAGAGATGCATGTAGGGGTACTTGGATCCAGTCCCAATTGGTCCAGGGAGGGCAGCGACCAATGTGCTGTGTAAATCGTTGGTGCTATGTACAGTAAATACCTCTAATAAATAAATAAGGCAATAAATGAACTAGAAGTCAAATTCAGGTCTGATGAAGATCAACTTTAGATCAAGTGTACTTGTGATGGAATTCTAATGGAACTCAAAGAGTCTGAAACTGACCTCAAAAGCTTTAGAGAGATAAGCTATTTTTCAGATTGGCCATCTTCCTTTAAACGAAAAATATGAAATCAGACACTTGCCGAAGTACAAACTCTGAGTCATTGTGCCTTCACTATCTAGTGCTCACTGACCTTAAACAAATATACAAACAGAAAATTCATAAACAAGATCCCAATTTGGGGGCCTAAACTGTTAAAAAAATTCAAAAATTTCACTTAAAGTGCATGCAGGGTGATGGCCAGACCAGCCTCTGATGTCCGCAGACCACCCATGGCTGAATTGTAGGCAAGGCCAAAAGAATGTGGGCATAATATTTCCCTCCGGGTACCACTAATAGGCCACTTGCCCTATTTTCACATTAGTGTGAGTCCCCACTCCCGAAGGGAGCCGAAAAGCGTACATTTACCAGCACATGTACCAGTTCAAAGGATAGGTCATTGACAGCAAGAAGAGGTGAGCTCAACAGATTTTCAAACTTTGCTTTTACCACTTCGGGGTGTACAGCTTCTCACCAATTATAGCGGCAGTTGGCATTTTCCAGGTTGTGCCATCTATGTCATGTTTCCAACTCCAAGTATTCCCCAGCCAGAATAGGTCTCACCAAGTCCCATGGGGGCCAGGTTTGGATTCCCTCTCCTGTTCCCTCGAGTCCTTGCCCAAACTCCTCCCACTCTCCAATGTAACCTAGTGTACTAACAGGAAAGGGTGCCAAAACTCCCTTGCAGCCTTGTTTCAGGGGGAAAGATGATCAGTATGTAGGCGGAGTGCAGTATGGTGCTGCGGCAATAATTCACACAGTGAGGTGCAATGGAAAACTTGTATTGAAATAGTATAGCAACAGTTCACAACAAGCCCAGTGCCCAGTGGGAAGGTTGCCCAACCGGGTGCACTCACAGTTTCCAGTAATGTGAACAGAGCAGGTATTAGCCAGACTGACAGCATCTGTTTAGAGAGCAGAATGTGGCCTGGCTATCTAATGCCCAAGTGGGATGTTGTCCAAAGGAGTAGTGACCTTACGCTTTCCCTTCTTGTCAGGAACCTTTCCCTTACTGCTAGTGTTGCCCCTAACAGGCAGGCTACCTGTCCCTACTCTACCAATTTGCAAATGCGTGCCAAATCCAGAGGCCAGGGCCTTAAAAAGGCTCTGCCTGACCCAAGATGGCTGCCAGAGTTACATGGGGCTGCAGCATCTAACTGAATTGGTTCCCCAGCGACCCAGGAAACCATAGAGGAACCCGGTTTCTCTTGACTTCCTCCCCTGCTACAGCACAACTGTGGATGAGCGCCACTTGCAGTGGAGCTAGTAGACTGCACCTGCCTACCAGAGCATGAAATACCATCTCTTCACGCTAGGCAGATAAGCAGCTGTCGGCGATGGCAAGCCACAAAGACAATATCTGAATACTGGATCAGGAACAGGTGAGTATGAGATTGGAAGGGGGTGCTGGGGGTAGGGTGTACTACAGCATATGGCAACCTAATTTAACATGCTGTCACCAAAACAAGTGTCCCCATTGCAAGACTTACTCATCATCATCTCTTGTTCTGGTGACAAATTTTGGCATGCCCTCACTTTCTGCTTTGTTGGCAATGATCACCAGGACAAACAGAGGTTTGAGTTTCCTCAATGAAGACCATTGACAGAAAGTCTAACCCTTTCCTACTCTATCTAAAACTAAAAAAAAGTTTTGCCTTTACACATATTTTTCATGGCCATATGCATTAGTTTTGGCTGATGTATGATCAGTACTAAGAACTGCCACAATTTCTTCACAGCCACGCCACAAATTGGTAATAAAAGTTCTTGTGCTGCTATGTGGGGACCAAAGTGGCGTACACAAAAGCTTGGCATAGGAGAACCTTCATAAACATAAATGTATTTCAGGAATGTCGTATAAGTGCTTCCAAAGTTTCGCGTTAGATTACTTGGAAATTTTCAACGAACAGCCCCCTGTTTCCATTGGGTTTTTCCAGCGGAAATATAATATATACAAGTTGCGGCTGTCGAGCGTCCCCCTAAGCCTATAACCATTTCCTCTCTCCATCTATATCAGCTTGAAAATATGCCACGGTCTACATATGTGGCATAGCCCAGCCCAGCTCCAGGTCCTGGTGCCCCTCCAGCTCAGCTCTGCGCTGACATCCGATCTCTTTGTTTGGTCGCCGTCACTTTCATCTCCCCTTCGCCTCATATGTCGAATCGCTTCTATCCTACCAAATAATCAATTTGCTGCTGTCAACCTCACGGATTAGGTTTGAGTGACGCCTTTTTCTTAGAAACAACATTCAAGGTATTCTCTAATTAACTGGCTGTCAGGAAAGAAAAGGAGAAGTTGGATTTCTTGTGGGAATACAGCACAGGCTGTCTCGGGAGGAATTCAGAAGAAGACCAATAAGGACTATTACCAGGGGGCCACACAACATGCAGCCTTGTCATTTCACATTATTCCTATCTTATGGCTTCCTGAGCCAAAATTCTCCTTCTCTCACTACTGCCCCTCTTTTGGGTCTGATATATAAATTAGTGTACTATTTAGAGCAGCCTTTCTCAACCAAGAAAAAGACAGTTCGAGTGACGCCTTTTTCTTGGAAACATCATTCAAGGTATTCTCTGATTAACTGGTTATCAGGAAAGAAAAGGAAACGTTGGATTTCTTGTGGGAATACAGCACAGGCTTTCTCGGGAGGAATTCAGAAGAAGACCAATAAGGACCATTCCCAGGGGGCTACACAACATGCAGCCTTAAAATTTCACATTTTTCCCATCTTATAGCATCCTGAACCAAAATTCTCCTCTCACTACTGCCCTCTTTTGGGTCTGATATATAAATTTGTGTACTATTTAGACCAGCCTTTCTCAACCAAGAAAAGACTTGGTTTGAGTGATGCCTTTTTCTTGGAAACAGCATTCAAGGTATTCTCTAATTAACTGGTTGTCAGGAAAAAAAAAGGAGAAGTTGGATTTCTTGTGGGAATACGGTGCAGGCTGTCTCGGGAGGAATTCAGAAGAAGACCAATAAGGACTATTCCCAGGGGGCTACACAACATGCAGCCTTAACATTTCACATTATTCCTATCTTATAGCTTCCTGAACCAAAATCTTCCTTCTCTCACAACTGCCACTCATTTGGGTCTGATATTTAAATTAGTGTACTATTTAGAGCAGCCTTTCTCAACCTTTTTAACCTTGAGGAACCCTTGATAAAACCTTTTGGTCTTGTGGAACCCCTGCTAATAATTACTACATCTACAACTCAGGGTACATTAGTGTGATGGACAGTGGAAGGATTGTTCCTTAAATTTGTGGTCAGTGGGAGGAACGTTCCTTAAAATTGAAGATCATTTACGCCAGCAACCTCTGGAGGACCCCTAGGGTTCTATGGAACCCTGGTTGAGACAGATTGATATAGAGGCCTAAGCAAGCTATACACCAGCAGAATTTTGTTTAAACGCTTCTACGGAAATTGTTTGCTTCTAAAAAACTGTTCATCAGAGCATTTGAGCTTGCTGTAATCATTGAGTCAACTAATTTCATTCAAAAGCCCTTACAGATTCACCAAGACCTGCTACTCGTATTGAATTCCAGACCTATGAAACAGGGTTCTTTAGAACCTAGAACATGCGCATTCTAAAATGTACAATTTTTCCCAAATGAAAGCCACATTCACAGTAAGAATTTTGTTCATTTGAAAAAAAATTTCCATTCTACTTCTTCAAATTTTCTTGTCACTATGATACCAGTATCCGTTACAAAGTCAACAAACATTTTAAAGATGAAAATTTTCAGTGTTGTATGGCCAGCTTTAGTCTCTGGTGGTACCTCGTCACTAACTCTACCCTCCATCATTCCTGGCTCTGTTCTTACCCTCCTTAGAGTTCTGAGTGCCCACTTTGAGATGTTCCCACTCCATAATATCACATAAAAAAAAAATCAGCAGGAAGAGTGGGACCCCTCATAACGGCATGTTTAATGGTTAATTTAAATAATTTATCTTATTTAAATGTTTTAATTTATTGTTTAATTTTTTTTAATGGCAAGGTGCAAATATCTCTGCAACAAAATCCCAGGAACAAACAAGAAAACGCAAAAAAAATATGAAATATTTATACACTCCAAGTGTTGAAAGAAAATCCCAAATTTTGGGTTGTCCACAGAACAGGAATACAGGGGAAACCTTCCAATGGAGACACTGATTTTGGTGACCCTGGATTCCCTGTTTTGGTTATGGGACAGGAAGTAAAATAAAAATTCTCCCAATGGGACACTGCTGGGTTATAACTCTCCCTTACTCAAATGAAAAAAAGAAAGTTTTGCCATTAGTCCTGGTTTAAGGTGGCCATATACCAATAGAATTTTGTTCAACGTCTTTTGTTTTCAGAACATTTGTTTGATTTTCTAACAGTTAGTGGGGTCATATCGCCATTCATTTTGACAAGAAAGTTCTAAGGAATGAATTTCGAACAGCAAACATGGTTTTTGTTTAGGAAATTCCGTTCATACCAAAATCCATTGTTAAAAGCAAATGCAATTTTGACAACATTTGTCAAGTCTCTGTTGTCATTAATAATTATACTGCCGAGATCTTTTGTATGAACTGTATGGCCAGCTCTGGGGAGTGTAGTACGATGTACAGTGGAGGCAGACCCCTCCAGTGACATTGCTTATTCCCTGAATATTGAATGTGTCAAGGCCAACAGTAACGCTGCAGGTCCCCTATAAGGTTGGAGCTCCCTCATAATTTCACCTCCCACAATTGAAATTCTGGCGCAAAGCATCACAGGGTGCGACATTTACAATGGAAAAACAGGCATTTAGAAACTTGTAAATATTTTTTTCAGATTTTTTAAATACCTAAGAAAATAAATTAAATAAATAAATAATAAATTATAATAATAAATAGTAAATTGAGCTTTCATTTCCCCAAACTTTTGGTGAGTATCAGATTTCGAGCAGCTCAAATTGTCATTAGCAAGCTCTGCTAACCATTAGCACTGGGCTCTTCTAGCGTTTTACCTCTCGCTGAAGGGGGGGGGTGCTCGGTTTCTCTCCCAAAAGCCTCTCCAGCCTCCCTGCGGCAATGGTGCAGATGCTGTGATGTGGTCAATGCTGCGCTGCCCTAGGGTGTCCCCACTCCCGGTTTCAGGCTCGGATCTCCGCAGGTATGGTCACCAGCTACCAGGCAATATCCAGACAGAGGTGTGCTCTCTCTCTCTCACTCCCTCGGTGCAAAGATGAAGAACTTTCCCAGGCAGTTTAATAAAAATCGTTTTTCTACTTCACCTACAGTACTGCACAGGAAAAAGAATATGGAGGGAATCCATCAATAAGTGTAACACTGGAACCTTTGCCACATCCCAATTTCAGAAGAAATTGCAAAGAGAGGTGCCCCAGCAGTGGCGGTCCGCGCACTGTGAGCGCACGGGCGCCGCCCCCCGTGCATGCGCCTGGCCCCTTTCAGGATGCCAGATGCATGGATTCCTATGGCAGGCAGGAGTGGTACATTTGAAGCACCTAATTAGAGCCAGAGGCTCTAATAGGCTTCAAAATAGGGTGGGCTCGGGGCACAGAGAGTGCGCCCTGATCCCACCCAATTGTGTGACCATAACGAATACATTTTTCTCCATTTCCACACTAACCTTCCTCCCTGCCAATCAGGCTTCCTGATTGGCCAAAGCGCCGGGCAACCCTATTGGATGTCTGGCACTTAGGAAGAGGAGCGGAGGAGACACGCACTAGAGCGGAGGTCAACGCTGCTCTGACAGCTGCTGCAGCTTTACGGTAAGTCCCCTCGGCTCTGTCAGAGCCACGCAGAGGTGGGAGTTGGTGCCATGCTCCCATGCTGCCATGCTGCTAGAGCCGCGAGGGGGGGTGGGGTTGTGCTGCCAGAGCCGCCAACCCCGCAAATGGGGGGGGGGTCGGTGGGCACAGTGGCTGCATTTGATGTGCTCAGTGGCTACATATACTGGGCACAAGTGGCTGCATTTGATGGGGAAGTGGCTGAATATGACGGGCACAGGTGGCTGCATATGATGGGAGCAGTGGCTGCATATACTGGGCACAAGTGGCTACATTTGATGGGCACAAGTGGCTGCATTTGATGGACACAAGTGGCTGCATATGATGGGCACAAGTCGCTGCATATGATGGGCCCAAATGGCTGCATATGATGGGCATAGTGGCTGCATATACTGGGCACAAGTGGCCGCATATGATGGGCACAAGTGGCTGCATTTGATGGGCACAGTAGCTGCGTTTGATGGGCACAATGGCGGCATATGATGGGAACATGTGGCTGCATATGATGGGAACAGTGGCTGCATATGATGGGCACAAGTGGCTGCATATGATGGGCACAAGTGGCTGCATATTATGGGCACATTGGCTGCATTTGATGGGCACAAGTGGCTGCATTTGATGGGCACAAGTGGCTGCCTTTGATGGGCACAGTGGCTGCATTTGATGGGCACAGTGAGGTTGCAATTGATGGGGGGGTTTCAGTATTTTTTAGTTTGTTTGCGTGCCCCCTGAAAAAATTTTGAGCACCAGTGATTGTACGCAGGGCACTGTGCCCCAGGGATTGTACGGGCAAAGGAGGTAAACCAGAATTTAAAGAAGTAACATTGTGTAAAAAAGTACAACATTTATTGGGTGCAAATGATAATAAGGTTGATACACAGGTATGAACACCTAAAAACAATTAAATCAGATTCGATCAATAAGCAGCAGCTAGATTCTGGAACACACAGGTGTTCTCAAAATGAGATCAGGTGGAGTGTGTAATCACAATAATCCCAACATGTTTCGGAATATAGGTGTAAATACTTAATTCCTTCTTCAGGGGCTGAATTGAAGCAAGCTGTTTTTTCTAATAACAACAAAAAAATAAAGAACAAAAATAATACATGATTCACGGGTGAGTATATAAGTATAAAAATACAGTAGTTGAAATAGCCTGGCATATGATGACAGGCAATGGAAATAAATTTTACTAACAAAGTTTGTGTCTTTTCTAAAGTATAGTACACATCAGGATTCACATGTAGAAGTGGCTTTTATCTCTGAACCTGCTCAATCGCACAATATGGGAGCTCTGGGGTCCACATGTGGGGCTATGTAGGAGAGCCTCACAACACTGATAGTGCTGGATCCCCATGACAGAGCAATCGAAGTACAATATATGTATGGTTGGAGCATGCAGCATTCCTGTCGCCAAAAAACACACCAAAGCTCACAAGGATCGACCAAACAGATTGATTCTCCAAAGTCACTTTTTTGGATGTTGAAATATACAAAGATACTGCAAATATGCCTTCTTGTAAGCTATTCAGAAAACCCACAGCCGGCAACACCATTCTACATTAATCCAGCTTTCACCCTAGGCCCCTTGTCAACTCAATACCGTATATACCTGCGAATCAAAAAAATTATTCCAATTATGCGGACTACAAACAGGAGGCAAATAGTCTCAAACAAAGGTTGTTAGAGAGAGGTTACAGCCACAAATGCCTTAAAAAGGCATTTATTCGTGTAGTTGCCAAAAATAGACATGATCTTCTATTCTCTAAGAAGGCAAAATCCTCAATTAACGAGGGCAAAAGGATCATCACCACCTACACCAATGATCACTCCAAAGTAAAATATATTTTTGACAAATACTGGCACCTCCTAACTTCCGATACCACCATGGGACCCTTCCTACCCCCTGGCCCTCCAGTCACCTACATACGTGCCACTTCTCGCTCAAAAGGGGCGTGGTTAGAGTCTGAGATGAACGAGGATGGAGGGAGAAAGAGTGAGGAAGAGAGAGAGAGAGAAGGAAGGAAAGAAAGAGTGATGGAGGGACAGCAGGCCCAGATCCTACACCACAATAGAAATGTGTATTTCAGGAAGTTTAACAATCAGCAGATAAAGATACTCCAAACATCTGGTGTTAGCGCTTCAATCATCCCGGCACCATGGTTGTTTTGGTGTCAGGATGATTGAAGCGCATTTTTTCTATGATTACATTGTAATATAAAATGAAATAGTTCAACTCACCATAATGCAGAATCAGTGGGAGCCCTGAGCGTGTCACTTGCCACATCACCTGCCCTCCAGATGCCATCAGGCATTCCCAGCAGAGTCCTTCCATACATCAGGCATTTCTAGTAGAGTCCCTCTTTACACCAGGCATTCCTAGCAGAGTCTCTCCTACATCAGGTGTCCCCATCGGAGTCCCTCCTTACATCAGGTGTCCCTCCTTACATCAGGTGACCCCAGTGGAGCCCCTCCTTACATCAGGTGTCCCCCAGTGGAGTGCGCCTTACATCAGGTGTCCCCAGCGGTGTCCCTCCTTACATCAGGTGTCCCCCAGTGTTGCCCCCTTACATCAGGTGTCCCCTAGTGGAGTTACTCCTTACCTCAGGTGTCCCCCAGTGGTGTCCCCTTACATCAGGTGTCCCCTAGTGGAGCCCCCTATACATCAGGTGTCCTCCAGTGGAGCCCCCCTTACATCAGGTGTCCCCCGGGCGGTGTCCCCCTTACATCAGGTGTCCCCCAGTGGAGCCCCCCTTACATCAGATGTTCCCCACTGGAGCCCCCCCCTTACATCAGGTGTCCCAGCAGCGGAGTCTCACCCGCCATTACAGAAGACCAGAAGTAACAGTAACTTCCCTAAACTACGAACCTTGATAGAAGATATAAATTGGGTGAAATCATAGGAACAAAGAACATGGAGGAGAGATGGGTTTGCTTTAAGAGCATATTAAATAAGGGCATTAGCCAGTGCATGCCATTGGGAAATATATTTAAAAGAGCGAACAGAAGTCCTGGATTGCTTAACTCCGATGTAAAAATGCATATAAAAGCAAAGGAGAAGGCCTTCAAAAAATACAAGGCTGAGGGATCATCATCAGCATTTAGACTTTACAAAGAATGTAACAAGAAATGTAAGGGTGCAATTAGAGCGGCTAAGATAGAACACGAAAGACACATAGCGGAGGAGAGCAAAAAAAAAAAAACAAGAAATTCTTTAAGTATATAAACAGTAAAAGAGGGAGGACAGACCATATTGGCCCCATAAAGAATGAGGAAGGGAACCGGGTTACAAAGGATGGAGAGATGGTGAAGGTATTGAATTTATTCTTCTCCTCAGTCTTTACGAGGGAATCGGGGGGCTTCAGTAACCAAAACTGCAGTGTTTATCCTCATGACACATCACAGGAAACGTCCTCAAGGCTAACAGAGGACAGAATTAGAAATAGATTTGGAAAACTTAACATTAATAAGTCACCGGGACCAGGTGGCTTGCACCCGAAGGTCCTTAGGGAACTCAGTCAAGTAATTGCCAGACCATTGTTCCTAATTTTTACTGACAGTCTACTGATTGGAATGGTACCAGCTGATTGGAGAAAAGCCAATGTAGCACCAATATTTAAAAAAAGTCCAAAATAAATCCATGGGAATTACAGACCAGTTAGCCTAACATCGATAGTATGCAAACTCTTGGAGGGGGTGATAAGGGACTATATACAAGTTTTTAGTAATGAAAACGGTATCATTAGCAGTAATCAGCATGGATTTATGAAGAATCGTTCTTGCTAAACCAATCTATTAACCTTCTATGAGAAGGTGAGCTGCCATCTAGATAAAGGAAGGCCCGTAGACATGGTGTATCTGGATTTTGCAAAAGCATTTAACACAGTTCCCCATAAACATTTACTGTACAAAGTAAGTTCCGTTGGCATTGACCATAGAGTGAGTACATGGATTGAAAACTGGCTACAAGGGCGAGTTCAGAGGGTAGTGATAAATGAGGAGTACTCAGAATGGTCAGAGGTGGAAAATGGGGTCCCCCAGGGTTCTGTGCTGGGACCAATCCTATTTAATTTATTCATAAACGACCTGGAGGATGGGGTGAACAGCTCAATCTCTGTATTTGCGGACGATACTAAGCTAAGCAGGGCAATAACTTCTCCGCAGGATGTGGAAACCTTGCAAAAAGATCTGAACAAATTAATGGGGTGGGCAACTACATGGCAAATGAGGTTTAATGTGGAAAAATGTAAAATAATGCATTTCTGTGGCAAAAATATGAATGCAATCTACTCACTGGGGGGAGAACCACTGGGGGAATCTAGGATGACAAAGGACCTAGG
Organism: Lithobates clamitans; assembly: GCA_037952925.1. Lineage (NCBI taxonomy): Eukaryota > Metazoa > Chordata > Amphibia > Anura > Ranidae > Lithobates > Lithobates clamitans. The sequence continues at coordinate 2,382,713 of JBBGZY010000083.1, read as the reverse complement.
GGTCCTAGTAGATGATGGGCTCAGCAATGGCATGCAATGCCAAGCTGCTGCTAACAAAGCAAACAGAATATTGACATGCATTAAAAAGGGGATTAACTCAAGAGATAAAGCAGTAATTCTCCCACTCTACAAGACTCTGGTCAGGCCGCACCTGGAGTATGCTGTCCAGTTCTGGGCACCAGTCCTTAGGAAGGATGTGCTGAAAATGGAGCGAGTACAGAGAAGGGCAACAAAGCTAATAAAGGGTCTGGAGGATATTAGTTATGAACAAAGTTTATGAGCACTGAACTTATTCTCTCTGGAGAAGAGACGCTTGAGAGAGGATACTGGTACTGGTGACTCCACAATAGGGATAAAACTTTTCCGCAGAAGGGAGTTTAATAAGACACGTGGTCACTCATTAAAATTAGAAGAAAATAGGTTTAACCATAAACTGCATAGAGGGTTCTTTACTGTAAGAGTGGCAAGGTTCTGGAATTCCCTTTCACAGGCGGTGGTCTCAGCGGGGAGCATCGATAGTTTCAAGAAACTATTAGATAAGCACCTGAAAGACCACAACATACAGGGATATACAATGTAATACTGACATAAAAGCACACACATAGGTTGGACTTGTCTGACTTGTGTCTTTTTTCAACCTCACCTACTATGTAACTATGTATGTAACAGGTTTCTCGCTGAGGGGAACAAACAAGAGGCGGAGCCGGCCAGGTGGCTGCTAATAGAAATTAGGCTGCCACCAACCCCCCTGCCCTGCGGCCTTTCCCACAACAGGTCACAGACCGGCAGCAGGCCGTGGGGGGTTGGCAGCAGCTCAATTTCTATTGGCAGCCACCCGGCCAGCTCCGACTCTTGTTTGTACCCCACTCGTCGAGTGACCTGTTACTACTGGTCTAATGTAAAATGGTGGCCGGCGGTGACACCACTAACGGCGGTGGCGAAAAAACTTAAAAAAAAGATTTATGGGGCTTTTCCCAGGAAACGCTAAGACCAGGACAAAGGTCTAAATTCTGGGAATGTCCCGGGAAATTCGGGACAGTTGGCAACTATGATAGAGCAATCAGGGCTTTGTTCCTCCTGCTGGTGATCCCTCTAGTATTTACTAAATATCTACTGTATATAGCGTAATCAGGACTTCCTTCCTCCAGCTGGTGACTCTTCTAGTAACCAAAAATATACTGTATATAGAACAATCAGGACCTCCTTCCTCCTGCTGCTGACCCCTCTAGTGATATAAAGATCTATATAGGGGAATCAAGACCTTCTTCCTCCTGCTGGTGATCTCTCTAGCAATAACTGCAGATCTATATAGGTGAATCAGGACCTCCTTCCTACTGCTGGTGACCCCTCTAGAGATATAAGGATCTATATATAGGAGTCAGGACCTTCTTCCTCGTGCTGGTGATCCCTCTAGTGATAAATAAAGAGCTATAAAGAGGGATCAGAACCTCCTTTCTCCTGCTGGACAATCCGAGTGATCCAACATTCACTCTGCTCTCCTCATTGCCTGGCCACTGTTTGCTCATTTGGCAATCATCTAAAATAAGTACCCACAAATCTCATTCTTCTGGCCAAGTTCTGGCCAACACTGTACCCCCAATATTGTACTCTATCAGAGGATTCTTTATTCCTAAGTGCATTATTTGCATGTGAACTGTGATTTTCATAACCTCCAGTTATATGCTCAGCTTTAATGGCCCAGGCTTGTGATGGGACCACATTAAGTGTACCCCAGACCCCATGTGTCTTGCTGCATCAATTTTGGTACATGTACAAGGAAAGTATGAAAAATCAAGCCTAATCTAGAGTTTTTCTTTAGGCTTTTTAAATGTAAAATCTAGGCAGACACCAAATGCAAATCCTTGGTTGAATAGGCTGAAGGCCTTCACACCCAAGAGACCCAAACATAAGATGCTCTTTTTGTTTAGGAGAGTCACATTGCATGGCAGTGATCTGCTGCTTGGCTGTCACTCATGTTGGCAAAGGGACAATCCCTCTGGCCAAGGCGCGACAGAGACCACTGTCATTAAGACACATTCTGGGCGCTTCATGAGCTCAGAGGGAGTCAAGAGATGTCAACACATTGCTGGGACAGTCACTAGGGGGGATGATACTCTCTGAGCGCCTGTCAAACTTTTACAGGCGGTTTTATAATTTATGGTTTAAGAAGTGGCTTAGCGGCATCCTGTCATAACAGCTGGCCAATAATTTGTCTCCAGCCTTGAGTGTCCTCCAGGAGGTGTCTGCCTACTGGTCCAAGTGACAAATGGACAGGCTTGTTGTCCTCATCTCCATTCTCTCTGGTGCAGGGCATGTGTATCATCGCCCTGATGAAGTCAAGACTGCCTTAGAGAGAAAAGATTGCCGGTCTGGTGGCATACAGTAAAGCTGGGGCTCATAATTCTCAGCAGGTGTGTCGAGACATTTGGCAAAGAGTGCCCTTCTGCTTCTGTTGGAGCTGCTGGTCTTGCAGTGCCATTTACAAGCCCTTTCCATCAAAGGGAGGCTGTCAGCACAGCTCCTGAAATCACGTCTAACTCGAAGTAGTGAGAACTTGGTGGGGCGAGCTGCCAAAGAATGAGCCGGTTAACAAGCTCTCTCTGTGATTCATGTTTACCCCCCAAAGACAGCTGATTAACCTACGTGGTGAGGGTGGATTTGCAGCCAAAGACAGTTCTCATTTTAACGTTTAATGCTGCAATTTATAGAGTGCCTCTAACAACCTCATCCTAAGTCACAGCGGCCATAAAACAAACTCACACACGCTTTCATTACGGAGAAGGCTGAAAGTCTAGGAAAACTGGCCACTACTCCGTATGGTTTACCACAATGATGAGCTTTAACAATACAGAGAGTGAGCGGGAGGGAAGACAGCATGCAGACGAAGAGGGCTGGAAGTGTTTGACTTGAACAAGAAAATTGCTCCATATGGAAGCCATAATGGAGAGAGAGTTGGTGGTCTCATTCTAGATGACAGAGAACGGCTAAATGTGTACCACTCACAAAGCACGATGATACGCTATCAATTCACATAGGAAGGCCAAGTATAATGAATGACCACCAGTGGTTTTGGTATTATCTTAAATTCACTGTCTTCTTTCACACATATTTGTTCTTCTAAAATAAATAAAAACCTAAAAACAATTATTGTGGGCAAGGCCAGTTAGGGCTCGTGAATATGTGCAACTATACTGCAATCGCTCTGAAAAGTCATCTGCAGTGGATCATTTTTCAGAGGACGATATGCCACCTCCTTACAGCCTGCTTTGACCCTCAAATTCCAACCGAGTGCACCGCAACCATTTGCATTGAGAGGTTGCATTTGGGTGAGTGGTCGGGTTTTTACTGCTATTTGGGGCTCTATTAGGGCTCTTTCACACTGGCAGCTGTGCCTACGGCCCTCCGGTTTAGCAGCAGCTGACAGGCGTTCAGGACGTGATCCTATCGCCTCCTGAGTTGTGCACTTCCATTGGACTCAGGCCAAGCTACAATTTCAGCGGCTGCGGATCAAAGCATGTACAGCCCTGTTGAAATTCAGGAAGAAAGCGAAAGTCCAGCTCCGGTACAACTTATAATAAGATCAGGCAGCCTTTATTCATGATCTATCAATACATAAAATAATGTACAGCAAGAATGACGCGTTTCAGCCCTTTCTATGGACCTTAATGTTCAAATTTAGGTGGGCAGCCAGGAAGGGGCGGTAAAACTGCAGCTCTGCTGCCTGTTTTTTACTGACCTTGGCCACCTGTATAAAAGAGTCCTTACAAAGATTTCTTTCATTTTTGGTAAAATAAGGGCATAACACAAGGAGTGCAGAGGCAAGTAACACACAGGGGTCAGGATTAAGTAATGCACAGAGTACAGGGGTCAGGCGTGTGTATTGTACAGAGTACAGGGATTAGGAGTGCATAGCACACAGAGTGCTTAAGGTACAGTGTACAGTGGGCAGGAGTGCATAACGTACAGAGTACAAGGGTCAGGAGTGCATAATGTACAGAGTGCAGGGGTCAGGCATGTGTATTGTACAGAGTACAGGGGTCAGGAGTGCATAATGTACAGAGTGCAGGGGTCAGGCGTGTGTATTGTACAGAGTACAGGGGTCAGGAGTGCATAATGTACAGAGTGCAGGGGTCAGGCGTGTGTTGTGTACAGAGTACAGGGGTCAGGAGTGCATAGCACACAAAGTGCAGGGGCCAGGAGTGCATAACATACCGAGTGCAGGCGTCAGGCATGTGTATTGTACAGAGTACAGGGGTCAGTATAGTGTGCATATTCTGTGCATAGTACACAGAATGCAGGGGTCAGGAGTGCATAGCACACAGAGTGCAGGGGTCAGGGGTTTGTATTGTACAGAGTACAGGGATCCGGAGTGCATAGCACACAGATTGCAGGGGTTCAGAGTGCATAGCACACAGAGTGCAGGGGTCAACAGTGCATAACACATAGTGTGCAGGGGTCAGGAGTGCATAACACCCAAAGTGCAGGGGTAAGGAGTGCACTTTTCACAGAGTGCAGGGGCCAGAAGTACATAAGATAAAAAGTGCAGGGATCAGGAGAGCATATTGTACAGTTCAGTAGACAGGCAGCATGGAGACCGAAGTAGGTGTGTTCAGGAATTCCTCACCTGCATTACAAACAGGTACTCAAAAATGGTTCCTAAATTACTTTCATCGATTTCCCCGCTGATGTGTGAAGGACATTGCTCCAAAAGTCATTCTGAATCTTCTCTGGTCTTTTGGTTGCCAGAAGGCTCCAAGCCAAGAATTTCCTGAAGATAAACTCTTTGAAGACTTTAGATCGACGATGCAACAAGAAAGCTTGATTGACTGCGCTGGTAATGACATAACATTGCTATTTATAACTGGCCTTTGTATGATGCATGGAGTTTGTGAGGAAGGATCTATGTCAGTAATATCAGATGAACGGGGCTGATGTAACCAAAGGTGCCCTCTTGACTTTCGTCAGAATGCTGAATGAGTATCACAAGGGCTCTGGGCACTTACGTGTTTTAGGGCCCTGCTGACAGAAGTGGGGCGGCTGACTGACACTCCATCCAGAACGATGGGATGTATAAAGGTCATGCAGTAAACGTGTCCTCTCCTTCACTTTAGACCTTCCACCCAAGCCAGGCAGAACCTGCCAAATGGATAGACAACCTCACCGTTCCTCAGAGCGAGCCCTTTAGAAAGGCTTTACTCAAAAAAGGAGAGGGTTTATTTATAATTTACAACTCATATGGCCTTGCAACACTTTTGAAAGTCTTGGTTTCATCAAATTTGGTCCGGCTAAAGGGTGGTATTTAGAAATTTGAGCCTATTTTTTTTAACAATCTGAAATATATACAGTAACAAAGTGTTATACAAATACTATGCAAAAACCTCTGCATCCCCCACCACCCCTCATTCTGCACCCCATACATACCCTATTACACTGCACTCTGCACCACACACATCTCCATATCTACTCTATCTTTACTCTCATTATACCCCATATTATAGTATACCCCCCCCCCCCCACTACCACGCACTCTGCATTCTCTACATTCCCCATTATCCAACACTCTGCATCCCCTATTACACAGCACTCTGCACCACTCACATCTCCACATTTACTCTATCTTTACCCTTATTACATACCAAACTACACTCCCCCCACTACCACACATTCTGCATCCCCTGCTTCCACCATTACGCCACTCTCTGCATTCCCTACATTCCCCATAATTCCACACTCTGCACCCCCTGCATCCCCTGTTACTTCTACAGTAACACTATATACAGAGCACAGCGATCAGGAATGCATAACACACAGAATGCAAGGGTCAGGATTAAGCAACACGTAGAATGCAGGGGTCAGAAGTACATATTGTACAGAGTACAGGGGTCAGGAGTAAATAACACACATAGTGCAGGGGGCAGGATTAAATAACACACAGAGTACAGGGATCAGGAATCTCCTTGCATCCCCCCCCATTACCCACATTCTACACCCTGTACCAGCTGTATCCCCCATTACCACATATTCTGGACCCCCTGTATTTTCCCTTTACTCCACACTCTGCACCCTGTGTATCCCCATTACCTTACATTCTGAACCCCCTGTGCATCTCCCATTATATACTACTCTGCACCATTTCATCCTCTAATACACTTCACTCTGCACCCCTTGCATCCCCTGACACACTGCCCTCATTCTGCTAAATTTTGGACCCTTCCTGTCTCTGGGATTTCATGTGAAGCTTCACCTGGAGGGTCTGTGTCTGCTGGTCCTCAGGGCTCCTTCTGTAGTGGTTATGGTGCCCTCTTTATGACTCACAGCTCATCCTTCAAAGTTTTTGTGCTGCAAGCTCTTCCCAGTCATGCCCCCATCTACGGGGTACAGGAGATTCCTGGAGTTGTTGTCTCGGATGAGGAATGAAAAGAGGGGGTACCTGGGGTTTGAAAGATGGTGGACTGTAAGTAAGTGGCCCAAAGATGGCCCCTGCAACACTCCTGCTAATCCGATGGGGCCCAGGCCCAATACTGGAGGGCTGCCTGTAACTCCCGAATGGTGGCCCTGCATGTATGATATATACAGTAGAATAATATACAGTAAATAAATCAACTGTCAGAGACAAAGGATTCTTGTTTATCTTATTTCTGCCAACAGTGGAACCATCAACCACCAATCAAGTCCACTAACTGCTGGCTCCTGTAATGATGAGGAGAAACAGCAGGAGGAACTAGTGAAAGCTGTGTGGGATTTTTCCAGAACCAATGGTTGCCCAGCAGTTTGTATACCTTTCAGGGTGGTCTCCGTCCTGTCTGCAGCCAGATTGGGTTGGTCTTGATGAGTATATATACTATGAGTGGAGCTGCTAGTGGTGGTGATGCATGGAAATAAGGAAGACAATGAAGAGGTCCAGCAGGTGGTAAGGTGGCCATGTGCTTCCCCTTAGTAGATCATTCCTTGGACCTAATCCATTCAATCCTGGGAGGCTTTGAGTGTAGCCCATGGCCGATGGGACAAACTTTGATCATAGATGGCTATATACTTCTGAGCAGGATTGTTCAGTATACAGTTGTGTGAAAAAGTATTTGTGCCTTTCTGATTTTTTATTTTTTTTTGCATATTTGTCACACTTAAATGACTCAGATCATCAAACAAATTTTATTACACAAAGATAACCCGAGTAAATACAAAATGCAGTTTTTAAATGATGGTTTCATTTATTAAGGCAAAAAGCTGTCCAAACCTGCCTGGCTTTATGTGAAAAAGTAATTGCCCCCTAAACCTAATAACTGGTTGTGACACCCTTGGCGGCAACAACTGCAATCAAGCGTTTGCGATAATTGGCAATGAGTCTTTCACATTGCTGTGGAGGAATTTTGGCCCACTCTTCTTTGCAGAATTGTTTTAATTCAGCCACATTGGAGGGTTTTCCAGCATGAATGGCCTGTGTAAGGTCATGATACAGCATCTCAATTGGATTTAAGTCTGGGCTTTGACTAGGCCACTCCAAAACCTAAATTTTGCTTTGTTTGAACCATTTGGAGGTGGACTTGCTGTGGTGTTTCGGATCATTGTCCTGCTGCATAACCCAAGTGCACTTGAGCTTGAGGTCACAAACTGATGGCTGGACATTCTCCTTAGGGATTTTCTGGTAGAGCTCAGAATTCATGGTTCCACCAATTATGGTAAGGCGTCCAGATCCTAAAGCTGCAAAGCAGCCCCAGACCATCACGCTACCACCACCATGTCTGACTGTTGGTATAATGTTCTTGTTATGAAATGCTGCATTTGTTTTATGCCAGATGTAGCGGCATGCACACCTTCCAAAAAGTTATTTTTTTGTCTCATCAGTCCACAGAATATTTGCCTAAAAGTCTTAGGGATAATCAAGATGTTTTTTGGTAAATGTGAGATGAGCATTTGTGTTCTTTTTGATCAGCAGTGGTTTTGGCCTTGGAACTCTCCCATGGATGCCATTTTTGCCCAGTCCCTTTCTTGTTGTTGAATCATGAACACTGATCTTACCTGAGGCAAGTGAGGCCTGCAGTTCTTTAGATGTTGTTCTGAGTTCTTTTATGACCTCCTGGATGAGTCGTCTTCATGCTCTTGGAGTAATTTTTGTAGGACGACCACTTCTGGGAAGGTTCACCACTGTTCAAAGTTATCTCCATTTGTGGATAATGGCTCTCCCCGTGGTTCACTGGAATTCCAACGCCTTAGAAATGTCTTTGAAACCCTTCCTAGACCGATACATTTAGATTACTTTGTTTCTAATCTGTTCTTGAATTTTTTTAGCTTGTGGCATGATGTGTGGCTTTTTGGGATCTGTTAGCGTGCTTCACTTTATCAGACAGCTTCTATTTATGTGATTTCTTGATTCAACAGGTCTGGCAGTAATCAGGCCTGGGTGTGGCAAGTGAAATTTAACTAAGCTTTCCAACAAATTGTGTTTAATCACAGTTCATTCATTATTCAGCATGGGAGGGGGCAATTACTTTTTCAGATAGGGCCAGGCTTTTTTCCCTTAATAAATTAAAGAATAATTAAAAAACTGCATCTTGGATTTTCACAGGTTATCTTTGTGTAATATTAATATTTGTTTGATGATCTGAATCATTTAAGTGCGAGACATATGCAAAAAAAATAAAAAATCAGGAAGGGGGCAAATACTTTTTTCACACAACTGTAAAATCATTATATGGACTCTGTAGTGCTAATTCAACTGTTCAGTTAAAAGCCAGAAAAGCAAATTCCCTGTCTGGACATTGCATTGCTGAGTAAGGTGGGATGAGTGTGATGCAGTGCATGGCGTGAAGGGTTTAGGAACCCTTGTGGCATCTTGTAAGCAGCGAGGGCATGTAAAATGGTATGTTCTCCTGTGGTCCTCAGGGTGTCAAGCAGAATATTGAATACTTTGCTGTTGTCCTGGATTATAGGGGAGAGCCTGTCCTGTGGATGTTATGTGCACATTAGGTCTATGTATATGTACAAGTAACCTAGGTATACTACCTTGTGAAGCTGCTGCTTTGGGCCAAGTGGCCATCTGCAACCTGGCAGGCCCTGGAGGTCTCATAATGGTGACTAGTACCCCAGCTAAAATGGGCCCAACCACTCATGCCTATGTTCTACAGTAGGCACCCTGGCACAGGGCGTGGCTGATCAACCACCACTTGAGGTGCTACATGTAGCAGGGTGTAACGGGGGAAATTGTGTATGGCATCTTTTACTGTGGACCATCTCCTTGAGATGCCCAGCAGAGTGATCCTGGGTGGGACTGTACCCTGGCAATTGCTCAGTACATAGGAAACAGGACAGTCACGTGACTGCTGCTCTGATTTGAGCACTAGAGGGAACCTTGACTGACTTGTGCTCTGCACTAGGCTCTGCGTGGCCATTTTGGGGAATGGGTCTGCTAAAGACACAGGATTCAGTCAAGATTTGGAAGCGATTTTGGCATAGGCTGGATTTATAAATGTCACGTGCTGTGTCCACAGAGGGCCCTTCCATAGGGAAAAGAAAATAAGCAGCACTTGACATGTAGAACAGAGCAGAGGTGGGGAACTCGAGTCACATGACTTGACTCGAGTCAGACTCGAGTCACCTGTTTGAGGACTTGCGACTTGCTTGACAAAATTAAATAAATGACTCGACTTGACTTTGACTTGTCACTAATGCCTTGCGACTTGACTTTGACTTGGGCTATTTGACTTGCAATGACTTGGCACCACTAGTGCTGTGACTTGGCCTAGGCAAAAGCCGCCCCCCCACAAAAGAAAGCTCCCCCCAAGTCCCGGCTTCGGGGTAGATCAGTATTTTGACTTAATTTGTGACTTGACCAAAATAAATGACTTGACTTGCTTGACTTCTAGCAGGGACTTGACTTGACTTGCTTTTTTTTCACCACAGTAACTTGGGACTTGCTTGTGACTTGAAGGTTAAGACTTGAGACTTGCTTGTGACTTGCACATGTGTGACTTACTCCCATCACTGGAACAGAGAGAGTGTTGCACGTGGTCACACCTTCTAGGGAGGGTAGACTGCTCCCCAACAAAGTGAGAGCCTGTCAGGGATGGGGGGAACAGAGTACAAGCATATGGAATACCAGGTAAATACATTATTGTGGCTTCCCACTTTTGGGGCAAGCTGGAGATCCCTGTAATAGAACAAGATGAATACTAATACTACTATTAATTCAATTGAGACTTGCCTTAAGTTGCCATGTTGGAAATACTACCTTATGACAATAAGATTGTTGTAAAGATTTTAATATGCAATCTGAACGAACCCAATGGGACATTATGTGTTTAGAATGTCCTGGGTTGAAAAGAGAGTAAGACTGCTAATGGGCTTTGCTGGGAAGACATTGATTAAAGCTCCTGGGTCTACCATTAGCAGAGGTGGGCCCTCCACTCGAGGCTGCAGTGTCCCGCTGGCCTGGTGAAGCATCAGCCCCCTGTACAGTGTCTGAAGAGTGAACCAAAGTGTAACCTCCTGCGCTCAGGTGTGGTTCTTAAAGATAGGGCAGACTCTCTTCATGACTGGTCTGGCAGGTATAGCGCACAAAGGTCTTGCTGCCCTCTCAGGACTGTGGGTATCCTTACGCATACTACGGAGTAACACAAAGGAGGGCATACTGACCTAGTGCATTATCATAGCACAACTTTATTAGCCGTATATAACGAGTGAATACTTACAAATGCTTGGCATTCTTAAGCATATCTAAAGATACAGATGAGACTGCCTCAAAATCCTCAGTACCCAACTAACGGCATGTAAAGACCTCATAGCATCCAAAAATGGCTAACTTGTTTAAAAGGGTCAAAACACAGTGACATTTCGCTCGTCTTGTATGAATGTTTCTGATAATCTTTCCATAAATGTTTTTAAATAGACACCTTAATCTGGAAAAGGTTGCTGACCCCACAACATATACGTCTGAAGTTGTGAGCTCATAGTGTAAAGTTAGGGATTAAACTTTACAGGTATCTGTAAGTGTATGCAACAAAAACTTCTGCTTTTTAACCTAGAATACAAAAAAAAAAAAAAAAAAAAGCTTTTCGTACAAGGGAATTTTTGTATAGCAGTGGTTGTCATGTTCTGTGCAGCGCTTTCAGTTTTGGAAAAAGTAAAACTTGCACAGTTATGTCTATTATAGACTGAGATGGTCGTTCTTGCTCTACGTCTAATCTCTCTGCCAGCCTCGGCTGTAAAATCGATGTTCTGAAGAAGCTTGACAGTCATCACTGAGGTTGTTGAGCCCCGTGGCGAGGTGGCGACTCTAGAGAAGAGTTGGGAATGATACGCTTTGCCTTTTATTGGCTGGTGGGAATCTCCCGGCTGTGCACGGTAACACAACCAAATCCATCAGCCTGTCTCTCTCCCACGTGGTTTCTTGCTGAGCGGGGACTTCGCAGTCCATGAAACCGCAGGCCACCGGCTACTGGTGTGGGCCGGCAGCATCTGTTTTCCTTAAGAAGGAATTTATTAGACCCGGCTGGTATGAGGTTTCCTTTAAAATCAGCAGGATGATTAGTCTAGGAGAACATATTCACAGGGCTTCGCAGGACAGTAAAAAGAGGGGTTTGTGCTGGGAGAAGGTGGAGAGTGACCTACGAAAGCAGAGTACTGAGCAGAACGATGTCTGAACACAGCCGAGGTGGCAAATGTCTTGCTGAAAATGATTTGTACATCGAACGGTTTTATTTAAATCTGACCTCTGGCCTTCCCTTCAGTATTGCACAGTTGTACAGGTTACTCTTCTGGACTGAAATGGCTTACTCTGATTTCACTGCACACTGAGCTTTTCACAATGTGCATTAAAACTGCAGCAAGTCAGATAGTCTCATTTCCTGGCCGGAGAAAGTCCAGCGTCATCTATCTCCTCAGCCTGACTGTCTCTGGCTCACCCCTTTCAATCATGGAAGCACCACATCACATGTGGGCATTACCTAGGGCGGTCTGCATGCAAATACAATCTTCTTAGGAACCCTCTAGACCAGGGGTCTCCAAACTTTCTAAACAAAGGACTGTCCTTCAGACTTTAGGGGGGCCCGGACTGTTGCCATCGGGAGTAGAAAATGTCACAGAACCTACCTGTGGTGGGCCTGTCCATCCAGGGGCTCAGCCGACAGGGGCTACCTACTTCCAATTCTGTGGTCCTGTTGGCTGCTGGTTGCTTGGCTGCTGGTGTGGTCTTTTTTCTGTGTTGAGGCTGGTCTCCTTCCTGTTGTGGTCTTTCTGTCTCTCCTGTGTCCTGATATATGTGTTACTGTTGCTTTTGTTCATTCTCTCCTTCCTAGGTTCTGCTGTCCACCTGTTTCTGATTTTCTACTCACTCCCTTTCCTGCTGTCCTAGCCATACACTCTTTCCTGAGACATGTGTACCTGTCCTATTTATATAGTTGCATAGTTGGGTTGAAAAAAGACACAAGTCCATCTAGTAATAAGACTCTAATGGTAGTTGATGTCTCCTTTGGACCCCTCACTAGTTAACTCCTGAGTTGGAACTCTCATATCTGGTACCGTAGTTTTCCATCCCCTCAAATCTTCACCACCAGACAGGCAGGGAAGAAACCAATGGCCATTCCATGTTTAAATGACACACAGCTAGGTGGGAAATTGTGATATGATATCTCCAACCTCCCTTATTGAACAGATTACATAATTGCAACTTAAATTTAGATGGCCAAAACGATGGCAAGGCAAATTTTGCATTGGTCTAATCATGAAAAACCTTTTGCACATAGATACGCCTTTTCACATACTGTATGCAGAGCCTGAAATGCAGAGATTGGCCTCTCACAGAGTACCTGTCGAAACACCCCTGGACAGGAAAGTTCATATGCAATTTTCAGTCTTTATTCAAGCACCCTCAAGCAAAAGGACAATACTCCAAATTGGTTACATTGTGGGTGTAATTTCTTTACTCCAATCTTTTGTAGGGACATCTGTTATATATTATCATAGAGTCATATATTTCCACTCTTTCTATAGTAAATGGGTGATTTGCCCATGCAGGATAAAGCAATAGGTTCAATTTAATAGCAGCCCCAGCAACATGTACTCATCTTCTCTTTGCTGAGCCAACTGATCTATTTGGCTATTGGGAGTCAAAACAATATACACTATATTACCAAATGTATTTGGACGCCTGCCTTTACACGCACATTAACTTTAATGGCATCCCAGTCTTAGTCCGTAAGGTTCAACATTGAGTTGGCTCTCCCTTTGCAGCTATAACAGCTTCAACTCTACTGGGAAGGCTGTCCACAAGGTTTAGGAGTGTGTCTATGGGAATGTTTGACCATTCTCCCAGAAGCGCATTTGTGAGGTCAGGCACTGATTTTGGGCAAGAAGGCCTGGCTCACAGTCACCACTCTAATTCATCCAAAAGGTGTTCTATCGGGTTAAGGTCAGGGCAGTCAAGTTCCTCCACCCCAAACTCACTCATCCATGTCTTTATGGACCTTGCTTTGTGCACTGGTGAGCAGTCATGTTATACCAGGAAGGGTTCATCCCCAAACTGTTCCCGTACAGTTGGGAGCATTAAATTGTCCAAAATGTCTTGGTATGCTGAAGCCACTGCCTGCTGACGCGTTTCAAAGGAAAACCTTCTTCTTCAGAGCCTTGCGAGTTTGGGGTGCAGGAACTTGACTGGCCTGCACAGAGTCCTAACCTCAACCCGAGAGAACTTCTTTGGGATGAATTAGAGCGGAGACTGCGAGCCAGGCCTTCTCATCCAACATCAGTGCCTGACCTCACAAATGCACTTCTGGAAGAATGGTCAAACATTCCCATAGACACTCCTAAACCTTGTGGACAGTCTTCCCAGAAGAGTTGAAGCTGTTATAGCTGCAAAGGGTGGGCCAACTCAATACTGAACCCTACGGACTAAGACTGGGATCCGGGGCTGAAGTGGTTAAACCCACCAGTTTATATTTGCTTTCTATTTCTCACTAGGAAGGTTACCCTTCACTCCTTTTCCAGCGGACACAACAAGAAGTGAGAAGAAATCTCTACAAAGTGAACAATAAAAACCTGATAGGGAACCTAATCATCCCTTACACTATCCAAAAGTAAAAAAAAAAAAAAAAGTAAAAAAAAATGGATTTACATACACTTTAAGAAAGGAAATAAAATTTACATAACTTTACTAAGAAATGCTTTTAGTTAGGATCATCTGAAATATTGCAGCAGGTTTTGAGTTAATGAGGAAGTTCTCAGTATTGTCCATGAGGACCTTTAACATTTTCCCCGGGGGGGGGGGGGGTCACTGTAACCTTAAAATTACGTGTGATCATTAAAAATCAATTATCTCAATCCATGTTTCCTTTGTCTCTGGAAGAATATAAAGTGACACTGGCAGAGCGGGAATCTTTGCCGGCTGTAGATCGTGCCTGTGCCCTGCACCATCCATTACAGGTGAGTACTGACCACCGAGTGACACTAAGAATACACCATCTGACTAGGATAAAGGGCTCTTAAAGTGTAAACTCAAAATCTATTTTCCAGTACATTTGGCTTCATGCATCCCTATGCACAGTTTTCTTAAAGTGATATTAAACCGCTAACATTTATTATATTTTAGCTTACCTATTCTTAGATGTGATGGACTTTCTTTGTTTTATGTTCATCCGGTGATCTGGCCAGTAAGTCTGTTGTTTTTCAAAAGAACAAGCTCTCTTGCAAATGTATCAATTACAGGTAGAGCTGCAGAATTTATGGATAAAATGAGAATCACCATTTTTTTTTTTTTACTTAGAATAAAGATCACGATTCTGAAGAAATTTTTTATTTTAAAGATTGAACATTAGGTTATCAAACAAGATGGCAATAAAATAAGACATAATACTCTTTGCTCCAATCAAATTTAAAGAAATGTAATGAAAAATAATGTAATGCGTAAAGAAATTTTTTAAATTACCGTTAAGTTATATTAGGTTGTTTTTTTTTGTTTTTTTTATAGTATGGCCAATAATGGCCTCTTACATTGTTTTTTTTTCTAGTGTTATTGGTTTGCCACAATGTAGGAAGTGAAGGAGGCTATTAGTAGCCCCTCACTACCTTTTCTCTTTTTTTTTTTTTTTCTTTGTGGTAGGGATTGGAGAGCACTGGAAAATGATTAAATTTGCTCACATAAGGGGCTAGGGGGGATATGGCAGAATGAAGGGTAATCTTCAGGGAAAGTAGGGTGTAATCGATAGAACTCCATATAAATAATATAAATAAAGAGTGTAAGAAGGGAGAGAGTTGAGGAGGGAGGCAACCCCCCTTTTTTTTTTTTTTTTTGTGTTAGGGTGGAGGGTTATACATGTTAGATTGTGGAATGAAATGTATTGTAACTGTACAGCTTTTATTTAGATTTAGGACATATCGGAATATAAAGTTATATAATAATGAATTGATATGCTGTATACTAAATGAAAAGAAAATGAAAAATTTTGATAATAAAAAAGTTATATTAGGGTCTTTTTTTTTTTTCTTAGTACTCGCCGATACCAATTACCGATACCTACCGCAAATAAAAAATTTTGATAATAAAAAAAAAAAAAAAAGTTATATTAGGGTCTTTTTATTTTTACCAATTACCGATACTTACCGCAACTTTTTTTTTTACACTTCAGCTACCAGCAATGGTACAAAGCATTGAAAAGTTATTTTACAAATGAAATAAATGTATTTTTTTTAAATGTTGTGCTTTTTTCAATGTGAAACGTGTAAATATATGTTAAAGGTGTAAAAACATTATTGAACAAAGCAAACAAAAAAAAAAAAGTTTTTATTATTAGTAGTTTATAAAAAAAAGTCCCAGTCTCAGTCTCAGAAGAAGACCAATAAGGACCATTCCCAGGGGGGCTACACAACATGCAGCCTTGTCATTTCACATTATTCCTATCTTATGGCTTCCTGAACCAAAATTCTCCTCCTCTCACTACTGCCCCTCTTTTGGGTCTGATATTTAAATTAGTGTACTATTTAGAGCAGCCTTTCTCAACCATTTTAACCTTGAGGAACCCTTGATAAAACCTTTTGATCTTGGGGAACCCCTGCTAATAATTACTATATATACAACTCAGGGTACATTAGTGTGATGGACAGTGGAAAGATTGTTCCTTAAATTTGTGTTCAGTGCTTCTACTGGCTCGCCCGTGCGATCGGCAAGCCAGAGAAGGAATTTGACGGTGGCGGCTGTTTACCATAGAGCTGACCAAGGACCAATCTTTCCTGCACAGAGGAGAGATGTGGGGACTTATAGACCCCCAGATTTCTCTATAAAGAGGACCTGTCATGCCCTATTCCTATTACAAGGGAAGTTTACATTCCTTGTAATAGGAATAAAAGTGTAAAAAAAATAAATAAAAAATAAATAAACAATAAATAAAAAAAATGTAAAGCCCCGCTGTCCCCGCATGCTCATACGTATGTTACGCCCACATATGTAAACGCCAATCATAAGATGCATTAAGGTGAAAAAACACGAGGATTTACAACCCCTTTAAGGAGCAGGGTCGGGAAGCGGCTTCCCCGCTCACAGCTTAATGAAAAAATAACATTGCAGAATTTTCCGGTAATAGAAAATAAAAAATAAAAAAACGGCATGGGGGTCCTCCCAATCCATACCAGGCCCTTTGGGTCTGGTATGGATTTTAAAGGGAACCCCAT
Organism: Lithobates clamitans; assembly: GCA_037952925.1. Classification (NCBI taxonomy): domain Eukaryota; kingdom Metazoa; phylum Chordata; class Amphibia; order Anura; family Ranidae; genus Lithobates; species Lithobates clamitans. The sequence continues at coordinate 2,366,060 of JBBGZY010000083.1, read as the reverse complement.
GCCAAAATAAAAAAAAACTGTGTGCTCCCCCCCCCCCAAAATCCATACCAGATCCTTAGGTCTACCTCCTTGCCAAAAAAAAAATGATCTGGCCCCCCCCCCAAATTCCATACCAGACCCTTATCTGAGCATGCAGCCCGGCAGACCAGGAAAGGGGTCAACGAGCGAGCGCCCCCCCCTCCTGAACCATACCAGGCCACATGCCCTGAACATAGCGGGGTGGGGGAGTTTGGGGCAGGGGACTCTGCCCCCCCACCCCAAAGCACCTTGTCCTCATGTTAATGGGGACAAGGGCCTCTTCCCGACAATCCTGGGTGGTGGTTGTGGGGGTTTGTTGGCAAGGCTTATCGGAATCTTGAAGCCTCTATGTGAATGAGTAGGGATACATTGTACCCCTACTCATTCACCAAAAAAAAGTGTTAAAAATAAAGATAGGGGGCAGTTTTTGACAATTCTTTTATTAAAACAATAAAAGAAAATGTCTCCTGATGTAGATCCATCATCAATCATGATGCCTGCCACACCGCTGGACCCGAAAAAAACAAAAAAAAACAATGCTCTCCCCTTGAGCAGGTGGGTGGTATGCATGGGGGGGACCCCACGATGTTCATTTTTTTTTGTATTGCCAGCAATAACTTGCACCCGGGATAATCAATTTAAATGACATTTTATTTCCTTTATAAATGTCCGTTTTGCTGCTGCAGCTTCTTTACACGGTACGGATACGCCACTTTACAGGCAGACTAAGGGGACCCCCCAGGCATGATATTTAAAGGAATTTTTATTTTTATTGTTTCACTTTAAGCATCATTAAAATCACTGTTCCTTGAAAAATTATCTTTAAAAAAAAAAAAATTTGCATTGATACATGTCCCCCCAGGGCAGTACCCAGCCCCCATACCCTTTTATGGCCAATACCTTGCATAAAAGCCTTCAAAATGGGGACTTTTGATTTTTCATGTTTGGGTTCTATAGACTTTAATAGAGTTTGCGGCTTGGTCCAAACTTTTTCCTGTTCGAGAGTTCTTGTGCGAACTGAACCAGGGGGTGTTCGGCCCATCACTAGTTGCAAACTGACCATGCTAAACACGGAAGCTGATCCGTGCTAGAGTGGTCAGCTTGAATCCTTCTTATCCTGTTCAAGAGTTACAGGCACACTGTGCAATGGCATAGCGTGCCTCTATTTTCTGTGGTCAGATTGTAGCCACGCTCCCCGTGGCCCCTCCCACCCTTCTTGTTTGACAATGGCTTTCCCATAAGTGGAGCCCCAGCCTTGATGTCAATGCCCTTGAGATGGTCATGCCCACCTGCAAGTCCATGATGTGCTCAAGGAGGAAGAGCAATCATGTGACCTGCACCATGTGAACGCACTAAAAATGTATATAAGCACCGTTTTTTACATTTATATTTCTGTGTTAATTATAGGTATATTAATGTCTGTATTATAATGCCTGTATAAATTAACTTGAATTCACAACTACCATAATGGTTTCCCAAAATTTTCATATTCAAGGCATGAATGATAACTGTCACATTTACTTGTGCTCTGAACTGTACTGTCAAACCATCAAATGGCTGGTGTCATAACTGATCACATGTGCAGCACCATGGCCAGAAGCTAAGATGGCATCTTCTTTGGCTGTAAAAGATGGGAGGGCTTAGCTCTACTTTAATGATTTTTTTTAACCCATTGAATGGGTAAAAGAGGGACAGATGGGAGGAATTAGAGGGGAACTTTCTTCCCTGGAGATTTGCTTTAAAACAAAATTGATCGGCAACCTGTTGATCGCAGGCAGGTGACAGGTAGATCATGTCCCTTGGTTGCCGACCCCAGAGCCTGGAGAGGAGTGGCAGTGGGGGCTGCATTTAGTGGAGCTGAGGCTGTGTTTTCCTCCCTGCAGAAGCTGAATGCTGACAAGTCCCGCTTCTCTTCTGCTGCTGCAGGGAGGAAAACACAGCCATCGGTTCCACTTAATGCAGCCCCCGTTGCCCCGCCTCTCCAGGTTCCTTTATGTGGTGTTGTCCGGCCCCGGTGTGCTCAGGATGGGGATGTGTCAGAATGGAGAGTGGGGAAGGGGTCAGTAAATGTATCATTTACTGGCGGCTTCATTTTCTGAATGAACACAGTCAGTGATCCATACCGATCACATAGTTACATAGTAGGTGAGGTTTAAAAAAGTCCATCAAGTCCAACCCATGTGTGTGATTATATGTCATTATTACATTGTATATCCCTGTATGTTTTGGTCATTCAGGAGCTTATCTAATAGTTTTTTGAAACTATTGATGCCCCCCCGCTGAGACCACCTCCTGTGGAAGGGAATTCCACATCCTGACCATTCTTACAGTAAAGAACCCTCCACGTAGTTTAAGGTTAAACCTCTTTTCTTCTAAATTTAATGATTGGCCACGAGTCTTGTTAAACTCCCTTCCACTAAAAAGTTTTATCCCTATTGTGGAGTCACCAGTCCGGTATTTGTAAATTGAAATCATATCCCCTCTCAAGCGTCTCTTCTCCAGAGAGAATAAGTTCAGGGCTCACAACCTTTCCTCGTAACTAGTATCCTCCAGACACTTTATTAGCTTTGTTGCCCTTCTTTGTACTCGCTCCATTTCCAGTACATCCTTCCTGAGGACAGGTGCCCAGAACTGGACAGCATACTCCAGGTGCGGCTGGACCAGAGTCTTGTAGAGCGGGAGAATTATCGTTTTATCTCTGGAGTTGATCCCCTTTTTAATGCATGCCAATATTCTGTTTGATTTGTTAGCAGCAGCTTGGCATTGCATGCCATTGCTGAGCCTATCATCTACTAGGACCCCCAGGTCCTTTTCCATCCTAGATTCCCCCAGAGGTTCTCCCCCTAGTGTATAGATTGCCTTCATATTTTTGCCACCCAAATGCATTATTTTACATTTTTCTACATTAAACCTCATTTGCCATGTGTCCATTCATATCTAAAACATAGTAAAGTGTGTTTACTATGATTTGGTTTGTGAAGCATAGCGCACTTCCCATTCACTCATTGTCCAGTGCAGCTGAGGCTACAGAGAAAGGGACTAGGGGATCTCTGTTCTCTTCTGTTTGGACCCCTGATATTTCACCAAAACCCTCAATGGGGCACCTAAAAAAAATTAAAAAAAAAATTAAATTGTAAAAAAAAAAAGTAAAACATATTGAAAAAACTTGTGGAAGATTTAAAAAAAATATAATAATCCACTGCCCTACTGACACCATCCACTGCCCTACTGACTCTAACCTCTGCCCTACTTACACCATCCACTTCTCTACTGAGATTATCCTCTGCCCTACTGACACCGTCCATACAGCATCCCCTGCCCTATTGACACTATCTACTGCTATACTGACACCATCCTCAGTCCTACTGACACTGTCCACACACTGTTCACTGCCTACTGACACTGTCCAATGCTCTACTGATTGACACTGCCCACTTTTAAGTTAAGTTTATATTTTTACATTTACAGTGTATTTGTTTCATTATATTTTTCTAAGTTTTCCTTACTATTTAGTTAGGCCTTACTAGTTAATTTTGATCTCTTACATGTGTTGCCTGCCCCTAATCTAATTGTGACAGACTCACCCGGGACAGAGGCTTTTGGAGGGGACTGAATGCTAGCCTCTTGCCTACCGATTATGGGCCCTGGCAATTCGGGGGGGGGGGGGGGGGGGACGGTGCTCTTTGTGAGCTGTATGCCTGGGGACCTTTGAGGGTGGCGTTACTTTAGATTCAGGTCCATGTCCCCCAAGACACACAGACTCTGGGGACCCAGTATATGCCATATTAGAAATAGTGACTGATACATATGCCCTGTACACACGATAGGATTTTCCGACAACAAAATCCATGGAATTTTTTCTTACGGATGTTGGCTCAAACTTGTCTTGCATACACACAGTCACACAAAGTTGGTTGGAAGTTCCGAACGTCAAGAACGCAGTGACGTACAACATGTACAACGAGTCGAGAAAAATGAAATTCAATAGCATGCGCTGCTCTTCTGCTTGTTTCTGGGCATGCGTGGTACTTTGTGCATCAGAATTGTGTACACACGTGTCGGAAAATTTTATAGCCAGCTCTCAAACTTTGTGTGTCGGAAATCCCTATGGAATATGTGTGATGGAGCCTACACACAGTCGGAAATCAATCTTTATCACACCAGTTGGTCTGGAGCCAAGCTTTTGTTCCCATACTCCCCCTGCCAGGAGGCATGACTCTTCTTTCAGATGAAAGTTCTGATATGTTACAAAGTCTTGATGGGCAACCTGTTACATTCCAGTCGGCCCCCAAGAGTGATGAGGCTAGGTGTATCCAGATTTCATATTCAAACACATCTTCTATTTTGAAATAAAACATGTTGCCTTCCAACACTGGTGTTTACTCCTGACTGAAATAATGACTTTAAGGGTGGACACCATTTGTGCAGATTAGGCAGCCACACAGGGTCCCTCTGGGAGTTGGGAGCCCTTTTCTACTATATGTGGGCAAGCTGGGTGCTAAATTGTTGGTGGTATTTACTGTCTGACCCCAGTTACATATTAGAACATGAGAGTATCAAAAAACTCTTCTTTAATTGATTGTATCTATCGAGCTAATAAGTGTTTTCACTTAGTTGTTGTTGAATGGGGTGTTACAAGATTCTTTTTAAACAGGGCCTTTTAATACTATGTTCGACTGACTTTGAAAGCATAAAACCTTTAATAAACAGATTGTTGGTAATATTGCTAACTTACGTCTTGTATATACAGTAGAGGGAAAACTGAAGAACGGGTGAGAACCATGCAGAATGATACGTCTTCCCACCAGTTGCTGCTTACACTTGGCTTCAGAGAAATGGGTTCACTCCGGTACCTCTACAGTGCATTAGCTCTACTAGTTTATATCAGTGTTATTATGTTCAATGTTACTGTTATCTCAGTGGTTTTGTTACACAAGAGTCTACAGGAACCCATGTATATCTTTGTATGCGTACTGTGCATTAATGGCCTCTACGGCAGCACTTCTTTCTTTCCCAGTTTGATCTTCAATTTGGTCAACCACATCAACACAATTACTTATACTGGATGTTTGACGCAAATATTTTGCATCCACACCTACGCGTCGTGGGAAATGACCATCCTCGTCATCATGGCATACGATCGCTATGTGTGCATTTGCAACCCTCTGAGATACAATAGCATCATATCCTTATTCGTGGTCTTCAAGCTGGTGGCTTTGGCCTATTTTTACATAATTATCCTGGTCGGTATACATTTGGTGTTGACCATCAGGCTTCCCTTATGTGACACGGTCATACTAAAGGTCTACTGTGACAATTGGTCAGTGGTAAGGCTGTCTTGCATTGACTATACTATAAATAATGTTTTTGGACTTTTTATCGCATCAACAGTTGTAGGTCCTATGCCGATGCTGATCATTATCTCCTACATCCAGATCCTAAGAGCCTCTATAAGGTCATCAAAGGGTTTTAGAGCAAAAGCTTTGCAAACCTGCACTCCTCACTTAATAACTTTTACTATCTACACTACCAATTTGTATTTTGAGCTCCTGATATATCGATTCATACCCGAAAGCTTAAATTATGAACTGAGGACAATCATGTCAGTGCATATCATAGCATCTCCTCCTCTCCTAAATCCACTCATCTACGGTCTGAAGCTAAATGAGATAAAAGTAAAAATCCTTCAAACTTTTTCATTGAAAACTAAGACAGTGTCCATTTAAAAGCGTTAACTTTTCTCCAACCAAAACTGATGTCTGGAAAGATATCAACAGACTGAATTTGCTGTTGATTGCTTACTTTATTTGGGCTTCCGACGTCTCCCAGGTCTGCTGAATTTGTATCTACTTTACTTCCTTCAGAATTTTGATGGAGCAGTAAGATTGGAACACCATGGTGTTTTATTTCTCTTAGAGATTTTGGCTTCCAGACGTCTCCTAGGTCTGCTGAATTTGTATCTACTTTACATCCTAAAGAATTATGATGGAGCAGTAAGATTATAACACCATGGTGTCTACCGGATGGGTGCAGGAAAAAATTGCTTCTCAAATACCTCACAGATATAAGAGCACTTCAACTCTCCAGAGTGCATCCACGACTTAAAGTGCACCTTTCAGTAACTTTACAAGTCTGCAAGAACAATTCCTGTATTTTGATTAGGGAAAACGTACTTTGATTTCTTTTTAATTAAAATAATTACAGTATCATCATCTATATAAAGAAATAGAAGGGACAATGTAAATGAAACAGTGTATGTTTAGTATCAATTGTATGTTTGACCGCCTAATCTAACCTTAATCCAATTTAAACTACTGCTGCAGGTCAGCACTTCTGCCAAGCAAACAATAGCTAAAGCCTGGAAATACCCTTCCCTCAGTGTAACCTAAATGAAAAATAAGATAACTCAGGCTATGATTCATGGTAAAATCAATGCAGTTTACTTAGAAAGTATGTAAATACGGAAAATGATAGCACCCCTGGGCAACCCATTTTTTTCCTCCTCAAATTTCGATGAATTACTGCTCCTACAGTGCACAATTACTGACAGTTTTTGGCCTTCACCCTTCAACTTTTTCGATCCCAAGATCTCAAAGCCATGCTGCCCCCCACCCCCCCCCCCAGGAAAAAACATCCCCTTCTTCCTTCTCCTACTCTTTTTCTCTTCCTTTCTTCTTCCCTCTAAATTCTATACGCTTTTACTATAGCTGCACAGCAATGGACATAGGTTTACAAGCCTCCGCCTCACACTCCTTACTCACATCGTATTGAGCTCACTCCCATGCACCTACTGTATGTCACTCTCTAGCTCAGGTTTTGTTCATTTAAGGTGGCCTCAGCGCCTTCTGACCATTCCTCCTCATTGGATTATCATTATGATGACATTTATCATTTTCATTTCTGTAAACGCCTCTGCTTATGAACCACCACCTTTCCTCCTACCTTCTGAATGTACTGAGAGTAAATTTCTGCTCAGATATGTCCCTGACTGCTGCTGAACTGTTCCCACTTCTAAAAAAACTTATTTTTTTACCTGCAAAAAGATTTGCATTTATTTAATTTTTTTTATAAAGGTGAACTTATCCATTAAAGCGTAACTCCACTTTCGTGGAAAAAAGAAAACAGCAAATAAAAAAAAAAAATCTAGCATATACAATTGTGACACAAGTCATATTGTAATTGAATGTTATTAAAAATTACCTTTCCTTTTCAATCTGCAGCTGCTGTAATTTTCTGTAAAATGTAATATGGCTGCCTGGAGGTGTTCTGTACACAGAATGTATACAGAACTCCCCCAGAAACATAATTTCCTGCTTGTGTGATTGGCTCACTGATTTTCCCACTAAGTCTGCACTAAGATACATTCAGATTTCTGGCATCCTCTACAACATGTCATTTTTGGTGAGATATTTTCAATCGGAAATCACGTCTAAAGGAATGCAGGCCCAGCAACTTTCCTCATTAGTGTACTGTAGGTGCACAGCTGATTGATAATTATGAAACCATTCCCATTAGATTCACTTTCCCACATGGATACAGCCAAACACACAGGGATTTCTTCAGAATAACGAAAGGTAGGAATCTGCAACAAAGTTTGTTAAAATCCTTGCAATGTACATAGATCACCCAGATGTCCACAAGGTTTAGAAGTGTGTCTATGGGAATGTTTGACCATTTTTCCAGTAGCGCATTTGTGCACTGGTCCAAATCATTTGGTGGAGGGGGGATTATGATGTGGGGTTGCTTTTCAGGGGTTAGGCTTGCCCCTTAGTTCCAGTGAAGGGAACTCTTTAGGCGTCAGAAAACCAAGACATTTTGGACAATTTCATGCTCCCAAACAAAGTTCCAAGTTTGGGGATGGTCCCTTCCTGTTCCAACATGACTGCGCACCAGTGCACAAATCAAGGTCCATAAAGACAAGGATGAGCGAGTTTGGGGTGGAGGAACTTGACGGGCCTGCGCCGAGTCCTGACATCAACCCGATAGAACACTTTTGGGATGAATTAGAGTGGAGACTGTGAGCCAGGCCTCCTCGTCCACATCAGTGCCTGACCTCACAAATGCACTTCTGGAAGAATGGTCAAACATTCCCATAGACACACTCCTAAACCTTGTGGACAGCTTTCTCAGAAGAGTTGAAGCTGTTATAGCTGCGAAGGGTGAGCCAACTCAATATTGAACCCTACGGACTAAGACTGAGATGCCATTAAAGTTCATGTGCATGTAAAGGCAGAAGTCCCAATACTTTTGGTGATATAGTGTATAATATGAGTTTACTAATGACTGACTTTTTTTGATTGCAAAAAAACAATATACATACCTTTTCTGAAGCCGATCCGGCCTGGTCTTCAGCGGCAGAAGCTGTGTGCAGGAGACAGCTGACAATGGCTGGGAAATGCCTGGGAAGTGACATCACCCATAGACCTACTATGGGGCTTCCGTTGTTGGCTGCTTCTCCTTCATACAGCAACACGGAGGAGCTGCCGCTGACAGCTTAGTGTGGGACCGGACCAGAGCGGCTTCAGAAAAGTTATGTTTAGCAATTTTTTGCATTACAGGGCTAGATAGGTTAGTCTTAGATTGTGGCTGCCAGTAGATTTAAAGAAGCAAGACCAGAGACAAGGGGAAGATGTAACCCACAGAAACCTGCAAGCCCCTCAAGAGAGAATACCTGAGCTAGGACTCCCAGACTTTAGGAACTCTTACCTTGGGAAGGTATGCACTGGTCAGCCTATGGTTAGAGGGTTAGGAAGAGACATTGTAGAATGTTTGCTATGCTGCTGGACTGTACTGTCAAAATGTTAGTAAAGTATTCTCAACTGTTTTATGCCTGGTCTGAAGTTACTCAAAGGGGTGCATGGAGGGACATGGCGAATCTAAAGTAACAGGGCCTGTTAGCACATATGGAGATGAAGAGGATGGAACAGAAGGCCTTCATAAAGGGGTAACTCAGCAGAGTAGTGTCTAGTGTGCTAGAATAGTATTTTTGGTTAGAGTAGGTAAATTGTTCAGGCTGCCAGCCAGGCCAGTGTGTTTTTGGGTCAGGGTTTGAGTGACTCAGGGAGGGCTGGATGACTCACAGGCAGAATCTTTGATACCTCCCCCTACTTCTAGAAACTTGGAGAATATTCTAGAAGAATGGGAATGGAGGTTAGGAGGAGTTGCCTGGAGTATTTATGAGGGCCCTGATCAATCCCCAACAGATGGGTTGGCAAGGGGCAGGCCCCCTCAAATACTCTGGGTCAGCCCAGCTGGGGCAGTGGAGTTTGGGGGGAAGCTGGAGATGGAGTGTTAGGCTGTCGGTGGCCCTTGAGGGTAGCCCCCTAGTCTGGGGGGGGGGAGACCATGGCCTGGGCTCAGGTGTGGAAGGGACCTTCTTCACGATACACGGAGGTGTCCTGACCAGAGGTGTCCTGACAGGAGAACACTGCCTGGCAAATCTCCAGGGAGGAAGACAGCCAGGTGGGCTGGTGAGTGTACAGTCAGAGGACTGAGAGGTATGCCTTAGATGACTGAGGAGATCAGTCTGAGATGGATGCAGAGTCAGTCTGGGAGGACCGTGAAGTCTTAGCCAGGACGGCTAGAGAAAGGGGCAGCTGCAGCCAGGTGGGCTGAGGAGGTGGTGCTGGGATCAGTAGCCACGAGAGGAGGACAGTTGGGCACTAGAACTTTTTGCTACACTACCAAAGGGGCCTGCGGTCTCTGGCTGCTCTTGCCAGACCACCCATACAGTGCCAGCTAGTCCTGGGAGTTTTTGTTCTACAAGAAAGATTGTGCTGGAGGTAGAGCAAAAGTGTACTTACGGACTGTATTTAGTTGTGTCCCTGAAGAGTTCTACTACTTTGATCAAATGGGCATCCTATAATACCCTAAACACTATTCAAGTTCAATACCCCTAATAAAATGCAAAACACAAAAAAACAAAGCTGCAAGGACTGCTTCTTGACTCCAGAGTGCTGTGGGAAAATTCTGTGTGCTTGGCTGTGCAGGGTGGAAGATACTTCATTCACCAAGGGCTCCTGTGGGGGTAGCGCTACAGGAGTATGCGGTAAGTGTTTAGTTGCTACGGGTAACCATGAACTGGTGGGAATGTAATAGCAGCCAGACAGCGGAGAGTGGTACCAGACATAGGTGACGGGTCCTCTGGTAGTGAGGAGGTTGGTGCTCTGACTCCCGCCCTAGTGGTTGGTGCCCCACAGCATTCAGGACTGACCCGGTGGTATGGAGACCCTATGAACCTAGCTGCGCGCATGAGGTCCACACAGTGCATGGCAGGACCCCATTGTGTCACTGGGAAAGAGGTGGCAGAGAAATGCTGGACTGGCGGAATAGGACACAGGCTCAGCGGTGTGCCTCTCTAAATGCTACATTCTGGGAAACAAGGTGTGCAGAGATATGGAACAGTGTGTTTCACAGGAGGAATCCTTTTGTTGTTACACAGCTGCACAAGGTGTATGGCTCGCTTCTTTTCCACCTTAATGTGGAGTTCACATGAATGCAGCCCCGCCTGGTCCCGGGTATTAGTAAGCAAGTAAACGAGAAGAGGTACCCCCACGTGCAGGGTGAGTAGGCCTTGCCCACAAGAACATTATTCTTATGGGCTGATTTCACCATAGCAAGAGAACTCTTAGTATGAGGGTCACATGCTACACTGATACCTACCCAGAAAATAAGAAAAATGACCCCCACAAAAAATCTAGCTGGTACTGATAGACTTTAGACTCACCTCCTCTGTCCAGAGAAACGGAATCGGGAATCTAAAATCAGGGTATGGGGATGTGGGTGGTGGGGGGGTAGGCTTAAATCGCTTACCCTTGCTACCCCCTGTCCTATTGAACCTATAAAGGAGTCTACTGCAGTCCTTACTCAACCACTGCAAGGGGATTTTAAAGTTCATAAAAAAAAGCTGCAGATAACTGCACTATGTCATTCCATGGCACCATTATCTGCAGTAACTGGGGCCGCACACTACAAGAGGAAGAGAAGCAGGAAGAGGAGCTCCAAGAGCTCACATGACCGGAATGAAAACCCACAGAAAAATGATAAGTTCACACAATATAAAGCTTGTGATGTGATACTCAAAGGGGACAATAAAAAATTGTGGGTGCTGTTGAGCCTGGATTTGGGCTTTAAAGATGAGCCTGTGTCGAGTTAAAAAGTTCAAAATATATCTAGCATTAAAATCCCATACATTGGCAAAAGCATGAAAAAAATAGGATACTCAAAAGAGTAAATGGGCAACACATAAATAATCTATACAACTCAGTTAATATCAGGATAAGTGAGCAGTCCTTCTTTATCTGGCTAAACCTGAATGATGTCCCCCAAATTATTCTTTCACCTGTGGTATGTTTGGGATATGTCTTATACATACCTCCTACTAGGCGTTTACATAAGAACCTGCAACATAACTATGTTTTTCTTAATTTTTTTTTGCATTATTTACCTGGCTTTATTACTATCAGGCCCTCTATGAGTAATATGCAAAAAACCATGTAGGTCTGTTGAGAGAGGCATCAGGAGTCTACTAGGACCCCGACAACCCCCTCTGGTTTAAGCACTTTGGGATTAGAGAGCATTCTTTTTCAAATGGTGCATTGACATAGCCTCTTAGACCCAATCAGTCTTGACTGTATGGTCACCTGCCGAATAGCACCATCCACTGGAAGCTTAACATGGTACAGAACGCCAAGAGTTCCTGGTCTACACCATATGTGGCCAGGATAGCCAAGATATTGAGCCTGGAAAGTGGTAAGAGCCGAGCATGTCTGGGCTCATTGGGGAACGCCTTATCTCATCTTATTTTAGTCTTTTATTACCCATGCCAGGAAAAAGTTTTAAAAACAAAAACCAAAATAACCCCCCCTCCCCAATTTATCAGGAAAGTATTAAAGATACACTGTGTAGCACCCTTGTCCTTAGAGTAGGGCTACAGGTAAATGTAGTTGTGCCGGGTGGTAGTCAGCCAGGCCAATTTGTAGTATTCAGTGATTACATAACTTCTGTCAATTCCATTCTAAGTTGTGGCTTCTACCTTCCGTCAGTAGGTGGTGCTTTTGCCTTTGACATTAGAGTGATGAGTTACAGTGAGTTCAGGTTATGATAAACATACCTTTCTCAGCCAATCATATTTGTGGCTAAGCATGCTGGGAGAGGTTATTTAATGGATTTGAAGTCAGGTGATCAGGGAATGTGTTCCTGCCCAGGGCTGCGGCCTAGGTGGATGGTGGATGTAGAGTTCCTGGCTGCTAGGCCAGAAGCCTGGGGCCTACCCAGAGGGCTTCCGGATGCTAGGCCTGACGAGGCCTATCCAGGTGTACAAGTTTATGCGGAGGAAAGCCTGCCAAAGATCTGGTAACGATTCTAGAGGGATAGAGTTCTAAGGAAGCACCAGAGGGGACTTTTCATGAGCTGGAGGCTATGAACTGGCTGGGAGGACTTCAGAGAGAACTCATCCAAGGGAATCAGTGCATGAAGCAGTGAGTAAAGTTGAGTGAGTAAAGTTCAGTTATTAGACGAGACAGCTTGGCCCACAAAGTACAGATGTGCTGGTTCAGCTTAAAGGCCCTTATTTCTGTACTGTTGTCTGCCTTATCTCACCTATTTTTGTCTAAGGAGTATGCCAACCTGCCTGATCGCTACTAAGGGTGTCCTGTGCCCTATACCCCTCTCTCCCACATTTACCTGTTCTGAGAAATAAACTTCTCTTTTGTGTAAGCATAAAAGTGACTGGCACCCAACTTCTTTCTTGTTCATCACCCACCATGCCCACAAACCTGTAACCTGAGAGTGTGTGTCAGCCATCCCTATCCTCAGTAGTCATTGGGGATGAGCCGAACACCACAGCAAAATTACATTTCTAAAGGAAAAAAAGTCATTCAACACTGCTTGCGCCTGTAATGTATTGTCGGGTCCCGGCAATATAGATGAAAATCATTGAGGAAAACGGCATGGGTTCCTCCCCCCCTCCAGGCTATTACCAGGCTCTTTGGGTCTGGTATGGATATTAAGGGGAACCCCGCACCCAAATTAAAAAAATGACGTGTTGGGGCCCCCAGGCACTATATACTCTGAACAGAAGTATATATACTATACAGTCTGCCCTATACACTCTGCAGAAAATTGGGCCTTAGGTGTTGGTGGTACCAGAACACTGTAACCCCTCACAGTTACTCTTGGTGAGCGCAAAAATTAGCACTGCTGTGATAATATTAGATCAAGAATTGTAATTACATGCCCCTGTTAAAAAGGGGCAGAAAAATTGGGCCTTGGGTGGTGGTGGTGGTGGTGGTGCCACAACACTGTAACCCCTCACAGATACTCTTGTTGGGTGCAGGAACAAGCCCTGCGTTGAAATATTAGATCAAAAATTGTAATTACATGCCCCTGTTAAACAGGGGCAGAAAAATTGGACCTTTAGTGGTGGTGGTGCCACAACACTGTAAGCCCTCACAGTTACTCTTGGTGGGCGCAGGAACGGGCCCTGCTGTGAAATATTAGATCAAAAATTGTAATTACATGCCCGTTAAACAGGGGCAGAACAATTGGGCCTTTGGTGGTGGTGGTGGTGGTGCCACAACACTGTAAGCCCTCACAACTCCAACGAGGCAGGATGTCCTCTAGGGGGCAGCTTAAGGGCAGCCACCCTCCTGCATCACACCACAGAGCTCCGGAGGTGCAGGGCACTGCTGACTCCCCACTGATTTTGAAAAGTTCCTTGGTCTGGGCCTTTTTTGACACGTGTGCAGCAGATTGCACCGTTGCTGTTTTTAACCTATGTCTGAAGTGGATCAAGCATGGCCAGAACAGCAGCCGCTTGGGCACCACATGCTTGACCAGACATATGACGACCTCCCATGCAGTCCGTTGGCAACAGTACTTGAAAGACCCACATGCTCCTTGCTCCTCACCTGGGATCTCCAATCCAACTATACTTCCAGTCCTCTCAAAAATCTGCACTGAGAGGAATGAAGGTATAGCAATAGGTGTCCCAAGTACTTGCAGGCATGCAGTGCATGCTGAGTGACTATCCTATTCCTCCTCAATCTTGATAATGCTAGCTTTCAATAATATTTTTGGTTTAGGGCACCACCACCACTGCCAAAGGCCCAATTTTTCTGTCCCTGTTTAACATTACAATTTTTGTTCAAATCTTTCACAGCAGGGCCCGTTCCTGCATCCAACAAGAGTATCTGTGAGGGGTACCACCACCAAAGGCCCACTTTTTCTGCCCCTGCCCCAGCAGCAGAAAAAAGGACAAGCGTGCCCCACGGCCACCTGCAGAGGATGCACCATGTCCACCACCAGCACTGTTGACTGTAGACACAGAGGCTGCATGCCCTCTTTTAGTGGCCTGTGAGCATCTGCCTCTCCTTGGTGGCCTTCTGGACATGATGTATATTTTGTTTTGCAACACCACAATACACTGTATTGTGTACCGTGTACACCACCAGAAGAGTAGTAGCAACTGCACTTTGGCTGCACTGTATTGTGTACTGTGTACACCAGCCCTCAAAAATTGAGGGCCTGCTCGCATTTTGCGAGTAAATTTTGAAGGCTGGCGAGGAGGGGCTGCCAGGGAGTGAGGGGGGGCGAGCACTGCTGGCCAGCAGGTTGTATGGGAGTCCTTTTTCCAGCACTCTTGGAGGGGAAAAGAGAGGAGAGAGCCGGCTGGATGATCAGAGTGCGAGGGACACCACTAGCGGCTTTCATTTCAATAGCCAAGTCTTCCCCACACTCACTGTCACACACAGCCCCGCCCCCAGGTCCCGGGGAATTTGATAGACAGATCACCCGTCCAACCCGGGATGAGTGATGTGTATCAAAGTTCCCCAGCCAGGGAGCGGGGCTGTACAGGATGTCAAGTGGCAGGAACACACAGCAATTGAAATCAAAGCTGTTCCAGTGATGTCCCTCTGCGCTCTTATCATCCGGCCAGCAATGCTCTTCTTCTCCCCTGCTCCCCTGCATGATGGACACAGGTAGGCAGCACGATGAACATGGGCAGGCTGCATTGGTAGACACGGGTGAGACTACGTTGGTGGACACGGGTGAGACTGCATTGGTGGACATGGGTGATATGGCATTGGTGGACACGGGTGAGACTGCATTGGTGGACACGGACAGGCTGCATTGGTGGACACAGGTGAGACTGCATTGGTGGACAAGGGTGAAACTGCATTGGTGTACATGGGCAGGCTGCATTGGTGGACACGGGTGAGGCTGCATTGGTGGACACGGGTGAGGCTGCATTGGTGGACATGGGTGAGACTGCATTTGTGGACACGGGAAGTCCGCATTGGTGGACATGGGTGAGACTGCATTGGTGGACACGGGTGAGACTGCATTGGTGGACATGGGCAGGCTGCATTGGTGGACACGGGTGAGACTGCATTGGTGGACACATGCAGGCTGCATTGGTGGACATGGGTGAGACTGCATTGGTGGACATGGGTGAGACTGCATTGGAGGACAAGGGTGAGGCTGCATTGGTGGACAAGGGTGAGGCTGTATTGGTGGACACGGGTGAGGCTGCATTGGTGGGCACGGGTGAGGCTGTATTGGTGGTCACAGGTGAGACTGCATTGGTGGACACGGGCAGGCTGCATTAGTGGACATGGGTGAGACTGCATTGGTGGACAAGGGTGAGGCTGCATTGGTGGACAAGGGTGAGGCTGCATTGGTGGACAAGGGTGAAGCTGCATTGGTGGGCATGGGTGAGGCTGCATTGGTGGACACGAGAAGGCTGCATTGGTGGACACGAGAAGGCTGCATTGGTGGACACAGGTGAGGCTGCATTGGTGGACACAGGCGAGGCTGCATTGTTGGACACGAGAAGGCTGCATTGGTGGACATGGGCGAGGCTGCATTGATGGATATGGGTGAGGCTGCATTGATGAGCATGGATAAAGTTGCTTAATTCTGCATAAAACATTTAAGGGTAATTTCATGAGATAATTTATGAGGGAGTGTTTAGGGGCAGAATTAGGGGCGGGGCAGGGTAGGGGTTGGGTGGGGCAACTGGTGGCGAGTAACCCTTAAGGCCTGGCTAGTAGCTTGAGCTTGAGCCCTGGTGTACACCACCAGAAAAGTAGTAGCAACTGCACTACGACTGCACTGTATTGTGCACTGTGTACACCACCAGAAAAGTAGTAACAACTGCATTATGGCTGCACTGTATTGTGTACTATGTACACCACCAGAAGTGTAGTAGCAACTGCATTATGGCTGCACTGTATTGTGGAATGTGTACACCACCAGAAGTGTAGTAGCAACTGCACTACGGCTGCACTGTATTGTGTACACCACCAGAAAAGTAGTAACAACTGCACTACGGCTGCACTGTATTGTGTACTGTGTACACCATCAGAAGTGTAGTAGCAACTGCACTACGGCTGCACTGTATTGTGTAATGTGTACACCACCAGAAGTGTAGTAGAAACAGTACACCATGGAATGCACTGTAGATATAAGCTACACTGGATGCAGAGTATATATATATATTAGACTGACTGTATATATATTATATATCAAATACACTGCCACTAACAGAATAACCTGCCTGCTTAATCTAAATCACGCTATCTCTCCGTCCATGCCAACAACACTACACAGGGCCGCCGTGTGGGCAGCCTTAAATAGTGTGGGGCAGGGACTTAGTCCCCCTGAGCCATGATTGGCCAAAGGCATTGACTACATTTAACCTTATACTATCATTAAAGAGGTAGTGGACCCTCTGTTGCTGCTGGGCAAATGTAGGCCCTTGAGGAAAGGTTCACCAGAACACGGTGCAAGATATAATGGGCTCTGCTGTGGAGGACTCCTAGGTTTCAGCCCTAGGTTACACTTGGAATGGCAAGCAGACAGAATAAAGCATGACCCAGAATCGGCAGATAAGGTTGTGGTCTAAAAAGCAAAAAGGTCAGGGCAGGCAGAGAGAAACAACCAAAGGTCATTAACAGGATCAGCAGTGAAACAGAAGTCATCTGCTCACTCGTTTACCTGGTCGTCTAAACCAGTGTTTCTCAACTCCAGTACTCAAGGTGCCCCAACAGGTCATGTTTTCAGGATTTCCCTCAGATGAAACGGCTGTGGTAATTACTAAAGAAGTGAAACTGATCAAATCACCTGTGCAAAATAATGGAAATCCTGAAAACATGACCTGTTGGGGCGCCTTGAGGACTGGAGTTGAGAAACACTGGTCTAAACTGTTTCTTATACTGTAGTGTTACCAAAGAAACATATAGGATAGCCAATCCATTTATGGTAGGGCAGCCAAAAGAAACCAAAAAGGATTTCTCCAATAACTGGTCAATCCACAGAAAAAAAGATATATAAGTTATGATAGAGCCTGGAGGTCTTCTTATGTCTTGGATACTCCAATAGTTAGTCCATATTTCTTGGCTCTGTTCCTGTCCACCTGGTAATTTTGGGTGTTACTGCCCAGCTTTGTGTGTTCCATCTCCGCCTGTTACATCCTTTGTAATATAATATCCAGCAAGGGTGGTCAGAATCTCCTAATAATGGGTACAAAAGGTGTACAGACCTGGGAACATCGCACAGGGGTGGTGGCAACCACTTATATTAGGCACAAAAAGATGTGCAGACCTAGGAACTTGACACAGGGATGATAGGAACTCCTCATAATGGACACAGCAGGTGTGCAGACTCAGGAACTCAGCTCAGAGATCTCATGAATAGTTCCCAGACAGATAGTAAAGACGTAATATATATATATATATATATATATATATATATATATATATATATATATATATATGTGTGTGGCCCTATGACTGAAAGAGATGTGGATCACGTCAAGACTTACAACATAAATAGACCTGAAGTGTGCCTTGGTGGTCTAGTCGGTATGCCAAGAAAAGGGGGTATACCCAAGGTAAGTAATGGGTAGTTTATGAAGAAGAATGTGCTGAGAAGTGCCCTGAAAAAGGGAAGGGCGGGAGGGTATCGCGCACTGGAACCGACAAAGAGCATGGGTGAGTGGGCTCCTTAAATACCCTCCAATCTCCTCGCATAAATTCAGGCCACCATACTGGCCTTCTTATTTATGGTCGTAGCCCTATGACCGGGAGAGATGTGGATCACATAAACACGTGACAAGACTCAACATAAATAGACCTGAAGTGTGCCTTGGTGGTCTAGTCGGTATGCCAAGAAAAGGAGGAAAAAGACTCAGATAGGGGAATAACTCTTAATTGATTAAGTTGCTTAGGATCCTGACATACATGATAAACTGGCTGCCACTCAGGGGGCTGGTTAGAAAGGGTAGCAATGAGCTACCATCAGATTGGCTGGGTAGATGGGATAGTAGTCGGTCGAGCACCATCACTGGGCACCAGGCGTTGTTAGTCTGAAACAGGTTGATGTCAACCCCGGGGGCCTGTTTGTTGCGTTTTGCAGACTGTGAGATGAAGGGTGTAATGGTTCGGAAAGTGAGTCAGGTGGCGTCGGAGCAGTGTCTGACTGCCGGAGCCGCTGATGGTAAATTCACTGAAATTTGGGAATAATGGACTTTGTAGGCACGTATAAAAATAATAGCAAATTTTAATAGTTCACAAAAAATTCATCCATATACAACACATTGTTTATAAAATGGTATGGGACACAGTGGTTTGTCCTAGAGGATATACTTGAGTCATATACTTCCTTTGGAGCAATACTGAGAAAATGCCCACACTGAGATGTATGTATTCCTCTTGGTTGTTCCCACAGTCCTCATAGATTAAAAAGAATTGCTCGCTCTACATGTTTCATGACCTGAACTGTCGCTTGTTCAGGAGCTTCAATATTTCTAGTTAGAATACTTTAATTTGAATACAGTACACAATTTTTGTACCAAGATACAAGTGTGCATATGTATACAAAACTATACATGAACTCACCAATAATATGGTGCTTAAACAGAGAGTTTCAGCGCTCACCTATGCCGCGAAGATCGTGAACGCAAGACGACCCCCTCCAAAAGGAGGTGACAACTGGGGACACTGGTGCTGGGCGATGACCACAAAATGGGCACATTGCCTATGTAGATGCATTGATGTAGAAGCATTATATTCCAGAATCCCCCATGAACTAGGTTTGAAAACCATTAAAATGTTCCTAATGGAACAGGATCACCGACAGTGGAAGTTCTACTCATTTGTGCTGAGGCTGTTATCCTACATCCTCAGACACAACTGGTTCTCTTTTATTGGTTCCCACTATCTCCAGGTGCAGGGCGTGGCCATGGGCACCTGCTGTGCCCCGCCATACGCCAACCTGTACCTGGGGGGGGTGGGAACGTGAGATTTTTTCGAATGAGGCACTTAGTCGATACCTGGACCAAGCTATTTGCTGTTTCAGGTATATCGACGATATCCTTTTGATTTGGACGAGCACTGTCATAGTTACATAGTAGGTGAGGTTGAAAAAAGACACAAGTCCATCAAGTCCAACCTATGTGTGATTATGTGTCAGTATTACATTGTATATCCCTGTATGTTGCGGTCATTTAGGTGCTTATCTAATAGTTTCTTGAAGCTATCGATGCTCCCCGCTGAGACCACCGCCTGTGGAAGGGAATTCCACATCCTTGCCGCTCTTACAGTAAAGAACCCTCTACGTAGTTTAAGGTTAAACCTCTTTTCTTCTAAATTTAATGAGTCTTGTTAAACTCTCTTCGTTTTATTTCTATTGTAGGGTCACCAGTACGGTATTTGTATATTGAAATCATATCCCCTCTCAAGCGTCTCTTCTCCAGAGAGAATAAGTTCAGTGCTTGCAACCTTTCCTCATAACTAAGATCCTCCAGACCCTTTATTAGCTTTGTTGCCCTTCTTTGTACTCGCTCCATTTCCAGTACATCCTTCCTGAGGACTGGTGCCCAGAACTGGACAGCATACTCTAGGTGCGGCCGGACCAGAGTCTTGTAGAGCGGGAGAATTATCGTTTTATCTCTGGAGTTGATCCCCTTTTTAATGCATGCCAATATTCTGTTTGCTTTGTTAGCAGCAGCTTGGCATTGCATGCCATTGCTGAGCCTATCATCTACTAGGACCCCCAGGTCCTTTTCCATCCTAGATTCCTCCAGAGGTTCTCCCCCCAGTGTATAGATTGCATTCATATTTTTGACACCCAAATGCATTATTTTACATTTTTCTACATTGAACCTCATCTGCCATGTAGTTGCCCACCCCTATAATTTGTTCAGATCTTTTTGCAAGGTTTCCACATCCTGCGGAGAAGTTATTGCCCTGCTTAGTTTAGTATCGTCTGCAAATACAGAGATTGAACTGTTTATCCCATCCTCCAGGTCCTTTATGAACAAATTAAATAGGATTGGTCCCAGCACAGAACCCTGGGGAACCCCACTACCCACCCCTGACCATTCTGAGTACTCCCCATTTATCACCACCCTCTGAACTCACCCTTGTAGCCAGTTTTCAATCCATGTACTCACCCTATGGTCCATGCCAACGCACCTTATTTTGTACAGTAAACATTTATGGGGAACTGTGTCAAATGCTTTTGCAAAATCCAGATACACCACGTCTACGGGCCTTTCTTTATCTAGATGGCAACTCACCTCCTCATAGAAGGTTAGTAGATTGGTTTGGCAAGAACGATTCTTCATGAATCCATGCTGATTACTGCTAATGATACCGTTCTCATTACTAAAATCTTGTATATAGTCCCTTATCATCCACTCCAAGAGTTTACATACTATTGATGTTAGGCTAACTGGTCTGTAATTGCCAGGGATGTATTTTGGGCCCTTTTTAAATATTGGTGCTACATTGGCTTTTTTCCAATCAGCTGGTACCATTCCAGTCAGTAGGCTGTCTGTAAAAATTAGGAACAACAGTCTGGCAATGACTTGACTGAGTTCCCCAAGTACCCTTGGATGCAAGCCATCTGGTCCCGGTGATTTATTAATGTTAAGTTTCTCAAGTCTAATTTTAATTCTGTCTTTTGTTAACCATGGTGAATCACTAGAGGAATTCATGCAGCAGCTTAACACCAATCGGTTTAACCTAAAATTTACAGTGAATTGGCATAAGGAGACTACTTACTGATATACAAAGATGTATCTAATAATCTAGCCACAAAACTATATCGGAAAAGCACAGCGGGCAACACGCTGCTGCATGCACAAAGTGGACACCCCACCTCTCTTGGTCACAGCATACTATACGCTCAGTACATCCGCCTTCGGCGGAACTGTACACATGAATCAGATTTTCAGACTCAAGCAGCAGAGCTTCGGTTACGCCTGCGGCAACGGGGATAAAGCAAAAGACTGCTTAGGAAGGCATACAATAAAGCTCTAAATAGAGACAGAAAACTATTACTTTACCCCAATGTGAAGTCCAATTCCAAAGATCAGACCACTAAGTTCATCACCAGATATTCTGCCCAGCACCAACAACTTCGAATATGCATGCAAAAACATTGGCATCTTCTCATTGAAGATGCCAGTCTTCATAAATACGCGAGAGGCACCCCAGAGATAGTATTCCGCAAAAGCCCTTCGATAGGCAACAAAATTACAACCAGCCAATACATACCAAATAACAACATTATACCGACAAGTCGAGGAATCTCCACTTGCGGACAATGCACTTATTTCCCATGTGTACAAACAGGTGCAAGATTCTGTTTACCCAATGGGGAAATGTTTTACCCGTGTTTCCATGCAACTTGCAATACGCAGGGAGTTATCTATTTGATGGTGTGTAGATGCAGAGCATTTTATGTAGGCAAGACAATCCGCCAGCTTAAACAACGCATATATGATCATATCTACTATTTCCAATATGCTAAAATGCTTACTCCGGTTAGCCGCCACTTGGGCCTGTACCATAAATTTGATACCACCCTTGTCCATTTCATTGTTTTGGAAGTGATACCTGAGGACCCACGTGGCGGCAACTGGGACAAACGCATTCTCCAGAAGCAGACATTCTGGATTGAGCGTCTTGAAGCGAAAACAACACCGGGTATCAATGAGGTGCTATCATACTGGCCCTTCCTTTGAGCGACCTGTGTCATGGCTGCATTGACCCCTGGCTAAGCATACATGAGATTTTTCCTGCCTACAAATCATTAAATAGATCCAAACATTAAACATGTTAAATTAATAAGTACATGTCAATATAGCATTTTTGCAACTTGTATTGGACTGCTAGATTTGAACCATTTTATCTGCTAAGAATCTTGTTTTCTGGCACTACATATATATATATATATATATACATATCTATCTATCTATCTATCTATCTATCTATCTATCTATCTATCTATCTATCTATCTATCTATCTATCTATCTATATGTTTCCCCTCATTTGTGACCAGGATTTCTGACCACAGTTCCTCCTTAGACCACTGGAGGCATTCGCTGTGTGACGCCATGATTGGCTTAGTCGAGATGTGTGGCCGCCCAAGCCATTGGGGTTGCAGCCCACTCTCCCAGGTCATATTGACCTGGGACAGCCAGGGCTTGCATTCACCCACGACAACCACGGAGACACTCTTCAACCTAGGTTCACCACGGCTGCCGCAGACGCCAGGCACTGGGACCAGCGCGTCTGATGTTCTAGTGTGCAGGCGCACGTGTGGTGCACCAGTGGCCGGGCTGAGTGATGCCAGACGCCAGTCTGATGGAGCTCAGTCAAGGTGTACAAATAGCGAGGATAGGACATCATTCCCCAGGAGCTCCGAGGGAAGGAGGTTCCACCATACCCCGTGGAACAGCAAATAGGCAGCCCCATACTCGGGACCTGGAACCTTTGCAATTCCAGGTACTTTTCCATGCACTACGCTCTGGTATCAGCTAAGTAGTTACTTTTGCACCAGTGTGTGTATATATTCTCTCTGTCCTCACGACATCCCTGTCTCCTCTGCCCTTTAGGAAGTGGATGTAAAAGCTTGCTGGTGTGGGATGTGTGCACACTATCTGTGTATGCGCACACACTACCAGGACTGAATCCCTCTATCCTGGATCATTGAATTAAGGTATTTTTGGTTTGTCAGCTACCATCTTTCTTTCTTAGCCCAAGTTACTTGTTAAAGTGTGCCACAATCAGTGTAAATAGTTGGGTTTCGACGAGCAGGAAGTGAGGACAAAGTAGCTCTCTATGCAGATGATCCTCTTATTTTTCTGGGGGATACCTCAAAGTCATTAACGGAACTTATGAGCCTTATCTCCATATTTGGGCCAATCTCGGGGTACCAGATTAATTGGGATAAGTCTGAACTACTACCATTAGACAAATTAAAAGTCCCTTTACTAAATCATGCGTCTCAAATTCAAATGAACAATGTAGTGAGATACCTGGGGATTGAGATTTCACGAAATGCAAAAGATTATATTAAATTGAATCTTAAACCTTTATTGGTAAAATTTAAGGATACATGCCGAAGTTGGTGTAAATTACCACTGACAGTGATAGACAGGGCAAATCTTGTTAAAATTATTTGGTCCCCACAATTGCTTTATGTGTTTAATAACTCTCCCGTATGGATTACAACATTTTGGTTTAGAAAAATAGAATCGCTCTTTAGAGAGCTTATTTGGAAGAAAAAAACACCACGCATAAAGTTGACAAGAGCCTGCTATTATCAGTATATCCCGATTACCCACTGATCTCTTTATTGGAGACGAGAAACCAACGGTCTAATAAAGGCTTTATTATGGGAGAATTGTTTGACAAGGTATGGCAGAAAATGAAAAAAATCACGGAAATAAAAGGTTATATGCCATATACTCTAAGACTAAGATATTTGACACAGGTTTTCCACGACGAAGTGATAAAAACCTTTATTGAATTAAGAAATGAATATACCGTATATACTCGAGTATAAGTCGTTCCGAGTATAAGTCGAGGCCCTAATTTACCACAAAAAAAATGGGAAAAACTTATTGACCCGAGTATAAGACGAGGGTGAGAAATGCGCAGCTACTGTAAGTGGAAAAGAGGCTCAACAATGCCCATTTGCAGCCTCACTGTGCCCATTTGCAGCCATAGGTCCCCCGAACTTCAAATTCGGTAGTTAAAGCGGAAGTAAACCCATCCATAAAACAGTTACCTTTCTGGCACGTTCCGGAAAAGTAACACTCCCATTGGTTGTGCTCTCAACCAAACTGTCAAAACTATCCAATGGGAGGTGTCATAACGGATCACATGTGCAGCATCATGGCAGTTCTAGACTAAACAGAGGCCAAGATGGCGGCTTCCTTGGCTGAAAACGATAGGAGGGTTTACTTCCACTTTAAGGGTTCCTAGATGCCCCCTAGCTGCAGCCAAAATTTGGGGTCTCTGAACCCAAAGGGACCGAAATGACATTGCTGCAGATGGACACAGTTGACTGAATTTGGGGCCCCGTATCTCAGGGCCACTTGGTGCTAGGAACCCCAAATTTGGTGTGCAAACCCAGTAGAACTAGCACCATAAAATTTCCAAAGCTGGGGTTTCTAGCTCCAAGTGGCCCCGAGATACAGGGCCCCAAAAATCAGTTCAGAAAATGTCAAGCACTTTTCTGCAGCAGAGAATGACATTTTCTGAACCGGTTTTGGGGCCCCGTATCTCAGAGCCACTTGGTGCTAGGAACCCTAGCTTTGGATATGTTCCACTGGGTTTGCACACCAAATTTGGGGTTCCTAGCACCAAGTGGCCCTGAGATATGGGGCCCCAAAGTCGGTTCGGAAAATGAAATTTTTTGCTGCAGAAAAGTGCTTGACTCGAGTATAAGTCGAGGGGGGCACTTTCAGCGCAAAAAAATGTGCTGAAAAATTCGACTTATACTCGAGTATATACGGTAATATCCCAAACAAAAGATTTTTTCAATTCCTACAAATTAGGCACGCATTACAAGCACAGGCCCGACTGACGGAATTGAAATGTAATAATTCAGAGGTAATAGCCTTGTTGGAAAAGACAAAAAAAAAGGGGGTCTGATTTCACAAATCTATAATATACTATATGATAAATTTAAAGTAACAGTAGATATACCAGCAAGAGCAGTGTATCCCCAACACAAAATTTAACACAAATATTTATATTACACAGGGCTCATTATACACCAGAGAAATTTTTTAAATGGAAACGTAGAGATACAGCCCAATGCCCTAGATGTAAAAAGAGACCGGCGAACTTAATCCATATGTTATGGAGATGCCCCAAGCTCCATCGCTATTGGCACGAAGTGATATCAATGATTAATAGTGCTTTTGGGATCAGGATGTCTCCTGAACCGGGAGGCTGCCTCGTGGGTATCTTAGACAAATGGGATATCCCGGGGGGGGGGGATACAGGATATCATTAACTAGGATCTTATTTCAGGCACGTAAGATCATAGCGCAAGAGTGGACATCATCAAGTCCACCTACAAAAGCGGAATGGAAGATACAAATAAGGGAAACATTAGTAAAGGAAAAGTGTATATTTTTACACAGAGGCTTCCCAGAGAACTTTGAAAAGATATGGAGAAGATGCACGGATATTTTGGATATATAATGTGGTGGAAGAGTGGAGAGGGGGGGGCGAGCGCTTTTATGAGGGTTATAGCTTATTCAAATTCTAATTTTAATTGAAGTAATTGTTAATACTTATTCAAATGCTCTTTATGTTCAGTTACCCTGTACATCCCCACATCCTGACACATGTGTCTACTTTGTGGTCGTCGCCCAGCACCAGTGTCCCCAGTTGTCACCTCCTTTTGGAGGGGGTCGTCTTGTGGTCACGATCTTCCTGGCGTAGGTGAGCGCTGAAACTCTTTGTTTAAGCACCATATTATTGGTGAGTTCATGTATAGTTTTGTATACATATGCACACTTGTATCTTGGTACAAAAATTGTGTTCTGTATTCTAATTAAACTATGTCTTTCTAACTAGAAATATTGAAGCTCCTGAAGAAGTTCAGGTCGCGAAACATGTAGAGCGAGCAATTCTTTTTAATCTATGAGGACTGTGGGAACAACCAAGAGGAACACATACATCTCAGTGTGGGCATTTTCTCAGTATTGCTCCACAGGAAGTATATGACTCAAGTATATCCTCTAGGACAAACCACTGTGTCCCATACCCTTTTATAAACAATGTGTTGTACATGTTTGATTTTTATGTGAACTATTAAAATTTGTTCTTTTTATACGTGCCTACAAAATGCATTATTCCCACATTTCCCAAATTTCAGCATTCATAGATTATGTAGGATGTGGTACATTTATACCAAAGGTGTTTGATTGCCACCTGAGGGCAATGCAATCAATAAACTTCACAGGTAAATTCACTAGGTCATAGGAAACCGTAGAAGGCCTAGTAGATGGGCACCTGGATGACTAGGTTGGGCAAAGTCCCAAACAGAGAACGAGTAAGGATTTAAGACATGTCCCTGAAGAGGGCACTCTTAATAGGTAGGCGTTTGCCACTGACTACGGTTGGTGGCTTCTGTATGCCCTGTAGGAGGGACTTGACTGCATGGGCCGAGAATAATGACGGCTTACTGGGGTCCTGTAAGGACAGGAAATGCTGGACGCTGGCTAGGTATAGCCTGATAGTATTATGAGAAAGGGCCAGCTGCATATGGCAATATGATATGAAGGCTAGGGCGTCTCTAACGTCGCCTATTGCTGCTCCGGGGCAAGAGGCCAAAAACTTACGGTAAGTGTTCCAAGCAGTGCAATAGGCCTTCAATGTGTTGCGTGCCAAGGAGTGGTTAATGAGCTGGGTTGCGTTGGCGAGATGCAACTTCAGTCCATCGTCAGCAACAACCAGGGTGGGACAGGAGTAGTTGTTGGGTCGGCTCCTGGAAAAACAAATTAAGGTTGAAATGGGACAGCGCATCAGCTGCGATTTTGCATTTGCCTGGAATATGTCTACAGAAGATATTAAACTGGTGACGGAGTGACAGCTGCGCGAGCCTGCGCAGGAAGGACATGATGGGGAGTGACTTGGATCTACCTTTATTGATGTCGGCCGTGGCCTGATTGTCTGTAGTGAAGAGCACAGTCTGTCCTGTCCAAGTGTGGCCCCAGACCTGGGCAGCTGCCACAATGGGATACAGCTTGAAGAGTGATGAAGACTGAGTGAAAGCACAAATTTAACAGAATTTCTGGGGGCCAAGGTTCGGTGAACCAGTGGTGGCCGAAAATGTCCACGAAGCCCGTGGAGGCTGCGGCATCGGTTAACACCCGTGGTGGCTCGGCTGACACTGCTGGGATGAACAATGAAATGCCATTCCAGCTGATGAGGAACTTGCCCCACATATCTAAATCTACTACTGCTGCTTGGTCTAGTTTGAGAACTTGGCCTGGATCTTGCACTGGTGTGAGAAAGACTAAAAGCTGTGATATAAAGGACCGTCCTTGAGGTATAATCCTCATAGCAAAGTTCAGCATCCTTAGTAAGGATTGCAACTGCCTCATGGTGCACCCTTATGACCGGGTGAATTTGTGGATAACTGTCCTGGTACAGGCTATTTTGTCGGGGGGCAGGCTATGGCACGAGTGTCCAGAGTGACACTTTAGGAGGGTGATAGAGTGCCGGGCCTTCCACTTTATGCTCAGCTATGGGCACGTTGAGATTACTGAACACTATTCTCAACCTGTTTAAATCTGCCGGTGGTGTGCCTGGTTGTTCGGTGAGCAGGAAGTCATCGAGGTGGTGGATAACCGTCTGGCGGTGGGCCTGGTGTGACTTTACCCTAAATGAACTGGCTCACCCTGGCATGCGACTGACCCTGGTGAAGATGCAAATTGTACGTACTTCCCCTCCTTTTTTTTAATTGTTTTATCTGGGGAGATAAAGTCGAACCTGGTACCGGATGGAAACCTAAACTAACCTCAGAGAGAAAAAATGAGTGGCCTGCGTGCCACTGGAGATGAAGGACCAACTGGGTGCCGCTGCGTGTTTGTGTGGCTGATTGTTTGCCACTGAGGTGTGTTTGCAAGTTAGTTTGTATGCTGGTTTGCATGTAGGTGCGTGCTGCGAAATGTTTTATACTACTGGAGACGATATTGCGTGGTTGCAAGGGTGTCAGGTTGCTGGGACGATATTGCATGGTTGCAGCGGTCTCGATGGGTATGAAGGTTTGTTTTTGAGACTACTTTGCATGGTTGCAAGGGTCTCAGTTTGGTTTGCTGAGACGATATTGCATGGTCGCAAGGGTCTCAGTCTGGTTTGCTGAGACGATATTGTGTGGTCGCAAGGGTCTCAGTCAGGTTGCTGAGACGGTATTGCATGCTTGCAAGGGTCTCGATGAGTATGAGGTTGTTTTCAGATGATATTGCTTGGTTGCAAAGGTTTCAGTGAGTGTCAGGCTGCTGAGACGATATTACGTGGTTGCAAGGGTCTCGACGAGTAAGGGGTCGCTAAGACGATTTTGTATGGCTGCAAGGGTCTGAAGGGATGTCAGGTTGCTGAGATGAGATTGTGTAGTCGCAAAGGTCTGGACGAGTGTGAGGTTGCTGAGACGTGGCATGTTCACCAATTCCAGTAGCCTGGCGGACAAGATGGGTGAACTAGAGATACTGTTGTACAAGGAGGACTTGATTTTTGTGGGAATTTCAGAGACCCGGTTCAACAGCTCTCATGATTGGCAACCATTCAAGGGTATACCCTTTATCGCAGGGATAGAGAGGGTAAAAAGGGGGAGGGGTATGCCTATATATCAATAAAAATGTACAAGTGAATGTGAGAGATGACATCACTAAGGGAGCAAGGGAGGAGGTGGAATCCTTATGGGTAGAGCTCCAAAGGGATCACGCTAAGGGGAAAATATTACTGGGAGTATACTATAGGCCCCCTAACCCGAGGGAGGAAGGGGAGACGGATCTCCTATCACAAGTTGGGTTAGCAGCAAGGATGGGAAGTGTTATCATAATGGGGGATTTTAATTATCTAGACATAGACTGGGCGGAGAGAACCACACAATCGTCTAAGGCCCGCCAGTTCTTAAATGTCTTGCAGGACAATTTCATGGTTACTGGATCTACTGATTACCAACAATACAGACCTGATCACGGATGTGGAAATACGGGGCAATTTAAGAAAAAGCAATCACAGGTCAATTGGCTTTAGTATAAATCACACAAATAGGAAACATACGGGGAATACAAGACACCGAATTTCAAAAGAGCCGACTTCCCTAAACTACGAACCTTGTTAGAGGGCATGAATTGGGATATCTTAGGAACAAAGAACACGGAGGAGAGATGGGTTTGCTTTAAGAGCATATTAAATAAGGACATTAGCCAATGCATCCCATTGGGTAATAAATTTTAAAGTCCTGGATGGCTTAACTCCAATATAAAAATGCATATAAAAGCAAAGGAGAAGGCCTTCAAAAAATACAAGGTTGAGGGATCATCAGCATTCAGACTTTATAAAGAATGCAAAAAGAAATGTAAGGGTGCAATTAGGGTGGCTAAGATAGAACACGAAAGACACATAGCGGAGGAGAGCAAAAAAAAAAATCCCAAGAAATTCTTTAAAGCGGTGTTCCGCCAAAAAAAAAAAAAAAAATTTAAAAAGCCACCAGCTACACATATTGCAGCTGCTGGCTTTTAACAATAGGACACTTACCTGTCCTGGAGTCCTGCGATGTCGGCACCACAGCTGATGTCCCCATCAGCTGTTGGGTGCTGCCGCCATCATTGCGGGTAAGGGAACCCAGGAGTGTAGCCTTACGGGTTCACGCCGGGAACCCTACTGCGCATGCGCGAGGCCCCTCTCCCCTCTCCTACTGGCCCGGCGACAGGGAGAGGAGGAGGGAGCCCTGGGGTCATGTCACTGGCCGCGGCCTGGACTCCCGGAAGTGGGAACAGGATACCTGTCAAAGACAGGTATCCTGTCCCCCCCCCCCCCCGTAATATATATGCACAATATGGTAAATGAATACAAATAATAAATACAAATAATAAATGTCAAAGTGAGTCCCAAAACAGAACTTGTATTCAGTGTTCCAAGCTTCACCCGTGCACCACAAAATTATATGTGCTCCACTTAACCATGTGCCAATCAACATATACTGCACTCAGCAGACTAAGTTGACCTCTTGTATATACAAGAAAGTCAAAATCACACTTGGTACAGTGTACTCCCCAAGACCGGAGATGGAGACCAGGGTCAATGTGTGGTCAATCAAAGAAGTTGCCAAAGATGCTGCTTTCCACCAACCCTACTTTGCCTCATATATCCTCCCAGAGCGATCAATTATATGCAGCATCCAGGACCATTAAGAAGAAAAGGGGAAGCCTCCCATAGTGTAATAAAGTTTTATTAACTCATCAACCAGAAAAAAAAATGCACTTACAACGTGTTAAATGCATCCAGAAGCCTGAAGACGTCATCCATAAATGACGAAATGCGTAGGCCCGGACTTCCGGTTAAGTAATTTCTGGTTTAGTGGAACGCATGCTGGGGAACCAGCGGGACTTCTGGTTTTACTACTGTGAATACCTGGCACACGGTGGAGTGGAGTGCATATCGATTTGTGGTGCACTGGTGAAGTTTGGAACACTGAATACAAGATCTGTTTTGGGACTCACTTGGACATTTATTATTTGTATTCAGTTTCAATTTGAATATGTGTGAGCGCTATTTTTTATTCTTGTTTACAAGCATTTGGTAGATCACAACAGCAGCTGCTATAACCACTTGCTGACCAGCGACGTATCCATACGTCACTGGACTTTAGGTGTTATAACGGGATGATGCCCGCAGCTGTTTTAGACTGGTTAGCGATCATCAGCACAAGATACGAAACCCATGGATGCACTGGAGTACGGCTAGCAGGATGGGATATCCATTAGAAACAGAATATGGAAGCTGTTAAGAATAATAACAAAATGCAAAATACACAAAAAAAGTACACACATAATAGAATAGATTAATAGTTACTTTATTATAAATTTTATAGACAAACAAAAAAAAAAAATCATAAACAAGAAAAAAATATATTTCAGAAAATATTTTAATTAGATTTTTTTTTCAGACAAATATATATCAAAATAAATAGATTGCTTTGTCAAGGTTGGCTAGGTACAGCTTTTTTTTTCTAAGAGACTTAAAATCCATTGACCCGATCATACCACCCTACATATCTCCTGCCTGCAAGAAGGTCCCCCCCCCCCCCCCCATCAAGCCTTCAGAGCGAGTATTGTACAGAAGACACAGGATACGATAGGAAGGCTTCAGAGCTGGATAAACATTCCTCTAGTCCTGAATGATCACAACCTACGAAGAGCCAACATCATCGAAGGACAAATCAGGAAAGGATTAGCTAACATTCTTTTATGTTCCTGATACCCACACCTTCTATACTCAGTATATACCACTATACAGTCTGTAGAAAATTAGTTCAGGCTTGCTTTAAGCTCACAAATTTTGTGTCTATTATACTGGTTGACCATTTGGGTTGAAGGTGGTGGTGGATCCTAAAGTTGCCTATTTTTGATAGTTGATATTTCAAAGAAAAAAAAAAAGTAGACCATTTGAGGACCTTGGGTCCTTTTCTAGATGTTTTGAAGAAGGTCAGCAGTGGCAGGCTGTATTTTTCTCAGTACAGGTTTGCTTTCAACTCACAAACGTTATTAGGAGCTGGAGATGTGATTAGTGACTTAGTCCACAGCCAATGGGATGGCTAAAACTGGTTGATGGGTTGTCCATTCAACTGTACAGGAGTTCTCTGAGTGTCATTACTACTGATTAACCAGTTGGGTTGAAGGTGGCGGCGGATCCTAAAGTTGCCCATTTTTGATGGTTGATATTTCAGAGTAAATAGGGTAAACAATTTGGGGACCTTGGGTATAACTTTAAAAGACAATGGAAAGCCAGTTTAATAGGATGCTCAGATATGATCTTCCAACACATTTCAGGGGTTTCTCTCACCCTTCAGGGCTTTAGAGTCAACATGTGTTGTCTGATGGTTGATATTTCAGAGGAAATATGGTAGACCTTTTGGGACCTTGGTAGAACTTTAAGTTAGGAAAATACACTGGAGAGCCAGTTTATTAGGATTCTCAGATTTGATCCTCCAACACATTTTTGGGGTTTCTCTCACCCTTTTCAAGCTTTAGAGTCAACTTGTGTTGTCTGATAGTGCTGTTATAATGGACAATTGTGGTTAGTGACAGATCAGTATAGAAAGAGTAGGGAAGGGCAGTAACCTGTCTAGGGTCTTTTAGGTTCTCAAACACACACTAACCATATGTGTTCCTTGTCGGACAACAAAAGCAGATTAGAAAACCCCTGAGATGTGTTGGCAACTAACTTAAAAAAATAAAATGAATGAAATCAGAATCAGTTTCTGGTGTTCCATTGTCTTTTCATGTTCATTATTTCTTGTCTGATTTCTATCTTCCAATAAATATAAAAACAACTGAATGCGAGCCTGTGTGTTGTATACAAGGTGGGGGTCATGATGGCAAGGGGTGTTCCCTCTTATAAGTGAATGGCTGCCAAACCCCCCATCATTCCCCATTGCAATATGGAAAGTTCCCCCTTCCTGCAGCCCATCCATCTTTTAAAGTATTAAGAGACCTAGTGCATGGACTTTCCCTTTACGTATGGCAGCACTCTGTGAGCTCCGTTATATCTGAATGCACAGCCTCTGCCTCCCAGAGCAATGTAAGCAATAAAGGAACAACCCAAGTTACTACAAGCCTTTCATTTTAAATTTGTCGGGGTACATAACATGGAGCAGAACTAAATAAATAAGATAAATAGAATCCCATAAGGGAAGAATACCCCTGGCATTGTATGTTTAAAAGTGGACCTGTCATTCACAGAATTTATTTTTTGCTGAGCAGACTTTCCACAGCCAATTCACTGTGATCTAGAACCAACAGAGAGGCACAAGGAAAAGATCTCTGCCCCCTCGCCCTCTGATTGTCCCACTAAACTTCCGGATTGTGGATGATATCAATTCACTGGGTAAATTATTACTACTTCTTTGGAATGAAAATGAAGCCAATGCACAAAAAGTGAACCTGTCATCACTTCAACAAAATCCCAAAAGCCACCTTCAACCCTACACTAGGTACCCTCCAGTCCCTCTATTTAACGACAATCATCACCCGTCTATCCCCTCTGCTTACTGGGTGGTGTTGAGTACATTTCAGATACTCACCCACCTAGAGTATCCAGCATTGTCCCTCTGAAATTCTCACCTCTTCTTCCACTGCTCGGTCATCAAGAGGCCTGTTGGCTTTTTCGGTTTCAGCCCCCATCCTCTTTTGTGAGCGAAGAGGTATGCCTCCTGGGCTATATGTGACATACCTATCCCAGGAGGCATAATGAGCACTGTGTATGCCATTCACCTAGGCCAGGCATGACCAAAGTCCGGCCTGTGGGCCAATCGCGGCCCGCGTTCCGGTTTAATACGGCCCCCCTTGTGATTTGAATATGTATATCTTGTGTAGCCCCCAGGGCCACAAAAAATGTATGTAGCGTATCAGCGCTGCCTTGGAGGGGGCGGGGCGAACACCGTCAGAATACATACAGGAGAATCACCTGTTTACTCGGTGGCGTCTGTAATAGGA